>JBAMCJ010007158.1:0-71610 GCA_037075205.1 Drosophila prostipennis
ATTGGCGTTAAATGGCCTCCTGTTGCGATATTCATACACACCACTCAAACTCAAAGTGTCACTTAATTGTTTATGAATTGCTCTCTCTGTTTGTCGGCGTGTGCGTGCGAATGTGAGTGTGTGGGTGTGCGATTGTGTGAGTGAAATATAAATCAGCCTGCGTGTTAGGCTATGAATTTTTTGCTGTCAACATCGTGCGGTTGACGGACCGGAAACGGAAGTTGGTGTGTTGGTCGCCTGCGATTGTTGACGTTTAGCTCGGATTGTCTTTTTCTGCGACTACTGCTTGTTTGCTTTGGAGTTTGGATTTTAGTATAGGCTTTTTGAAAAGTTTTGCCTTCTGTATATTTTTAGAAGGAAAGTATTTTTAAATATGGAGAAAATTTTCTCCTAATGAAGAGACCTTATTCGGATCAACTTTTTCTGTGGAAATTGCATTTTTGGTTTGGAGCTTTTAGTTTATTATTTTAATATTAAGATGTTTAATACATACATTTATTAGCCTTTTGGCTAGTTTCAAAGGACCGTTTTAAAATTACGAATTTTAAAATACAATATTATCTTCCTATGAATGTAAAAGAGGGAGGAAATGTGTGGCAATTTGTATAGAAATTTTTAAGATTATATCAAAAGCAGTTTTTTGAAAAGCGCGTTTAAGGGTTTGCGAAATGACTTCAAAGTTTATCACTCATACGCAATGTGGCCTTTTAAATAGGTATTTTTATCCAGGTGGCATAGATTTCAACCACACATTTATTCCCTGTTTTAAACCAATTGTTCCAAAACTCATAATTTCACAGCACTAGAAACAGAAGAACAATTTTTTTTCGAATAAATACTAACTGTCATACATAAGAAGAGATCCTTTTTATAAGTCAAGTGTCTTCTAAACACCTAAATTAACCAAAAAAATGGTACCAAAACAATCATTTATTGTGCATGGACCTAGTATTAACATAGGCCTGTTTTTCCTTATTGAAGTAAGATCGATACGGATGGATACTTCGTTCATGAATCATCCTATGATGTAAATAGTGATACGGTAGTAATTCGTATCTCAAACTAAATATAAAATACTTCTTAAATGAACCTTCGAGCAATAAAATACGGCCAGGATCACCGTCAGGATAGCAAAGAAATAGTTTGAAAATACTCAGTAAGCAATGTTAATTGACTTGTGTACTCGCTTGACCATAACACAACCAAAAATCTTCGAGTTTTTTTTTTTAAGACAGTTTATACAGTTAATCTAAAACGTCTTAAATCATTTCCGAATAAATTTGCAAATATATCATGAGTTTTGGGCCCTAATTCCTTTATAGGTAGGATCCTGACTTGTTTAAGCGATAGTAAGTCATTATATCCAAAAATCGCAAAGGATATTTCAACTTTAAACTTAGATTTAATTGTTAGCTACCGCCAACTAAAGATTAAGTTAACCATTTGTCATTTTTGTACCTTTTATTTTATTTTTAGCGAAGTGGTGCTATTATTTTTTTCGTAGTTTTTTCCAGGTTTGCATAGATTTTCTTAAATAAGTCAAAAACCTTTTATAAAGCTAACATTTTTTTTTCATATTCAAATTATGTTTAGTCTTACTATTTAAAACCCGTTTTGAAAAATTAAAAAAGTTAAAAAATGTGAGTAGAGTGACTAGTTAAAGTTTGTTTGTGTTAGTGGTGCTATTATTTTTTTCACAGCTGTACGTGTCGTATAAGTAATTTTTAATGAAACTTTAAAACCATTTCGCAGGGCCTAAATCTCAAAAACAAAATTTTAGTTTTTCAATACGTTTTTTGCACATTTTAATGTACCATATAAAGGGTTGAGAGTAAGATTCCATTTTTTTAACCGCCCTTTGGAACATTTTACTTTTTCATTTAATTAGAGGCGTTTTAAAAAACTATACAGCGCAGTAAAAACGTTTCTGCTCTATATCGATATCCTTTTATATTTCAGCAAAGTATTTTGTCTGAAGTCGCCAGTTCATTATAATTGCTTAAAAATTTGCTATTGTTCCGTTTTGTAAAAATTAAAAAAAAAAACAAAAAAAACGTTGGAATGGCAACGAAAAAAATGTTAGATGTTTTTAAAAAAAATCTCAGGGCTTGAAACTTTTGCAGTCATTAAAATATATTTATTATTTATTTATTAGTCGCACTCCCCATAAATTAAAAGGGTTCTCAGCGGATCGAGCATTTACCGTTAGGTCAACAACTGCACAATACACAATACTACACAACACAATACTGGGCAGTTCGTTTTGGGGGAAGTGCCGTTAGTAGCTTCGGTTACTATTTCGTTGTTTTCCTTTTTCAATTGGGGGCGGGCGAAGTTTAGAGAGCACAACACACAGCAATGGCAATATAGCTGCAGCGGCACCAACAACAACAGCAGCAGTATATAACCAACTATACAACAGGACAACAGCACTCCTTCACACACACACACTTACGAGAGCATCGGATGCAGCAAACGAGCGACGAGCCGACGATCATAACGGTACATAACACGAAGTCACGGCCCGAGAGCTGCAGCAAAACAAAACACAGCACAAAACAATGCAAAATACAGCAACAACAACAAAATGTAACTAAATAGGATGCAGCAGTGGAAGTGGGGGGTTCGCCCTCCCCCGTCCTGCTCCTTCACCCCCCCAAACCCCTTCCATTCGCTTGCAACGCCGGCAGAGCGAAGGACGAACGAGCGAGCTGGAAAGACCGAGTGCGACTAACGGTAAACAGGCCAAGAAGGAGCAGAGAAATCCTCGTCACAAGAGCTTCGCCACTTCGCCGCTCACGAAGGACAAGCCGAGAGAGCGAGAGAGGAAGAGAGTGAGAGCAAAGCTGGGGGGAAATAAAATAAAATACAAGCAAAACAACATAAAACCCAACAACAACAGCAATAATAACAACAACTGCAGCACGTGCAATTAATAGATGCTCTCCTTCTCTCTCTCTCTCTCTCTCTCTGTTTCTTTCTCCCTCGCTTGTACCGTTGCAATCCGAGATGCCTCTCTGGTTGGCTGTTGCATGCTTCCCGGCGCCTGCAAGGAGTGAGAGTGTGTGTGTTGGCATTTTTGTTTGGTAAACTGCATATACAACAATACAATAAGCAAGACATCGACTGAGGTATGGGTATAGGACTTCTGGGGTCCTTTACATACCGCTCTATGTGTAGCATGAATGAAAATTCGGCGCATGCCATTTGACGGCCTCGCTATAAAAGTCAGTTAGGCCATGTGCACGGGCTCAGTTGAGTCTCAACTACCAGAGTCCCGACTTCGAGTTTAACTCCATCCCACAAAGAAGCCAGCCTCCAAAAGGAAAAGGAACCCCAAATACGGAAAGGTCCAGCTGAAAAGTACTTCCATCGCAGCTATTCGAAATTCCTTGAGTTCCGCAGTTCCGCCAAACGCGACGGCAATTGGGTACGCCCAATATTTCGGACGCGAGTGTGAGCCCCGCTCTAACCAAGGTGAGAAAATGGAAGATGGAGTGGTGAGTGTGGTGAATAGAGTGCCTAGTGGTGGAATTCCACATGGGATCGGTTATAAGATGGGGACTTAAAAAAAAAGCTCATTACAACCAACCAATGCTGTGAAATGGATCTAAATCAAGTGAATGGTATCTGAATAGCCTTGAAAATAAAACAGCGTGTATAATAAACAGGCGTACACCATAAAGCAAATAAAAAGTGAGCAAGCCTGATAAAATAAAAAATATGTATATTTTAATAATGGATGCTTTGAACACGTTCCATTCTCTTTATATTTTAATCACCCATTTTTCGCAATTTCCAGAAATCTCATCCTACCAGAATTGTACCAAGCCTCTCGCCAACCAAGGCCACTACAACCATTTCAACGCACCATCAGTCAGTTCGCTTGGGTCGAACCTACTGTAAGTAAGACACCATGAGTTCGCAGATGAAAATGCAGGTCGCACGACCTCAAACGCAAGGATACACAAATGATCTCTTAAAGCGGTACAAATCAACGAAATCAAACCCTAACAGGGGTAAACATGAAACCATAGAAAATTAATGTCATAACCCCCTAAATATAACAATCTAACGATATGTAACCAATTGTAGGGCCACTAAGTATGCCGATAGTCAATGTATTAGCCATATCTGTCAGAATCTAGAAAACCTTACTTAAACCATCACAAACTAGGGACAATGCATCTAAATAGGCAATTTAGCAATTAAGATCAATTACAATTTAATAACATTCACTGTAAGACTCCGAATCCGAACAGTTAGGGCTCAATGAAAGACAACCAATTGATATCGTTCGCATTTAACTTTTACAAAGTCCCGCTCCAAGAGCTAAACATTGGTATATCCGCTTAATCCGGGGCTTGTGTTCCGCTGAAACGCTTCGATTCCAACAAAATTATCCGGGAAATCCTTGAGATGGGGTGTCTGAACTTGCTGATCGCGTGCGCGGATAAATTCCTTACAATGGAGGCCAGGGTCCGGACCTTTGCCGTAATCGGGTTCTACGAGCCGTGCGTCAAGCGGCTGTCGCCCCTCGCGTCGGTTGGGCGGGTGGTGGGTAACGATTTAGCGTTACACGTTGGGAATGCGTTCGCAAAAAAATCGTGTATTTGCTGAGACTTACAAAGAGAACTACTAATAAATCTATTTTTTTAAAGCATGCTGCATGTTTTGATGGAACCTTTTAATTTGAAATCTCTTCTTACTGATTTTCTTTTATTTTAATCTTATATTATTCAAACCCATAGCACTTAGACATTTTTATACCCGTGCAGACGGTATTATAATTTCAGTCAGAAGTTTGCAACGCAGTGAAGGAGGTATATATATTCTTGATCAGCACCAATAGCCGAGTCCATCTAACCATGTCCGTCTGTTCGTTTCTATGCGATCTAGTCTCTTAGTTTTAAAACACTAAAATATTAGTATTTATTTTAACTGCAAGGGTATATAAACTTCTGCTTGCCGAAGTTAACTTCCTTTCTTGTTTTTATATTAAGCTAATAATATCCTTAGGCATGATGCCTTGACATTTTAAATTTAATGTATTTACCCTTAAAGTTTCTTATAAATTTTTAATCAGAATTGATAGCAAAATAGTTTTCCAATTGGAAAGCCTTGATTTGTTAATTCAGGACAGCTATAACCAGTGGCGTTGATTTAGTTAAGGTGGGAGTTTTCAGTACAAATTGTGTACTCTTTTGCATAGGATTTCACCCGAGAGTTGGGATTAACATCCAAACACTCCCCCTGGCTAACACTATTAATGTTATCATATAATATTTCTGCACTAATTTAAGTATTCATCCAATTTATGTGTTGATATTAAGAGAAATAATTAGATATTTGATTCGATCAAGCAGGTAGACCAGTTCGTTCTTATAAAACTAACATAATTTAACAACTGTAAGATACTTCATTGGTCGACTTTTGGCATCGCCAATCCTTTCCCTTTCCGCCCGCGAACAGACCTTGTTAACGCTTCTGGCGCCGTCAACGGCGTCCACCCAAGAAATGCATATTTAGCCAAGTGTTAATAATGCGGCTGCCACCGGGGGATCGTCCCTTTGGCAGGATGAGTCTTATAGCCCGACTTTTGGGTTTGGTTAGCCGGGAAAGGTGCAAGCGTGCGTTAAGCCAAGGAGCTCACGCAAGGCAAACAAATACGGGGAGACACAAACAAATGGCAGAAAAAATACAAAACAATGGAAAAGTGAAGAAAAATAAAAGGGAAAACTTGCCTGTCCGCACGGCCTCGATTCCAGGGTCGCGAATTATATTTCATTGAGTTGTTCTGTCGCCTGTGGATGTGGGAGAAAACATAAATAAAAAATTAAAATATAAAGAATGCAAAAAAGAAAAAAAGGAAAAAGAAATGCATAACTAAACAAGGAATAGAGAGGCTGCAAGTTGGGGCTGCTGTTAATTTTGTTATTCAAAATGTGCCTTTCCCGGGATTTCAAGAAAGTTGCGACGTTTATTTGTTTCCGCATTGCTAAGGTCCTTCCTTTACTTTTTCCCCTCACTGTCTTGGGATTTCTTTTGTTATCAGTTCTTCGAGGAGTGGTAAAGTTGATTTTTATGCTTAGGGCCTGCATTTGAGTTGATAATGAAGGCAGACATTATAAATACACCCCTGCCTATTTTCCGCTTGGATTTTAATTTAGTGGTCTATAATTAAAAGCGATTCGTTGGGAGTAGAAGCCAGGTGGCCAATTTGCACACAATAAAAAAAAGAAAAGGAAAGTCACTGTCATTGGAAGTCCCGCAGATACAATTTGCTTTTGTACGTCACGTAGTTTCAACGTCAATTGCCCAGTTCGGTGGGTTTTTGGAGGAATGGATGCTGGGATCCTGAACATTGAACGCACTCACACGGAAATTTCAATGACAGGCAACCCACAACCAGAGGCGTAGGCAAAAAGGAAGCCTGATTGGTTAATATATAGGTATCTATTATAATTTGTAAATAGTAGCAAACATGAATAATAGTTTAAAAGTATTTTATTTTTTATTTCGATCCCAATATCGTTTTTTATATTAAATTGACTGGATACTTCATCCCCCTTTCACTACGCTCCTGTAAAATGGAAAACCGACAGGACTAAAAGTATCTCGTGGATAGCCTGCCGCAGGCCGTTGGCCTCCCACTTGAAAATTTATGTGTTAATTTTAAGGTGCCCTACGAGAGCAGCAGATGGGGAACTTCAGGAGGGATTTTTTCCTTTATACATTCTCTTTTTTTCCCTTTTTGTATTGGCCAGCATTTTTCACAAAGTTTTTCCAGGTGCTGCCAGGGTCAGGCGCCTTTGGTGGGTAATAAATGAGCTAATAATAAGTGAAATGTGCTTTTGAGTGACCCTAAACAATTGCTCCGAAGGGAAAGTGGTTGTGAAAGCGAAATTGGGGGAAAAAGGAACGGCCCGTGGAAATGGCTGTGAAATTTCCGCTGGGCAGCTGAAAAATGCGCCAAAGTGTCGAAAATTCCGTTGGTGACATGAAAAGATTTGTTTATAATTAATTTTTACCTCTCCAACATTTTTTTTTGCCTTTGCTCTATGCTAAAAAAAAGTACAGTGCTAAAGTTTGAAAACACGTGAAGCTGAAGCTTATTAATTGCATTAATTCCTTTGGTCAACCGTTTTTTTTTATGAGAAATAGCAATTACCTGGGGATTTTACCAATGAATTTTTAGGCAAGAGAAAGATATTTTGATAAAAAAGAGGTAGTAGGAACACGAATTGTATATACCTTAAAAATTAAAGTAAATATTATCTGATACCAAAGCGAGGAAGTCTTTACAAAATATCACTAAACCTGCGAAAGTAAATCAAACATTTAAATTTAATTATAGTTGTACATTTCCTTACTTCAAGAACTATTAAAGGGTATAAACAGTTTAATTTGTTTGCTTGTCAAAATAGCGACTCCTTCGACATTTATGAGTGGCTCAATGTGTTTTCAATTTTTGAGGCCAGTATAGAGAACAGAAAGGGACAAATAACAAAAGGCTGGAGCAGCAAAAGCCACAAAAGACAAGTGTTGACGTGTCGATGGGCAAAAAACAAATGCCAAAAAAACATGACAGAGAAAAGCAGCAGTAGAAAAAGGTGAAAAAAGTTTGGGAAAAATTTGTATCCGCTTGTTGCAAATTCCAATCAATTTTTGTTGTTCTTGAGGACGATAAAGGCGACTCATTTGCCGGAAAATTGAGTAGACATGCATATCCGCAGACGAACGGAAATGGTCAAGATGCAGGTTCGAACAGGGCCATCAATTAGACTTTTTTCGGCATCTGCTGCTGCTGCTCCTCTGTGCGGCCTTTGTCTTGGGCGATGGAGTCGGCGGTTATTTGGCCTGTTTGGTTAACAAGATGGAGCTGACAGAGCCGCAGGTTATGGCTAAGGACCAACGTCATTGAGACAAGCTGGTTGGCCCGGCTAACAAACAAACAAACCGAGTCTCCTTCTACCAAATTTCATTGTTTGGCAACTTTTGCGGCCAAAATGGAATTTTGCGTTTGCCTAACTGGCAAAAAATTGGCCAAGTAGTTGGGTGGTGGCGAGGATGTCCCGGCGTTTCTCCATATGCCATGTTTTGATGTGTGGCAAAGTCTGCTGTGAATTGAAAATCGAAGTTAATATGCTCTGCAGACTGTGAAACAAATCATTTTCAAGTTGTTAAAGGAAATCGACACGTTTTTGCCATTTTATATTTATTATGAGCCTTTTTTGTTCTCGTTGTTTTTAACCCCCTTGCCAGCAGATGTTGCCAGAAGTGTCAGGGTGCGAGATGGGTGCTAAATGGCAATAAACCAAATAATTTGATGATATTTCATAGATTGTATATAAGTGGGATGGAATCGACTTTGTAAATTCTCCGTCTTATAAGGAAAATTATTATATGAACATAATAATCATAAGTATAATAAGTTTTCTTACTAAAAAGTACGTAATTTATTTAGTTATTTTTCCTTCCGATTTTAAAAAGACTCAATTAGATATACTAATGGCTTATATTTTCATTAATCTTCTTCAGCGCTAACCATTTACCCATAATTTGAAAATGGATTAATTTCTTTTGTAAGGATGTGATAGCTTATTCCTTGATGGCAACTTCAAAGCTGCAGCATAAAGTCACTTGAATATGCAAAACAGAGAAACAAAAATTCGTTTAGGTAAGCTATTTAATGGGGCGTTAGGGCAGACGGCTGAAAAAATCTCGTACGCAACACATTATATTTATGCGAAACTCAAAAGGAACTGGGGGCGTCATAAAATTAGCAAGCACGTGAGTGGCCTGCCCTCATTATCATAAAAGAAAAATCATGCAAACGCCGGGAAAATCTGCGAACTTATCAGTTTACTTTAGGGTTTCAACCCAGCACGAAGTTCTATAACCAGAAACACATAAATGTTGATGACAGATTTGAAGAAATAATACTCTCCTTAGGATAGTTTCCTATACAATTATTTGTTCTTATGAAATTAAGTCTGATTTAGTCATTTTAACAGTGAAATTAAATATAAGTCTTAAGAATCGGAAAAAAAATTTTAAATTTTAATAATATTTCGGGAACTGAAATATTATAAATGAACTTTGGTTCAAGTATATTTTGCCTATTCCAAGGAATTAAGCAATCCACTGTAAAGAAACCTAGTAACATCGGCGTCTTTTAAAAATGGTTTCTTTAAGCCCGAAGTCGTGATCTTTAGATATTTGCGATTCAGCTCCTATTGGGAAAATTGTGTGACATATGGCCGTTAGAAAAGCTGTATGCAACTCTATTCGGTGTGACTAGAAAAGAGTTGTCCGATACTCAAAAGAATAATGGGTTTTTAGGAATTCAAATAAGAGGGTAACCCTTTTTTTCTCGTCCTATCTAATTTGCAAAGAAAACTGTATTTAACATGTTGAGTATATGAAGGACAGACTCACCAGTTGCTGGGACTTGGGGCGCGAGACCCGGAACCCGAGTGTCCAGATCCGGATCCTCCGCCGGTGGTACTCCTTGCCGGCCGATTGCCCAAATCCCCGGCGGCGCTTGGGGGAGGTCCTCCCGAGTCTCCTGGCTGCTGTGGTCCACTCATGACTGGGAATACTTAACAATCTAATGGCATTGTGATGACTCCGGTAGGTAATGTTTATTATGATTAAGGCATATGCGAAATCACATTTGGCCAGTGGACCGCGTTTGTACTGTTGGGTTTGGTGCTTCAAATCGACCGGCTTTGAATCGCCAAGCGTCCTGAGAACATTACTGCGTTCCGATTTTGATTTTTGGCCGAAAGATTGCACAGAAAATAAACGAATTGCAAAATAAATAAAATAAAATCCAGAACGTTTATAAAATTTCCGAGAGAGCGAACGCAGACAGCTGATTTGTTATCGATTGCAATGCGAACGCGAAATCGGGCGTCAGCGTTGCCACCTCGCGCCACAGTCTGGCGGCAATTCAAACTGACAAAAATGATTGTCAGCAAATTCAGACAAAGGTGGTTACTCTTTAATTATATACTAAATTTGTTTACTATAATGACCCCATATAAGAATTATTTAGTAAATAATATAAGATTACGAAATAATTATAAAATTTAAACAAATGTATTTCCTGCCAGTATCTGAATCTTAAAAAAAGCATATTCTTTAATATAGGCTCTAATATTTTAGTTCAAACCAAAGACTTAAGGAAACCCAATAATCCCTCGTTGGTTACTGAAACCCAAAAGAATCCATCAAATAATCAATACGCGTGTTGATTTTGCATGCTCGTTTGTATTGTCTTGACTTTATGCTAATGTCTTGACGCTTATTTTTATAAAAATTTTCATTTGCTTTGCATCTTCTATTTACTTTGCGCGTCGATTTTTCATTTCTGTTTATTTGTGCTTGTTCGGGGTGTTTTGTTTCGGGGCCCACTTTTAAAATTTCCATAATTATATGCATCAGCTGGCAGGTGACTGAATGGAGATGGAATGGAGAACCGAAAGGACGAGACGCGCCAAAGAATGAATCCTGGAAAACAATGAAAAGAAGGGCCGGCGAGAACAATTTGTGTGTGAGTCTGTGCTTTCGTTATTTTTATGGCAGAATAAACCTGCGCCAAAGTGTAAATATTGACAGTTTTTAAATTATAATCAAAGTGAATAAATAATAAAGCGGAACAAGGAAGAAAACAAAGCAACTTGTGAAAATTAATTGGGTGGCTGTTATTGCGGGCATCTCTAAGCGTTTCATTCCAGATCGTTTCAGGCAGTGATTTCAACTCCCTCCCTTGAAGTGACATTCGATTTTGGCAACCGGCGATCACCAGGGGATGTAGCTCAGATGGTAGAGCGCTCGCTTAGCATGTGAGAGGTACGGGGATCGATGCCCCGCATCTCCAAAGTTTAAATTCTTTTTTTTTTTTTTGTAAATTAAAAGGAAGTAAATATGGATAAATATGTATATGGATTGACAACAAGAACGGAAGCATTATATAAATTGTTTATAAAAAATTTTTAATAATCGAAAATAGATTTTATTGGATATTTTTGATTTTAAGTGTCTTCTGTTTTATTTGTATTTATTTAAGATTTTATATTTATTTTATTTCTAAAATTTATATGTTTTTATACACTGAGGCCCGGTATTCAACCTACCAAAAAGCCCTCCACAAAGAAAAACATCTAGTGAGCAAAACGATCTTACTGGACTTATTTACTGTTTGTTATGCACTTAGTGGAAATGAGTAAAAAGTGTTTTAATTGCTAAAGTAAAACAATAAACGTTTTCCAAGATAAAGCCAGTTTTTTATGATATTAAAGAATATTTTCCTAAACATATAATAGTATGGAAGCGCATGCATAATTAAACCAAAAATAAAAACGAAAATAAAGAATCCTTGGAGATGCGGGGCATCGATCCCCGTACCTCTCACATGCTAAGCGAGCGCTCTACCATCTGAGCTACATCCCCATATAACGGTATCGTATTTATGGTGCTGCAAGGACTTACGGGTCGAATCAAATGCAAGAGCTCTATAAATAGATTCGTAGCTTACAATTCATGACCATGCTCGTTAGCTTTTCGCTTGGTCAACATATCACGTTAAAAGCATTCAAATTATTCAATGCAATGACACAGATTGATTCGATTTTAATTTAATTCCGTTGTTGACTTTTGTGAAAGGGCCTACGACATTATTATGCAACCAAAGTAAGACCAGTTTATCGGGCGAAATGTCGCCTAGAAACAATATCAAATACTGGTTAAAGAAAATCTTTAAAACCAGATAACACTTGTTTCTATTTAAATTTTGTATGGTTTAACGATTAAATTGATAAATGATTATAAATGTTCACATTTTCGAATTAAAATCATCTAAAACACAACTGTTCCATACATTTATTACTTGAGGCTAGACAACACCCAAGAAAAATATGTTATTAAATATGCCATTTTATTCAGCCAAATCTCAAAAAAATCTTTAGAATTAAAAAAATATAATCCGGGCTCAACCGGGATTTGAACCCGGGACCTCTCGCACCCAAAGCGAGAATCATACCCCTAGACCATTGAGCCTCTTAATTTTACGCCGGCCAAAAAGCCCAAACGAGCAAACGATTGTTGGAGCAATCTAAATATAGACAAAACAATTAAATTTAAATTTGTTATGCAGCCAACTTGTTTCGATGTCTTTTGTTATCATCGTGGCCACATTTTGTACAAGGTGAACTGCATGTTTCGGCCAGTATACCTATTTATAGTTACTTCCCGCGGCGGTGTAAAATTTTCCGAGACCTTTTGGCGGGCGGAAGTGCAAGAGGGGATGTAGCTCAGATGGTAGAGCGCTCGCTTAGCATGTGAGAGGTACGGGGATCGATGCCCCGCATCTCCAAAGGATTTTTTTTGTTTTTTTTTTAAATATTGTTTGGCGATACACAGCCAATTTCAGTTAAACTCAAAGGAAAAATTATGTATAATACATTTAATTAAAATGTATTATTTTGCTAAAATTTTCGTAAGAGAGCCACACCTTTCTTTTACCTTTTGTTCGATTATCTTTCTATAGTGGATCATTTTCAAGGCTCAGGACAACTTTCTGCAAAGGGTAATTATAAAAATGAATAAGGACAAAGTTTTAGGGATTTGAAATCTTACCTTTGGAACTGGGCAGCAGGTAAAATCTCCCGGGCAATTGTCAGGTGAGTTTGAGCGGTAATTGAAAGGCACTTTGCACAAATCCTGAGTCACACATTTGCCTACTCCATTCGGTCCACAAGGCAGATTTATCTGGGTAGTTTAAGACAATTCGTTTTAATTGTTAAAACGTAATGAAAAAATATTCTTCAACTCACTTATCACTCTTAATTGAACAATTATACAAGAAACTTACAAATGAGATAAAATAAAATAAATATTACTTAAGTAAAATATTGAGATCACCACAGATGGATCATGTAGTTTTGTCGAATTTTCTTATCCTGTTCTCCCTGCAGGCTCTTCGCATCCATCAGGCTAATGGAATAAACCCCTTGGACAAAGTTCGAGAGTTGCCGACTCCCGTAACCTGCACAAATATTTAATTATTCATAACTTTAAACAATCACGGCGACGTCAGCATCATCCGTGTAACCCCAGGGTCTGCCTCCCCTTTTCCCCCACTCTGATTACGACTCAACAAACACAATACAAACAAACACACACAAAAACAGGGGGGAGGAAGCGGTGGGGATTTCCCCGACCTCTGCGAACGTTTAGCTGCTGTTCTGGCTGCTACCGCTGATGGTAATAACATTGTCGTAAAATCATGTTTGGCTTATCGTGGGACTCCCGGGACGATGATCCTGGATTTCTGGATTTCTGGGGGAAGGTCCCGCGCACGCTGCATTTAAATGCCGGCAGCGTCGAGGAACGGCGTGAATTATAGTGGCGTAGGTTAAATGCCGTTAGACAGCCACATAAACTGCGAACCCTTTCTGACAGCCGACTTGGGCCACACCGAAAAAAATTTAATAAATATAATAGTCAACTGTGCTGGGAAGGTCAGCCTAAAAGTCTTCAAAAATATATATCCTCATTTATTTGGTTCAAAAATACAATTTTATTATAAATTTGATTTTAGGTTGTTCGGGAATTTGAATTTAATTTATGGTTTTTCTGTATTTATAAATTAATGTATATTTTTTTGACAAATATTATTACACAGATAAAAGATAGAGAAACTGATAGAGAGATGAATAAATAATTTAGATTATTTTTTGTAATATGTTTTTTTTTAAGGCTTCCGATTTGAAGGCAATTCTTAAAAAAAATACGAGATTTTTATTATTTTCAGAACAACTAATTATATTTCAAATTTTATCTTAAGATTTGTAGTCCAACTTTTGGCTATTTAAAAATGTTTTTTAATTTGATACATGACTCTAAAGTTTATTCTGATAATAATAAACAAAATTTTTCTGTGCACGTAAACTTTGAATATAAATAAGTCATGGCTGTGTGCGATTCAAAAAGTTGTTGGCTTTTGCTTTTAATTTTTGTGAAATTATTTGCATTCGCTGGCACACAAAACTAATGCAAAGAAAGTTCCGTCGAGGCATAGGCATCTACTTCCCTGGTATTCCTTCCAATCCTCCTGTTCCTCGGCTTGTTTTCTTGTAATTATCGCTTTTGTTTGTTGGCTGAACTTTTGCCAGGTTCTGGCCGCCGGCTAACATACCAAATTAGCGCTCCGCTCACCAAAATGACTAAACAATATTTACTATTTGCCGGATGCGGGCGGCGGTTTTGGAACCAACTCAGGAGGATGTCGACGTCTCAAGACGCTGCCAAAGTGGGCAACATATTGTCGTTGTACGGCGAACAACATAATTTTCTAATTGGCCAAAGTTGTTGCCAAGTTTTCGCCCAGACAGACCGAGAAAACATTTGTTCTCAGTTTCGGGTTGCTAATTCAATTTTAATGCTTGATTTCATATTAATTGAAAACGGCGTTTTGAAAAGATTTTTGAAAACTTCTTTTGGGGGTGGAAATTTAAGAAGTCGCACTAAGATAATTGCACTGATAATCTAAAATACATTAATTTAAATTTGAACAAAATTACCACGAACAAGAGAGAACGCTATAGTCCGGTGCCCCGACTATCAGATACCCGTTACTCAGCTAAAGGGAGTGCGAGGGAGATGGAGATATAAAACTTTGATCGGGCATAACTTTTTAACGAATGGTCCGATTTAAAAAGTTTCTTCTACATTGCGATAGGTATTGATAAACACAATAAAACAGCATTTTTACTTTTCCGAAGTATTTACATTTTTAAAATCGTTTATAAGCTGTTCCAAAAATTTTATTGCATTATGTAAAATAAAGGCATACGAATTTTATACTTTAAGTACATTTAACAAAAGTTAAATTTTACCATCGGTTGATCACCCCCCAATAAGCTCCCATTTCCGCAGTGAAACTCAGTGAACCTTTGCCATCTTTAGTCAGTTCACTTCGACCCCAAGTTGTATTTGCTTAAGGGCTTCTCAAGCCATTCCGAAGGCGTTCATAACAGATGACCTCATATTTGTGGCACCCACACCCCGAGTCCTGGCAATAAGTTTGATTTCCAAGACGCTTTTTCCCGTCGCCGCTTTTTATGGCATGCACAAAAGCCAAAAGGCAAACACACTCGAGTCATAAAAAGATGCCTGCAGACAAACAAAGCGACACACGAGCTTGGGATAGAACAGGGCCAACATAAAGATCAAATGTCAATACAGGGAATCGGGGGACGGAGATTCGGCTAAATGTGGCCAAAAGGCGGCAGTGGAAAGACAAACAGCAGCGACAGGAAAATGTACAACAAATTTCTAAACGTTGTCATAAAAATGAAATGAAAACAAGCAGAAGGCGGTCAACAAACGGGAAAAGCTAAACTTAAGACATTCAATAAGTTTACTTACGCCGAGCTGAACAACAGTCACCGAGAAAAAATGGAGGGAGTTCTGACCTTTTTATCGCTTTAAATATGTTTATGACCAGGTTTTTTTTCGGGGGTACTCACCCAGCCCGCTTATAAATCTCAGAGGTTTTATGTTTATGCGCACGAAATTGTTTTTAACGACAATGTGTGTCCATGTAAATTATTAGTTTAATAACGTCTCAGCTTAGGGCAATTATTATAGGTCTTTTGGGATCAGGCTTTATGGGGCTTAATAAATATTAAGAGAATGGATTTAGTGGGAATAAATTCAGGAATGCAATAAATTAGGTAAATTAATATTGTACAAATCGTAGATATTGTAAAATATTTTTGCAATAAATAATCACGCTCTATATATATTTAAAATTATTTAAATTAAACTGTTAATATATAAAATTATTTTAAATCAAATTAATGCTAAGGCATTAAACTAAGGTTTAAAAACATTTTAGAACGTTAAAGGTTAATAAACCGTCATATTCTTGACGAATTATAAACTATTTTAGTAAATAACAATGGGTATACAGCCCAATCTCTGGCCAGGACATTACCTTCACTTCAGCAGACCCAACACTCCACGTCCTAATCAAATCACGGTCATAAGGATACCCTCATAAATATGTCAATTAATGGCACGCCCCCCGCCTTCCGCCCACCGCCTACCGTCTGTCTGCTGTCTTATCTCAATGAAGACATAAACGCTCTGATATCAATTTATGTCAATGTAAATGTTTCTTTGTTGTTCAGCCGAGATTGGGTATAATGCATGCGAGCTTCGCCACCATTCCATGGAGCCTGTGTCGGCGAATCTTAAATGGAGCTTATGAAACTATTAAAAGGCGAGCAGACAAGGCACACACATGTCTCACAAACAAACAAACATACGGGATAGTGTCCTTATAGAGCGGGGAAGCACATTTCTTCGGGTTGGGGGTAATTAGTTTGCTACACGCTCGAGGCGTGCCTTCATATCCTGGTGCTGTTCGTCCTGTTCGTCCTGGGCTGCCATGAATAATTCCAGGCGGTGGCAAAAACTTTGACCAGCTGCTCGAAAAGGTTGACAAAACCCCAAGCCAGGCTAACCGCAAGACCAAGACGATGATCATGATGATGATGGGGGTTTTCAAGGCGAAGAAGTGAATGAGTAGATTACTCATACGCACGATTGCCCAGGAACATTAATTATTTAGCTCGTCTTCATCTCTTTTTTTGCAAGCTAATGCTAATTGCCTTTGTCCTCGCAGCACATTTGCATAATTCCGCTCTAAACAATAAAAATCTAATTTGGCCCCGCTCGCATTATAATTTCTTGTTAAATTCATAATTGTTAATTTCTGTTGTTTCTGGCATTTTCTTTGGGGCTTAACTTTAATTAAGAGCCAAGTGCCAGGGTTGCTTCCTCCGCATGTCCTGCTGCACTGGATGTCCTGTTCACAAGGGTGGAAAGATTGAGGAGAGTCGAGCATGTGAATGGTCAGTCTGGTCCAGTGAAGATGACTCCGCAAAGGGTGAAAGAATTCGGGCTGCTTTTAATGAACTTGCAACTGGCAGAGATTGCCTGCCAGCAAAAGTAATAATAATAAAAGGGAGTTCTTGGATTTCAAGGAATTGGGAAATTTTTTTTAGGTTAATAATATTATATATTAAAATACTTAAATTAATGATTAAAATGGTTTAAGATTTATTTCAAAAATCGCTTTTTAATCATTACTTCATGAGTTCTAAGTTAGAGCCCTGCGTGAATTATTCAATTTTTGTTGTATCGTAGTATGCGATGAAATTTCTGATTTATTTAATTTAATTCTATGTGAAATGAATTGAATGATTTTCTAATTCATTTCAAATTGAATGAATAAATTAATACATTTTTTGAATTGCCAGATCTTTTTTGAGAACAAAAGTCGAACATTTTTTAAAAATCAATGTTAACTGCATAGTGTATAAAATTCAAGCAGATTGAACCACAAAATTATGCCCCTTTTTTTCTTTAAATGAGAATGTTTTTTGAATTATTTTGAAATTCATGCCATTTTATTCATTGATTCGATAAAACTAAAAATTCAAATTCAATCAAATTCTATTAAACTCAAAATCCAAATAAATTAATTTACATAAAAAAAAAAATTCATAATAATTCATTGAATCAATTCGTGCAGGGATCTATTCTAAGTTTATCTCGGGAAATAACCGTAATTCTGGGAATTTTATTTAAAACTTGACAAGTTAAACTTATCCTCTGAGTTTTATTTTCGTCTTAAAATAGAACAGTTCCTTGAGTTAAATTAAATTAATAATTAAAACACAAAACTTATATATATATCGATCTAAAATAAAACTGAAAATCGTTTAGTGGCGACTGATAAATTTTTTATTGCCTTCTTGTTAAAAATTTTTAAAGAAGCTTAAAATGTTAAAATAAATTTGATTTTGAAGTGTTTATAAATTGCCAAAACTTAATTATTTATATTGTGCCAATTAGGCACTTCAAAATCTTAACGTTTTGACCATTTAAAAATTACTTTTGAATTACTTTGTAGTGTAGAACTCTCCCTATCGTTGTTGTTTCACGGATTTTTCTTCTACCAATAAAAGACAATTTAGCCAGGGGACGCTCTTAAACGATTTGGTTGTTTCTGCCACAATTGGTTCCCCTTCTCCTTCTTCGGGAAAAACCACAAAATGTGGACCATTAAAACGGCAAAACTTTAAGCGGCTCTCCAGCGCACCTTCCCTTTCCTGCTTTCGGTATTGCCAAGAAACAAAAACCATTAAAACAATTTAATCGCACTCGAGGAAATCTTCGCGAGCCAGAAAGTCGAGCATGAAATGCAAAAGTTTTTATTTTGACGCCTGGCGCCTTCGCTGCTGACTCCTCCTGATTGTAAATCGTTATCCTCGCGGGACTCGAGTTCGGAGGTGTTTTTGCTTTCCTGCCACCCTAACAAGTTAATTTTCACATTGGGACATGACTGACACCACCCCCTTTTCTGAGTCGCGGTAATTTCCTCGGCACTTTTGTTTAGTTTTTGATTTGACTTTTACTTTTTGCTCGCTGGTTTTTCGGTTTCGCCGGCTAATTATCATCATTTTGGCCAAACGCCTGAAGCGATTTGCCTTGGCCGGGGTTTTTATGCTCCGAAGTTTCAACGGGGCATCCAGGGGGATGAGGCCTTCGGGGAGTTTTGGGCCATTATGTAGCCATCAAAATAACTTGTTGTTGCGGGTGGAACTTTTGCTGTGATTTTCATAGCCGAAAAACAATCAAAATTTAATGTGCGGCGCCGCATTTTGATTGAAAAATAAAATACTCAGCATAATCAAATAAATGCCCAAACAACAACAGCAGGCATTCGACGAAAAAAAGTGTGCAAAATAAACTGCTCATCATTTTCCAGGCCTGCAGTTCCAGGTCCCTTGGCACAATCCCCGAAACGAGCCCATTCCGAGATGCGATTCCGATTCCACCCGCATTTGCACGATTCGTTAAACAAAGCACACGTTAACAGGAGCGAACCGAAGGACGTTGAGTGGGCGGTGGGTGGTGGTTGGTGGGCGGGGCAAGGACAAACAGACATTTCGGGCGGTCAGTTTCAGCAGTTGCCCGCCGGCCATCGACGGGTTAATGTGAGGGAGGTCCCAAATAACTGGCAACACATTTGCTTACGAAAAAACTGGACAATAAGGAAGGCATTTCAAAAATGTGGTCTTCAATTTAACAGATCTCATATCGGTTGTTTGCACAATGAACTTTATTATTAGCTAATTGTTTCTTTTTTTTTATATTTTTTTTTTATATGACGGATATACAAATTTATAAAATTACCAATTGTTTTTATTAATTTACTAAAAACTTACCTAACTTATAAAAAAAATTTTTATGTTGATTTTTACTTTTGCAACTCAATTCAAAATCTTAATACAAATAAATTAAAATTAATACATTTTAAATTTGACTTGAATTTATTGCAATCAAAATTACTTGCACTTAAAGCATACCATCTTCTTTAATCCCCGAAACTCGAAAGGGCATCTTTTGTGTGTGGTCCATCAAATGCTTTTAACTTTTATTTGTTTAATACATTTTTTGTTCATGGCAGCGACTGAGTTGTTGTTGTTGCTGCTGCTTTTGTTTGCCAGCTACAACTGTCATTTTGGGACAAGGTCCAAAAAAACACAAGGTAAAGTCGGAAAAAATATACAAACGAAAAACAAGAAGAAACGTTGCAAAATTGTTGGCAAATATTGAATTTGCAACATATTCGACTCATATGTCACACCGAAGCGGTGGAAGCTGTCGCGAGTGAGTAACAAAAGGTTTCTGTTTACCAACATTTGCATTTTGTTGGGAAGGGGAGGGCATTGCCTTTCTTTTTTACCTTTTGGAGTTGCCAAAAAAGAGAGTTGACCAGCAGGATGACGAATGGAGAGTAGAATTAAGAGGATGGAGGATAGACGGGAAAAATATCAAATGCAGCACAGCTGTTGTGCAAATAGTGGGACATTAATTTTAATTGTTTTGTTAGGACGGAAAGGGTTGTTAAATGAGGAAAATACCTTTTGGGGACTTTAAAATGAAGGAAAGGTAAAATATATGCAAAAATTATATTATTTTATAATTTTTATTTATTTATTAATTGCAGGTAATTGTATGAACAATTCAAAGTCCAAGTTTCAGCAATAATTACTCTTTGCTCCCATTTAATTTCCCATAATATTAGTTTCTTCGCAGTTCTCATACTTCCCTTGCAATTTCAACCCTTTTGTAGGTACACTTTTGGGAAAACAATAAAAATGAATATGTATCACTATGGACGGCAGTCCATGTAGTGACGAAGCGCACCAGGAGAGTGTGCGAAGGCGACTACTATTATATAGCCGCAAAATTGAAAATCTGCTGTGATAGTCCGATCGTAATGAGTAATACACCAATCGAAAGGTATTGCAAAAACTTAAAGGATTGCATACCAAGACTTTAAGAAAATCAATTGGCTTGGGAGAGAGAGCGGTGAAAGTGAAAAAGTGAAAATTTCGAAATTTGGAGCTGTTGGGGCCGGTGGGAATGTTTTAGTTGTATTCCTTTTGAAAATACCCGTCGAATGAGGGGTCATTTGTCGAAATCCGACGCTCCGTTCAAAAGTTATAGCCAAAATAAGATTTTCTTCTTCTTCCCAAAATGAAATTTTAATTCTGTTTGTCAGTTTGTCCACTTGTCCACTTGTCCAAAATATGTTTTTTAAGTTCTGAAAATTTGATATGACGTTCATCACATCGATATAAAAAACTTTTGTTCTACCACTTTTGGAAAAACCCGCTAGTTTAGCGGGAAAACAGCTATAAATAGCTAAAATTCGGAAAGCTAACTTCTATACTACTAAAGCTACAGACTTGTGCTGCATCTCGTTTGAAAGGTATTTTTAAATGCTATAAACGCCTTCTATATGCAATTTGTGTAAATGTAATAGTTAAAAAGATATAAACAAAATAACATTTTTTAAACTTTTTTTTTAACTTTTTTTAATTTTCTCAAAAACGGCTCTAACGATTTTCCTTACAACCTTAAACTGTATAGCCCTTGAGATTCCTTAAATTTTGGTATATAACACATTACTGTAAAAAATCACGTTTAAAAGTTATTAAGAAACGAAAATAGCCACTTTTGCCAGCTCATAACAATTAATGCTGCCTAAGGGCCGTTCATTTACGAGCCGAACAGTTTTGGGCCAAAAAAATTTTTACATTTTTTATTTGCCTGAAAATTTTTTTTACATGTTCTATTCGGAAAATGAGCAATCACGTGTATCAGGATTTGTCCGAAAAAAAATTATTTTTTTAGTTCGAAATTTTTAAAGTTTTCCAAAAATTGACAAATTTGAAAAAGTACCCTCTCATTGAAAATCTTTATCTCCGGTTATATGAATCCGCGTGACTTCATGTGTTTTGATTTAATTCTTCTAAAACCTCTTCTTAAAAAAAAAAATGTTAAAAAAAATAAGTTTTTATTTTCTTAAAAATAAAAACAAATTAAGATTCTAAAAAATTTTGTATTTAAATTTTTTTTTATAAATCAATATATGCGCCATATTGTTAGTTACAATCGATTTTTGTAAACAGTTGGAGCCATTTTTAGTTTTTAAAATATCGTTTTTTTTTTAAATGGACTCTGCTTTTTTTTATGAAAACACGTTGCAGCAAGTAGGGCTACTCTCTCACTCTTTTCGGATCCTTATGGAATTCATGTTTTCTCATCGTTTACTAGTCCTTTAACAATTTTTAATGATTAAAAGTTAAGTTTTAAGTGTTTTAACAATTATTGAATGACAAAAAGTAATTTTTAAATCTTTAAAGAAATTACAATTATTTATCTAACGTGCTTAGAAGCATTAAATTTTGTATGTGCATATCCAAACTGTATTTTAGGGTCAAGGAATCGGTAAAATTGTTTTAAACCGTTCCATTATACAATTATTAACTTTAATAAATAAAAAATAAATAAATAAATAAATAAATAAATTAATAACTAAGTTATATGGGGATGACTTTTGGTCATGGTATGAGGTATACTAATATGTAAATTAAACCCAGGGTATAAATTGTCCCTTTAAAAACTTCTGATATCAAACAAAAACACCTCTTAACGAGGTAAAAAAATAGTGACGACCGCACCTTCAACATACAAAAGATCTGATATCATATTTTGTGACGAAAAATAATTTTACATTCGAAAATATAAAAACACTTTCTAAAATTTACTTTTTCGGCACGCTACAATAGAAAATGTTCGTGTGGGTAAAATCTTATAAATTTGTCTGAAGCGGGCCGAATGAGTAAATTTTAGAAAGTGTTTTTATATTTTCGAATGTAAAATTATTTTTCGTCACAAAATATGATATCAGATCTTTTGTATGTTGAAGGTGCGGTCGTCACTATTTTTTTACCTCGTTAAGAGGTGTTTTTGTTTGATTTAAATAACAGTTGCTATCAACACCGTCACACGCTGTTCCCAGCATTTGCCACTCAACCTTACCCCTTGAGCACCTTTGTCCGGCGAAAATATTACAGAAAAGATGAGAAAAGTGGAGAAAGTGCGGTCCAAGTAACTATAACATTTAAGCGGCTTTGGCGAAAAGTTGTGAGCCATTTGATAGCCTCTGGCTTTAAGGGAGCTGACCCTTCCTTTCATTCTCTCTAAATTCTATAAAGTGGTTTTTCATATGTGGGTATAAAAATAAAATGTACGGGCTTTTTATTTTTATGGCTGACAACTGGCAAGGTTGAGACCAAAACGCCTAAATCATGTAAAGGATTTGCGTTTTATCATGTCTCGGGGCAGGCTTTTGGGTTTCCCTCGCCTTTTGGTATCACCTCGTTAGGAGTTGACAGGAAATTGAAAATTTCCAGCAGGCGTCATGTGTGCGTTTGCAGGGTTTGAAGTGTCAGCGATCCGATTCCCAAGGAGGCCAATAACATTTACGCTAATTTGATAATCTGTTCACGCACAAGGACCAGACATTTGCATGGGCGCCGAAGGATCCTGGACGCCCCTAATTGGCTGAAATGGGACCCCAGGGACCCCAGCAACTGTTTATGCCCCGTTTCTCTATCTGTATCTGCGTATATATATTCGACGGATGGACCCTTTTTGTGCCCTATCAGCGCGTTATCATCGCATTTCCTTTCACTCTTGAGCGAACCGAAACACTTTTGGTCCGTGGTCAGCGAGTTTATTATTTTGTCCTTTATTTTTATACCCGCTTATCGCTTTGTTGCTGGCCAGAAAGCTGTTTCAGCCAGCAAAAAAGTCCGTTTTGGTAATCGCCTTTACACGCTTGACTTCAGATGAAATTAGCTGCGGGTTCGGAATTTGTTTCAGGTTGGCTTTAGGTCAGAGGTTAGCCAAATAAATTAGGTGTATCAGAATATAATTATCTATTTGGGCGGCAGAAATACTTGGTAAGCGAAAAATAAAAGTTTTCGACAAAGAAATAAAGTCTGTAGGAAAGAGGAAAAAAAACTATAATGCTATAATATTACGAACTAAATTGATAACCCTCGTATGATTAGTTCCTATTAAAATTAAATTTAGATTTTCCGCCTAAAAATCTTTTCACTCCAAAATGTGAGTTCCTAAATGTTCTGTCTGCTCTCCGCATCTCATTCTCATTAGCTTCCGTCTACCCGTTGAAATTGGCTCGCATCAACGGAAATGTTGGACCAGCCCACATGGCGTATGAGCAATCTGCTTCCCTTCGACACACACAAAAACATACGCCCCGTGGGCATTTCTCTGTGGCAAGTGTGTGTGTGTGGGTGGGTTGATATCCTGGTGTGCGACAAGATTTATGCATGTTTTCTTTTTCTGTCGGCGTACATTTTAACGCCTGCAAATTTGCTAATTAATTAGTTTAAATGCTCAAGGAGAGCCGACTAAAGATATAATTATAATGGAAATCGAGTTGTGCTCGGCTATAGATCCATTTCAGTTGCTTTATTAGGGATATACCCTTTAGCATCCCCAAATTAATGCGTTTATGAGTGACTAACACAGACACGGTGAAAACGCTAAAAAAAAGAGGAGGGTGAAGAAAAACACGCGCCCGTTTTTACACGCATGTAATTTGTGGGAAATTTGTTCAACCCTTTTTCTGCACTTTTCGCATACTTTTCCGGCAAATAAAGGCGAAATTAATTTAACGCGTGTTTTTCCTGGGTCCCTGCATAATGGAATTGATTTAAGGTTATTAATATGAGCACTCTGGGCCAAAAAAGTAAAAAATGTAACGTGGAAAAAGCAAAGAATTCCGGGAGATGCCTAAGTAAATGTTTGTAGCCGCTGTTGCTACTGCGGCTGTTGGTAACCTTTAACGTCAATTTTATGCAAATTATGTTGTTTCGGTTGGAGATTTCCTCCGGGGAGGATGGATGTCGATGTCTCGCTGTGTGTGGCGAGGGGGCGTGGCACTTTCGAAACGACGGGGCGTCGCTTGAAAGTTTTTGGAGTGCTGCTGGGGAGTGTTGTTATTGAAGTTTTCCGAGGTGGCGTCTGTCGACTGCTCACCGCTCACTGCTGACTTATTCAATAAGCCAAGTTGAAGTATGCTCCATTATATATTTGTTGGTGGCTGTGGCCGGAGCTGCTTAAGCAAATACCGTGTGCTCGTGTATGCAAAAAGTGCAAATAATAATAATAAAGAGTACTTATTGTTTGATTTATGTGTCTGTGTATGCACAATGCTGGCCAAGCGAAGGATGAGCTATGTTTTGGATTTAAGATGGAAGGGAGATCCTTTTCCCAAACTGACTGCCTTGGCTTTTTCTCAGTTTAATTGAGTTACAGATGATATATGGAATGTTTCTCTAGTCCAATTGATATTGAGATAGTTAGAGTTTTATTATATTTAGTTTTATTATTACTTTAGTTGGGAATTATTTTAAGAAACAATTTTCTTTACTGATCATTAAGTCATTATATCGGTTTTTAAATAATCTTATGTAATGTAAATCAAACAAAAACACCTCTTAACGAGGTAAAAAAATAGTGACGACCGCACCTTCAACATACAAAAGATCTGATATCATATTTTGTGACGAAAAATAATTTTACATTCGAAAATATAAAAACACTTTCTAAAATTTACTCATTCGGCCCGCTTCAGACAAATTTATAAGATTTTACCCACACGAACATTTTCTATTGTAGCGTGCCGAAAAAGTAAATTTTAGAAAGTGTTTTTATATTTTCGAATGTAAAATTATTTTTCGTCACAAAATATGATATCAGATCTTTTGTATGTTGAAGGTGCGGTCGTCACTATTTTTTTACCTCGTTAAGAGGTGTTTTTGTTTGATATCAGAAGTTTTTAAAGAGACAATTTATACCCTGTGTTTAATTTACATATTAGTATACCTCATACCATGATCAAAAGTCATCCCCATATAACTTAGTTATTAAAAAACTAAAGCACATAGGATTGACCCCTGATCTTAGCTGAACGCCGCCTGATATATTGCAAGCACTGATGCAAGCCCTACTTGCTGCAACGTGTTTTCATAAAAAAAAGCAGAGGCCATTTTAAAAAAAATTCGATATTTTAAAAACTAAAAATGGCTCCAACTGTTTACAAAAATCGATTGTAACTAACAATATGGCGCATATATTGATTTATAAAAAAAAATTTAAATACAAAATTTTTTATAATCTTAATTTGTTTTTATTTTTAAGAAAATAAAAACTTATTTTTTTTAACATTTTTTTTTTAAAGAAGAGGTTTTAGAAGAATTAAATCAAAACACATGAAGTCACGCGGGTTCATATAACCGGAGATAAAGATTTTCAATGAGAGGGTACTTTTTCAAATTTGTCAATTTTTGGAAAACTTTAAAAAATTCTAACTAAAAAAATAATTTTTTTTCGGACAAATCCTGATACACGTGATTGCTCATTTTCCGAATAGAACATGTAAAAAAAATTTTCAGGCAAATCAAAAATGTAAAAATTTTTTTTGGCCCAAATCTGTTCGGCTCGTAAATGAACGGCCCTTGGCAGCATTAATTGTTATGAGCTGGCAAAAGTGGCTATTTTCGTTTCTTAATAACTTTTAAACGTGATTTTTTACAGTAATGTGTTATATACCAAAATTTAAGGAATCTCAAGGGCTATACAGTTTAAAGTTGTAAGGAAAATCGTTAGAGCCGTTTTTGAGAAAATTAAAAAAAAGCTAAAAAAAAAGTTTAAACAAATTGTCTTTTGTTCATATCTTTTTAACTATTACATTTACACAATGTGCATATAGAAGGCGTTTATAGCATTTAAAAATACCTTTCAAACGAGATGCAGCACAAGTCTGTAGCTTTAGTAGTATAGAAGTTACGGCTTTCCGAATTTTAGCTATTTATAGCTGTTTTCCCGCTAAACTAGCGGGTTTTTCCAAAAGTGGTAGAACAAAACTTTTTTATATCGATGTGATGAACGTCATATCAAATTTTCAGAACTTAAAAAACATATTTTGGACAAACTGACAAACTGACAAACAGAATTAAATTTTCATTTTGGGAAGAAGAAGTAAATCTTATTTTGGCTATAACTTTTGAACGGAGCGTCCGATTTTCTGATATGACCCCTCATATTAAGCGCATTTTCAGTAGCAATACAACTAACGTAGTCCGGGGGCCAATTATCCCCACCGGCCCCAACAGATCCAAATTTCTAAATTTTCACTTTTACACTTTCACCGCTCTCCCTCCCAAACCAATTGATTTTCTTGAGGTCTTGGTATGCAATCCTTTAAGTTTTAGCAATACCTTTAATTTGGTGTATTACTCATTACGATCGGACTATCACAGCAGATTTTCATTTCTTCGTGTATATATAGTAGTCGCCTTCGCACACTCTCCTGGTGCGCTTCGTCACTACATGGACTGCCGTCCATAGTGATTTATTATTTTATTAAAATTTAATAATTCTTTTTTTGCGATATGGAAAACTGTAACTTTATTAAACCTGTGAGTAACTTTGCAATAACTCATCTTAAACCAGCCCTTGAGTTTCCACTGCTTAATTTGGTAGCCTTCTTCACGCTCGCCAACTTTCGTTGGCTAATCCTCCGCCATCAGTTTTCCCTGCTAACCAACAGCAGTGGCAATGAAAACCCCCCGATAAAGTCACCTTTATTTGTCAGTCTTAGGCTCCCCCGAGTCAACTGTCAAGTCCTTCTATAGCAGGCACGTTCCTTTGCCTTTCACGCAATCCTGAAGCGTTAAACCGCACACACCTATCACGATGATGATGATGTTCCCTTTCTTATTTTTTTTGATATTTTTCCTTCGGTGCTGTTCTTGTTGTTCCACAGTGCGGATGGCTAAGTGAGCCATTTATCTTCGCTGGAACCTCAAGCGCGACATAACAGCAATAGCAACAACAGGGTCTACAACAATCACTTCCTACAGGCGTCATCCAATCCTCAATAATACCGCTTTGGAAATAAAACGATTTATATGGCGCAACAACAAAAATCCAATAGAGGTGCACACAGTTCAGGGATCGAAAAGGCACTCGGAGAAAAATCCATTTAAGAATTTATGAGGTTAAAGGAAATATCTAATGAGAAAATATAAAAAAGACAGGATTCCTTGGGATATAATTTTAAATATTTCAATATTACATTTCATATTTAAAGCACAAAACCTAAACTTTATTTATTTCAGTGCATAAGCCGAATCCCGTCGTATTTTCGTTTTATTCGGCCTTATCCAGACCAACATCAATCGAACAGCCGCAACAACAGCAACAACAAGTAGTAAATGAAACCCCTGTAAAAAAAAATAAAAACCGAAGTAAAATCGAAGATTGCTATCTTTGACGGCTTGTTTTCCTGCCCATTCTGCCCCGACAGGGGGCGGGGGGCGTGGCAGCTATTATGTATTGGCGTTGAAACAATTTGAACAACAGTAGTCGGCGGCGTCTCAGAAAGAGGGAGAAAAAAACAAATGAAAGGAAGTCGTTTAAAAGTACAAACGGACATTATTTATCGCTCAAACCATTTAGCCACAGAAACTACCCGAAGAAGAGCCAAAAAACAAAAAAAAGAGCCAGGAGGAGCAGAAAGCGCAAATCCGAATACGAATCCGAGTCCTTAACACCCCAACCACTTGTCCATCTCGTGTTGTTGTGTCTACTTAGTTGTAATAAATGGAAAACCCCAAAGAGCACAGAGAGTTCTGGCCACAATGCGTTGCATATAATTTCTATTCGAGCTTCGGAGGTTCGGATGGTGTAGGAAGCGAATTGAGCCGGTCTAGCAATTGGATTTTGGGATAGCTACTAAGGGAAATCGATTGATTTCTGCTTGCCCAAGCAGTTTTCCCAATAAGTAATTTACAGTTGTCATTAAGTGGGAAAACATTTGGGGTTTGTCGATAGGAAGTGCGTGAGGAAAGTTTCTCGAGATGAGTTTTTGTTGTTCAAATAGGAAACTGGAGCGTGGAAATCGTGTGATTGATATTTTCTATTTAAGAGAATTTAAAAAACAATATACCCAACATATTTTATTATACGGTTTGTTTTCTTAAATTATTATTATATGTACAATTCTCTTTAATATAGGGAATAATATAGATTCATTAGGAAATTATTTAGTTGGTGTAACCACAAAAATAAAAAATTATAATTGTAATCTAATTTTAAAAAAATTATGAAAAAAAAATTATTGTTAGTACATTTTTATTTAAAAAATTTAAAATGTTAACATTGGCATCTAATAAATACTTATCAATTATTAAGTTTAAATATTTTTTTAAAATACTTTGTGAAATATATTTATATTGATGTAGTGTTTTCGAAGAAAAGTTGAGATTGATTAAAACCTGTACAGTCTACACGACACTGGTGGAAAAATATGTTCTTTGTATGCAAAGCAGAACATTCAAATTCGTCTGCTCAAACACCTTTCTATTAACATCCATCCAACGGTGGCCACCTCCCCGTACGTTCTCTTCCGACGTGTCATATGGAGCGGCGTAGCGGAATCCTTGTCCAGATCCCCCGCAAAAAACACAAAGTTCCACAGACAGCAGTCAGAGAAATGGGGAATGGGGATCCAGTGGAGAGAGTCAGCTAGCCACGGGCATCTTATCGCCCTAAACCACTTTAGTGTCAGTCCCGCTGACAGCGGTCCAACCTCGACTCGTGAACATTGTCGCCTTTTTGTTGGGGAGGACTGGACTGGATTGCTGGGAGGATTGAGGAGCCGAGGACTGGAGTCCACTGTTGTCTCTTAACATGGCCAGTGGTCTTGTCGACATTGCGATAACAAAACACACACACAAAAAAAGACGGAAAAAAAGAATTTTACGCTCTTGGCCATAATGAGGGTGATTTTCGTATTTGTGGTAGATTTGTCCACTTAGCAGGAATGACCAGGCCGAGGACGAAAACGCTGTTGCAATTTGCTGCGAAATCATTTGTACATTTCCACAGTGGCATTCCGGCATTTTGTCTCCCTCGCTGTGTACACAATTGTCTACGGATTTTCAATATTATTTGCTGCGGTCTTCCGATATACAAAAGTCCCCCAGCTTCCCAGTTCCCCAGTTCGGCCATCTGCTACCATCATCTTGGGTCTGTGGGTCCATTGTGGGTGTGAAATCGTGGAAATTGCAAACGCTGACTGACTGCCACTGTCAACGGGGGAATCCGAACTCATTGTAACCGCTTTCAATTGGGCATTTTATTTTATATTTGAATTTTAAAATTCCTTCCGCTCCGGCGACAGGCGACGACGGGCCACAGGAAAATGGACAATTTGTGTTTGTGGCAATTGATTGGCAAATATTGTCCGGCCAAACGGTTAAGGCGAAAAGGTTTGCTGATTAATACGCAGTGACAGCAAGTCAGGGTTGAAGGAAAAAGGACCTTCAACGGATTTTGGATTAAAAGCTACTTCTTTTGGGGGATATTCAAAGGAGCTGTCAGGGTAAGCAATAAGTAAGTATTTAAGGTTTTAATACAATTTATTAGTCCAGGTTGTAAAGATATATCTCTTATAAAAAGTATCTTTTTTAGATCGGCAACCTTTGTTTTTTTTAGATAATTTCTTATCCACCATAGGTTGAGTCATGTTAATCGATCGAACTTTGCACTCAGCGTTCCTTAACTCCTTGTAGCAATTCATCCATAGCCGCACGCTCCATTTGAGCGTCTTAAAGTCGGTAATAAAAAAAAGAAAAACTTACTCGATGCCAACTTGCATGCAAATTACAAGCAATAAAACGTGGCACATTCCAATGCTTAGGCAAACTTCTGCTACAAGGCTCCAGAGCCCGAGGAGATTATTCTTTATTGTTTAGAGAATGGCAGCTACGACGAGCAGGACGAGAGTCCTTGTGGCAATTCGCACATCATGCGATTGGCATTGAGATTGCGTCCTGGTATCGGGCAATTCCCAGGACTGTCATATGCGGGGACAACAAACACACTCGACTCGGGGGATATGCAAATTTGTCATCCAGTAAACCAAACAGAAAACACATATAAAGGAGTGAAATAATCATAAAAACGTCAGGCTCCCAAGTTGGGTGGGTTGAAACAATCCTGAATTGAATTTTTATCTATTGTATTGGCAATAAAGTCACATTGTCACAGCATGTATAAAATGATTATTGTTTACTCTTACTCTCCCTATATACCAGGGACCGTAATCATTATAAGTGAAAAAATAAAAATCCCATTTAATAATTATTGTGGAGAAAAAAATACGACAAAATAATGATTATTATGGAATATTATGTAAAAATATCAATCAAAAGCGCCCGTGGGGTGGAATAAGTTTGAATGGGGGAAGCGACCCGGGCCCGAAAAAAAGGATGTGGGAACACATAAACGCGCGGCGGGTCCAAGGAGAGGAAAACAAAAATAAAACGACCTCGACTTTTGGATTAAGTTAAAACCACAACCATAAAGAACATGCATGCACCAAGGGGGGCGGAGGCGCGCGAACACGACGACCAATAGTAATAAAATATAAAGTTGTAGGTATCGACGATACAAAAAATAATATATCTGGGCGGGCGAGAGCGACCGAGAGCAACAAAAAAAGGGTGCAACCCACGACCGCGCAGGAGTAAAAACCAAAATACGCTCAAAATATATGGGGATTTTCTTCCCGATAAAAAATAAATATAAATGATTTTAATCTTACCAAAATCAATAATTCGCCGCGCTATATACAAAAAGAAAAAAAAAAAAAAAAAAAAAAAAGATATATCTTTGCCCATATTTCTCCCTCACTTTCTTCGGGGAGGGAAAGGAGCAAAAAGTTGAGAAACGGGCTCAACCGGGATTTGAACCCGGGACCTCTCGCACCCAAAGCGAGAATCATACCCCTAGACCATTGAGCCGCTACGATAACGGTTTAAATTTTTGGGTTTTTTAACTTAAAACCCCTGTTAAATTCACATCACCTTTTGGTCATTTGAAGACAAATGTTCGACATGCATATTAAGTAAATTCATGGCTTTAAAATGAGGGTCAACCGGTTTCAAATGTTTCTTTTACGAAAGCTGCATGCATGCATAATTAAAATTGATAAAAATTAACCCATGCATTTGAAGAGATATAAGTTTTTACAAACTTAAGAAAGTAATATTATATTACATATTTATTACGCTTGTAATAATAGCGTATTTAACTTATTTTAATGGGAAAATAATAATGCTTTCCGTAAGTGAGAAAGTTATAAGGTTCTAAGGATCATACAATTAAACAAAATTGGACCAAATATTTATATTAATCTTGAACATTTGCTTAAAACTAACGAAAAATATCAAATTTAAACTGTTCAAAATATTTAGATAATGAAAAATGTTAGGTTTCTTATTAGACAAGATAATTCTTAAGATATTCTTAAGAAAATCATTGCATTTTAAAATAAAACTTTTTTGGTGCACACAAGGGTTAACGACAATAAAACTATCAAACTGACTAGTTTTTCTCTTAAGGCCCTCTAAAACGGCCAATTTCATCAAGGGGATGTAGCTCAGATGGTAGAGCGCTCGCTTAGCATGTGAGAGGTACGGGGATCGATGCCCCGCATCTCCAAGAGGATTTCTTTTTTTTTCCATCAGATCCCATTTTATTTTTATTTAATTAGAGCTGAAAGAACGGTTGTACAGGAACTTACCCTCATCAGCGGATCGCTGATTTATTGACTTTTAAACACTGCAGTTGGCTCCCATTATTTTTCCAAGCACGGCAGCTGACTCATCAAAATTTGTTTTGTCTCCGGCGCTTTTGGCATGCTTTTAATTTAATTTGAAAAGTTTTGCATGCCCATTTGGCACATTTAACCCCTTGCCTTTGGGCTTGGGGCCGCAAGAAAAAAATAGACGAAAAAATGGAAAGGAATATCATAAATAATGATGATAACTGTCTAAAGTTTTCAGGGCATGCTATGGTACAAATAGCCACTCCCATCGCCCACACCAAATGCAATTAACCGGACAGAGGGCAAAAACCGAGAAGAAAAATATGACAATTAGGCGGAAACTAATTGAGGATGGCTGGGCCAAATTTAAAGGATTAGAAAGTGGGAAGAAAAAATTAAATTTGATATTTTAAGGACGAAGAAAATCTCTTTCTTTATTTTATGCTTATGCTTGGGCTGACCATTTCTTAAAATAATTTTCATAAGTTTTAATCGGATAATAAACAACAAATTTTAAAGATATAGCCAGATGTTTTTCCTAATATTTTTCTACCATAAAGCTCATAAACTTTTTCTCACCCACCCTTTATTCCCTTTATTCTTTAGATATTTTTTTTATTTTTCGGCTGCTTCAAGTTTTTGGCTCGTTATAAATCACAAGACTGAATCCATCGAAGATTTATGAGCTGCTAAATATGCTGGCGAAACAACAGGCGAGGGTCGTGGCCAGGACATTTTAGCCAAAAAACTTTATCCACATATCAAACTTTAAAACGCAATTATCATACGTAGATATATCTGTGTATGGGAGATGGAGGAATGTATATGTATTTGTATCCTGCCGTTAAGAGTCTGTATTCTGTGTTGTTTTTTACTTGCGCAAATAAACAAAACAAGGTCCTAAATAAACAAAATGAGAAAAAGAATAAGTACAAAATGAGTAAAAAGTTTCAGCAGACAAAAATACAATTTGATTTTAATTGAAAAATAGCAACAACAGCATAAGCAAGCCCGAAAATGGAAAACAGAGGTGCTGATGGATGGGATATGTCTGGATATGTTAATGAATGGAATTTTATTTGACTAATATGAAAGCTTTTTGAGTACTGGACATTTCTTATGGCACCTTTTAAAAAAAAAATCCGTAGCCTTTTCCAAAGGCTCGGTTGAAATTAATCCAATTAATTGCAAATACTTTTAGACAAACCTTAACCCCTTTCCGTACCACAGTATCCTTAACCCAACCGCACTTAAAATGCCATTAACAAAAGCACAAACAATTTTTACACTTTGCGTGCCAAGAAGAGCAACAAAAGCAAACAACAACAAACTAGCCCTACAAAAATAAGAGCAAATAACAACAACACCCACTAAAATTGCCAACAAACTGAATTTTCTTTTTATTTATTTTCTCAGCAACTTTTTACCTTTTTTCCAACTCATTTTCAAGTGTTTCCACTTAGTTGGCTGTTGTTGTTGGGGCCAGGCCATTAGAAGGGGACAGATGGGGTCAGAGAGTTGGGTCCTCCCCGGCAATCTAGATGGGGTTAGCATTGTTTTTGTTGACTTAAGTCAACAAGGTCGAGGGTTAATGAAAGTTGGCTTGAAAGCTTCGAGGTTGCTTCACGGTTGCTGCTTAAGTTGTCCCAAAACTCTGGGGTGGAAAGGGGGTAAGGAAAGCTACACAGTCGCACAGTAACATTCATTAAAAAATGGGATTTTTATTTTAGTTATATCTTTTGAGACATCATAAATAACTTAACTTATCTTGTCTATGAAGGATGCGGATTTCATCTGAGTTTCCGTGGTGTAGTGGTTATCACATCCGCCTAACACGCGGAAGGCCCCCGGTTCAATCCCGGGCGGAAACAGTAATAATTTTTTTTTAAAATTATTTTCCTTTAAAATTGTATAACACTTTTTATTGTAAATATTTATTTTCCTCAACTTGATACCAAGAAAGTATAGCTTTTAAAAAAAATAATAATAGTTAGATCAGAGGCAGACCCTTTTGACATATTTGTTTTTTTTTTTTTTCCCCAAAAATGATTTGACTATCTATAAATATAATTTAAAGGTATTTATAGCTGCATCATGGCCTTAAACTTATCGCGTTGCTTTTGCTTTAAGGCCTCGTGTTTTTTGCGTTCCACATTTTTGATTAGGAATTCTTGGAATTTCCTACGCATATCTAACGAAAGTCCCGTGTTCCGAAGGTCCAACTTTTCTAGAACTTTATTGCAGCTAATGATCTTCATAAGATGTTTGCCAAAGTCCTAAAAGTATATATACAGTTAAAACAGAATGCAGTAAGGATTCCGACCAGCCCACCTCTCCCAGGGAATTATTTGATAAATCGATGTCCAGCAGAGTGGTGTGCTGGCAAATCAGCATCATAAACAGCTTTGTAATGGTCTCCGAAATGCCACAGGTTCCCAAGTCCAGTTCCTTGATGGGCATCACTTGGAGGGTATTGAAGATCGCGGCTGCTCCGTCGCTTTGAATTGGATTTAAGCGCAGAACCAGTTGATTGAGGGGAACATGCCTCAGGGTGCGACTAAGGATGTAGGCACCTTCTTCAGCTGAAAAGTAAAATATGAATTATGTAAATAATTACAAATTACAACCTACTGATCTTATTGTTCGTCAAATCGAGGACAGTGAGAGTGCCGAAGGACTCCCGGCCGCAGGTCTCCAAGAAGCAGCGGATTCCCGCATCCCCCACCGCACAGTGCAGCAAGGACATCTCGGTCAGGTGATGACATCCCTTATCCAGGCTGTGGGCCAGGAATCGCAACTGATACGGCATCAGCTTCGTGTTGTGCAGGCTGAAAAGCATGAGCAATTGCAGAACAACAACCCAGCGGAGATGTCACTCCTCACCAGAACTTTCGCAACTCGTGGCACTGACTGAGTCCCTTGGTCAAGTGCAGAATATCCCTGACAGTCAGTTGGTTGCAGCCCATTTGGTAATTACAGCCGACCGTCTTGGTGCTGTAACTCAGTCGCAGTTGGCGTAAATCCGGCAGATTGCTCAGCAGGTAATCAAGCGGAATGTGATCTGCAGATGGATTTAAAAGGCTTGTGGTAAGAACGAAGTATTTATGCACTTGTAAATATTATAAATATCCCAAAAAAAATAAATTCATGATCCAAAGATTGTTTATAAACACTTTCAGATTTAATCATTTTAGTAATACGAATTACTTATGAATATCACATAATAATTATATTTAGTTAGTTAGCTTCCCTTTTACCTAATTTATGACAAATTAAAAATGGAAATGCAATTGAATCAGTTAAATCCCTTCTTTCTTTAATACCAGCGAATCCCCCACTCACCATTCGCATCGGTTGTGGGCGGGGCGGGCTGAAGGAAACTTATCTCCAACTGATTTATGTACGCCGCACAGATGTCCAGGACGACCTGCACGTTGCCCTCCTGCTCGTAGTCGCCCGTCGGCATGTTTTCAATAAACTCCTGCACATGTCGCTCCATGTAGATGTTGATCCAGGGCCGCTCCCTGCCCCGCGCCTGAAGTGGGGCGCTCCTCCACCGGTGGCCGTAGCAGCGCTGCCAGAAGAAGTCCTCGCGGATGTGGGCGCTGAGCAGCTGCAGCGGCAGCTGAGTGTCCAGGTGGCTAAGAAGGTAGTTGCGGTCCTCGCGACGCCCCAGCTGCCGGAACAGCGGCAACTCTGCGGATGAGCAATGTCTGGATGTAATCAGTTCTGCAAGATCCTGTCGGTATCAGGGGCGTAGACAGTGGGGGAGAGGGGGTGTGGGTGTTAAACCCCCCAACCATCCAATGCAAAATTTGGTTTTCAGAAGTATGCTAAGCAAAATTTGTAGGGGAGAGTAGGGTAATGTGACGATGTGTAATGACGTCATGACAAAAATTCCAAATAAATGTAGTCGTCTCCCCTTATCGTGTCGACAATGTTTTTACAGTAATATTAATAAGAAGTCCCGTAATTTGTTCGTGAGGTAATTTTCGCTAAAAATGTGGTGCGCAAACTAGCAAACATATTCAGTTTACTTGTGTTTCAGCAGTGCCAGAGCAAAGATGAGTGGAAAATAAAATCAGACAAATATATGCACGTATACATAAGATCTTTATCAACAGTTTTTGGTACTTTGCGTTTTTTCTTTTGCGCCGTTTGAGAGGGACACCGTTTTTGCTACAAGTCTACATTGTAGGGTAATGTGACGAACTTTTTTTATTCAAGAATTTTAATTGTTATCGTTGATTATGTGTAAAAAAAAATATAATAATACCAGATAACATTTACTGCTGCACTCAAAACAAAATTAACCCTAAAGTCAAGGAAATCGCCCTATTTATACCCGTTACTCGTAGAGTAAAAGGGTATATTGTATTCGTGCAAAAGTATGTAACAGCTAGAAGGAAGCGTTTCCGACCCCATAAAGTATATATATTCTTGATCAGGATCACTAGCCGAGTCGATCTAGCCATGTCTGTCTGTCCGTCTGTCCGTCTGTCCGTCTGTCCGTCTGTCCGTCTGTCCGTCTGTCCGTCTGTCTGTCCGTATGAACGCTGAGATCTCGGAAACTATAAAAGCTAGAAGATTGGCATTTTGCATTCAGATTCTAGGAGTTCCTACGCAGCGCAAGTTTATTTCAAAAAGGTGCCACGCCCCCTCTAACGCCCACAATAGCTTATATACGATTTGAAAAATTTTAATATATCGGAAAAGTAGGAATGCAGTTTTGTTGTGTTTATCAATACCTATCGAAATGTAGAAGAAATTTTTTAAATCGGACCATTCGTTTAAAACTTATGCCTGATCAAAGTTTTATCTCCATCTCCCTAGCACTCCCTTTAGCTGAGTTACGTTTATTAGATAGTCTGGACACCAACCCTTTAGCTGAGTGACGGGTATTTGATAGTCGGGACACCAACCCGACTATAGCGTTCTCTCTTGTTTTGTCTTCAAGACAAGCTCGCCCTAAAATTTAGGGTAACATTTTCCTATATTTTTTAAATCATTTTTCTAAATTTTAGGGTCATTTTTCTTAATTTTAGGGTAAAAATTTCTAAAAAGTAGAAAATTTTACTAAAAAATAAAAATTAAAAACAAAAAAAAACATGTTCAATCATGATTTATTTTTTGTATATACGTTCATGTTATGGATACTCTTATGTACTCCATACATACATACATACATACATACATCATATGCATGCGTTATGTGTCTTGTACATGTACATTAGCAATTATGATTTCTTACCCTTCAGTTCCGGAAATCAGTTTTCACTCGTGAATCACCGGGTGAATCACTCGTGACATGTCATTTGGCACTCGTGACGCACTCGTGACATTCCATAGAGAAATTTGTTCGAGAGTTCCTACCCCGTACCATAGTGACAGCTTCAATGACATTTTTTCGAAGTCACTCGTGATGTCACTAGTGCCTTATACGAATTTGTCATATGAGACGTCACCACCCTGTGACATGTCACGCATGATTTCACGAGTGACTTCTTCCAAAATGTCATCAGCAATTTCATCCCAAAAAAAAAATTACATACAAATTTATATTTTTATATATATTTTTTCAATTCATTTATTTAATTTTATTGATTTCAATTTATTTATTTCATTTCATTCATTTATATTTCTTATTTATTTTTTTGGTAAAATGTGTTACTTAAATTATTGAAATTATTATTATTAATTTTTGTTTTACTAATTTATTTTTAATATTAAGCACTTCTTAGGCACTTAGACACAGGTCTTCGGAATGAAGGGTCAATGCTCCTGAAAATATTAAAAAAAAAGGTGTTAACATTTGTATTTAATATTCATATAATTGCAAATCACAATATCTTACATTAAAGGTAGCACTTACCTGACTTTAATTTTATTTTGTATTTATCACTTGACACAAAATATTGACCACTTTTTTTAAACTAAACTAAAAAAGAACTTATAAAATCAAGTTAAATTAAAAATTAAATTAGGTAAATGTATTGTTTAAGTAAATTCAAATTTTATGAGTAAACAATTTAAGTTTATAACAGGAAATTAATTTGTTTATTTCGAAATACAATAATGCAATAATATAAGGGCATAAACATATCGCTGCTTCACGAAAATTATTCCAGCCAAATTTTGTTCGCTAGCTGAACATAACGGTTAAGCGCAAAAGAGAATGACGGACCGGCCGAAATTTGTCTCTGCTACCGCCGAGTGCAGGCAGATTATAAGACCGAAAAAGAGAGAACAATATATGAATATCGGCATCCCTTTCGTGCACGATAGATTTTGTCCGCAGTCTTCTACGCTGCGCCGACTTCTCTGCTGACGTCGGCAGCGGCCGTTCGTTTGGCCTAATTAATTTGTCATGTGTCACCACTCCAGAACTGAAGGGTATTTAACGAAGCCAAATATCATTGCAAATGTAGACTGCGTGTGACTGCAGGGTATTGAAAATGTAGAAAATTGTGATTAGTTAATATTTTATCTTCATGAAAAAAACTTACATTTTTACTTGTCCGTCGGTGAGAATCGAACCCGGGTCTCCCGCGCGAGGAGTGAGCGGCCTACGCACTGGGCCATTGTAGCACTTAAATTTCCTGTGGCAAACCGAACATTGTATGTGAAGGGTGAACAACACATTTGAATTCTACTTGTATAATTCTGATCATTCGTGTTTTACTTATGTATATACATACATACATATTTATGCTAACGCAATTTATATTATGTGAAGTATACGTATAGTAAAATATCTTTAAAACAAAATTTAACAAAAAATTCAATATAAACCTAATTATATTCGGTTTACCGTGTGCCATCAAAAAAAAATTAAAAAATAAAACAAGAATAAAAAAAAATTTAAAAAAAAAGATTAAAAAGAGTACGCGCTGGGACTCGAACCGGCATCGTTTCGATTTCTAATCAAGCGCTTTAACTGTCTGCGCCACGAGTACAGCCGCTCGGCCGCTGACAAGTTCTGACATTGAATATTTTGGTGCGCCAGAGCATGTGAAAACAAATATTTCTATTTTTTAGAAAATAATTTCTAATTTTAAGGGCATTTTTCCTAGTTTTTAGGGTGATTTTAGTTTATGGTAACCATTTCCTAAATTTAAGAAAAACTTCCTAGATTTAAGAAAAATTTTCTACATTTTAGAAAAATTTCCTTAGATTTAGGAAAACCTTTCTTGTATTTAGGAAAAAGAAATTTTCATGGCGATTTTCTAAAATTTAGGGTTAATTTTATTTTGAGTGTGCAGTTTTATTTTTGTTTTGTATTGTTTTTAATAGTGACGTCAGCTTAATTTAATTAAAAAAAAAATGGACTTAGACCAATTTTTGTTTTTAGTCAGTTTGGGCATTATTTTATTAATTCCTTCTTTTCCGTATCGAAAATAACTTTTCCGTTAATTATATAAAAAAAAATATTATTTTTTTTTTTTGTAAAAAGAATGGTTTACGCCAAACGCTGTGGGATTTGGCTATGTTGAAATTTTGAATCCAAATATTACAGAAATATGCTCAATAGATGTAAGCAACTTTCTGTTTTTACACTTTTAAAAAATATTGATTTTTGGGGAAGTTACATTAAAGAACAAATCGTTCGTCACATTACCCTACAACTTTTAAAAGTGCAAAAAAAGAAGGGTTCACGCCAAACGCTGTGGGATTTGGCTGCGTTCGAATTTCGACTCCAAATTTTAGAGAAATATGCTCAGTAGATGTAAGCAACTTTCTGCGTTTACACTTTTGAAAAATATTGATTTTTAGAAAAGTTACATTAAAAAAACGAATCGTTCGTCACATTACCCTACTCTCCCCTACTAAAAACCTTCAGTCAACTAATTCTTACTTACTTATTTATAAACAAAAACATAATACAGCTATATAAAATTGCAATTGTTTGTAAATATTAAAAAGATCTAATAGATATAAAATATATATTTTAGCATCTTTAAATAACATAAAAAATGCCAAATTCTACGTTTAGCCAATTTATAGCTATAAGCTCACCACTCCAATTCTCAACAATGGCATCGAGCACAAGATGTCGCAGACTTTTCGCTTGATTTGGCTGGCTCTCCTGGCCTTCGTTGGGGATCTGGATGGTGTCCAATGATTTACCGGCGACTTTGGGCAACTTGACATCGGTGAGATTGAAATAGGCCTTGAAGGTGTCAATGGAAACGGTGCTGGGGAACTCACAGTACGTGAAATCCATTTGAATAAATGTAGTTTCTCGAAAGATGTAAACCCCGGATACTGATGTAGTTGAAAGATAAATAATGTTGATTAGTCCGGCTTTCTAGCTGCCAGGAAACGGTTGTCAACGAAGACCCTTTGTTGATTTTCCAGTGTTGCAGAGGGAGCGAATCGGGGGACTTTTTCCAAACCAGTGTTAAAATAGTTTAAAATAGTTAAGTTATTAAAAAACAAATTTAATAAAAATAAATAAAGAATAAAATTAGAATAAAATCCATTAAAGACGATATTAAGTCTGGACAATTTGAATTCCCTAATCTTTAAAAATGTGTAAACCGCAGGATATTCTCGTTTTTCCCCGAAATTTGCATAACAAAGTCGTTTTGGGCCGCGGGATAAGGCCCAAGTGGCAAGCCGATTATGACCCTAATTACATGACATTACAAGTCAGCGTTTATCCCACTCACCAGGCCCCTTGGGTGTATCAAAAATATTGACTTGGCATCTTTCATTGCGGCCAATCAAGGCGGATATCTACCTGGGGATTAGGCCAGCTGACATGACTTGCGTTGGTCCTGCCAGAAAGTCAAAGTCAGGGCTTCTCGACTGGCTGGTGTAATTTTTACGGCTTAACTAGGCCTCCGCCGTGTCTGCGAAAAATGCAAAGTATATTCACGCATAAAACGCCTTATTTATGTCTCGGCCTCGGCGACGCGTCGACCGAGAATTAATAACCAACCCCGCGATGGCTGCTGCCACGATGCGCATTATTATGGCCAAATTATACACCTTATAAAACAGTTGCGCGTCTTTGCCGAAACCAAATTTTTATGTAAAGCAATTTATTTTGAATTATTTTTATGGCACTTAACGGTTGCGGTGCCTGCACACATTGCGAAAAAACGGGAAAAGCTGACTAGTCAAAAATTGGTTTCCCATAGGCTACGTTCATCTGTGGATGGGTTCCCGAACTCCAAAGGATTTCCCCCAAATGGTTTCGTTATTGTGGGAATTTCGCCTGATGAATTATGCGAAATCGATGCGTACATTGACAGCAGTTTGAGCGGTTGAATGATAATGCTTGCTGCCGAATAGGAATCGATTTTACAGGAAAGCAGGTTAAACATTTATTTTTTGTTCTTAAATTATAAATAAAAGTAAAATTAGCTGGCATTGAAAAACTACAAAAATGTATAAAAATATTCTTTCATTCGAACTTGACGGGATTCAAATTCAAAATTTCTGGTTTTGAACGCTTATCGAGAGGGAAATTTATTTTGACCTTTTGTGGCTTTGTTTTGAACACAAATTTTTTTAGGAAAATTATCATGTATTAAGGATTGATGGCAGGAGTTCCATCTAGAAGGCCATCAAACCATCAAAATATATTTCATTTTGGAAACCATAAGAAAAATTTAATTTATTTATTCTTTAAAATTTTTTTCACACATTTTAATATTTAAATTAATTACTTGTAAAATTTTAGAGATAGTTTACAGAAAAACTTAGAAATCATATCGGAAGTTGAGTCCGGTGCCAAAATCAGACTTGCCACGCCTCGGTCCGCTCAAGTGATGATTGGCACTTCCGGTGGCATTGAGATTGAGATTGCCACTGGGAGAGGTGTACAGGTTGGCCCTTCCCGAACTTTGAATGGTGGTCATATCGAATTGCGGCACCCTGGTGACCCCTACGGCCGCCTGGTGACCCGCACCTGTCTGCAGATTAAGACCGCCGCCAAACTGATCGTGCGATCGGCTGTGGCTGTGGAAACCAGTGGCATTCAGCGAGGTGTTTTGGTTATGGAGAAGATTGGCTTGGGCTGCGGCGGTGGTGGTGCTGCCCACGCCCTCAATGTGACCATGCTGCAGTGAAAGTCCATGACCATTGCTGTGAGATGGAATAATATTTATAAAATTGTTTGTTAAGGATAGCGTTAACTTACGCATTTACTGCTCCATAAACTCCTTTGCTAACGGGTCCATTAGATCCTGGCGTGGAGGCGAACACTCCGGCCCGAGCATTGTCCAGATCGTCACCCACCATCACTCCGCATCGGGCGGTTGCCTCTCCGGTCTTTGGGTTTCCTGTCGCCTGGCAATCCATTTTAGATGATTTCTTGATTTTGCCTTTCTTCTTGGCCTGTTCCTTATAGTTTGAATGACTGCAAATGCCCGACGGTCGCTTTTATAGTCCGATGCCTTTTGTCACAAAAGTACCCCACGCATCAATGGTACATTCCCCTTTGATTTTCTCTTGTCCATATCTTAATCAGCCCATGATACACAGCTATATGCATTTGTTTTTCCCCTTAAGCAATGTGAATAAATTCTGCGGGGACTCCCTGTACTACTTATATATCTTTTGTTCTTCCCATTAAAAATGTAATATATTTTATTTAACTTTTACTATTTGAAAAAAAATTTTAGCCTTAGTTTTTGAATTATGAAATTCCCATAATCCAATATTTTGTTAATTTCTTTAAGATCAATTCGTCCGCAATTTAATTTTAGACCACCACCACAATTTAGATCATTTAAATTTAAATTGGGCGAGGCAATTATCAGTCATTGGTTTCGTTAAAATCATATGGCGCCGTGGCTTAGTTGGTTAAAGCGCCTGTCTAGTAAACAGGAGATCATGAGTTCGAATCTCGTCGGGGCCTACACAACTTGAAATGTGTTTATTTTTTTTTGTTAGGTAACATTAATTTTAGTTTTTTATATTTTTTAAATAGGTGTTATAAATTTAAAAACCATTATTTGACCTTTAACTATTTTTGGTGACCCATGAAACTTTTAAAATATTCCCACCACCTTTGTTTCGAAATTTTCGGGTCTACCGCAAGTGGCGCCGTGGCTTAGTTGGTTAAAGCGCCTGTCTAGTAAACAGGAGATCGTGAGTTCGAATCTCGCCGGGGCCTTCGAGCACAAAATTGTGTGGATGTATATTTTTTTCTTTTTTTTCCTTACCACACATCCAGTGCAATGCGTTGCAGCTGTCATTCTTGGAGCCTGCGACTTGTTGGAATCGGAATAAAGGGTGAACTCTCGTTTTCCTTTTGTACGTCTGCCCCGATGACAGCTGACAAAAAGTTTGGTCTGCGTAAACAGCGGCCAGGTTTTCAGAATCACGCAGTTCCGCGCACATCCTCCGCCGACATCCCATCCACCTGTTGTTGTCCTTGCAACGGCGTTGCATAACGGAAACAGTCCGGCGGAAATGTTCGACAGCATGTTGCGATGTTGTCCACCGCAAGGTGAAAAAAGGAAAGGACCATATTTGCCTTGCAAATGGAACGAACGGCTTTTCAATTTCACTCGCCAGTCGCGATAAAGGGGACTGCCTGCAATTAGCCGACAGCTTATTTGTTTCAATTTATTTACATGCAGCGGCCCCTGGCTTATCTTGCTTTTTTATACCCAAACGCACTCAAGCCCACCGATAACTCCGGGGCATATGATTATGTAACAATGGCGGGAAAACAAACTTCTGACAAGCCAAACAATGCTATATCATTTTTATGAATTTAATTTACAGCGTCCCTTTTGTTTGTAAGTCGGATACAGCAATGTCCTCTTCTAATTTCCTCCCGAGAATTAATATCTGTTCGTCTGCTGTTGGATTTTACTTATCGGATGCGAAACTTGGTTGGATGGCCCTTATTTGATGATCTCAAAGTTTGGCAATCTCGACAGAAAAATATCCCCCTAATATTTGACCAGTCTGGGGTCCCGTAAACCCCCCCCCCACCAAACATGTGTTCAAACATATATCATTTGCAATGCTCTGACGCCCACCCCAAAAAAAGCTGATCCAGACCTCATCGTCACCCGGGTTTTTAGCAGTTGTCAGCAATTTTCTCAATGGACAGTCCAGAAACTATCGCACAAAACCACTAAGCAAATGTCCCTCGTCCACCCGATGTGTGCTGTGTATTTTTCTGATTACCCCGGACGGACGGAGGGAAAGTCTAGTACGGTGGGCGTGTACATAGCTTAGGCATTAACATAATTTATGTGGTTCCGCCGGATTTGGCTTTGTCGTAAAAAAGGACACTCCATTGTCCGCTTCGAGCTCCGATAACAAAGGCAAGTCCGGCCGAGGATTGCGGTTTGTATTGTTTTGATGGCAACAAAGTTTATGGAAAGTTTCTCTCGGGGACTCTAATTTCGTTTGTAGTTTTTCTGTTGACTTTGCGTATTTTTTTAATTAAATGAATTTCGGGCTGGAGAAATCAAATGGTCGCCAGCTAATCTATGTGGCCATTACTCAAATTTTGAAAGGATGACTGGATGTGGTGTGTGTTGGGGGAGTACGAAGTTCATGGTCCATAAAAACGTGCGAAATTTTCACGGGCGCGTGAATTTTCACAGCCCTTGTGGGGTCTTGTTTTTGTTTTTCCAGACACGGACGGGCATTTCCCCCCCTTTCACCCCTTACTGATTGTTGTCACCTGTTTTTTGCACACTTTATTCGCAGGCCTTCAGGTAAAAGATGGGTATGTGGTTTTCCCTAAGCAGGTTGTGTTTTTCCTGATTTTCTGTTTGGCAAATTCTTTAGCGGCAGTTCATTTCAGGGCGTTTGAATGTCGCATAATCGCCGGTTTCTCAGACTGTTAGTACACCTGGCACGCAGAACTCATAATTCAAAACGTTTTTGTTGCCTTCGCAAAAGCATGTAATGTGGCAAAATAAAATCAAGCAACGAAAGTCGAAAACTTCAAGTTTTTCTATACATTTAATAATGAAAAATTGCTGGCACGTGCGGGCTGGGTGGAACGGAAATTCGTGCATCTATAAAAGTGCATACTTAAGATAACTGTGTTATGGTGTTATGGATTTCTGATTATAAAATTATTATTAATAGTTTAAAAATTAATTTCCAAAATAATAAAAAAGAAATCTACTTGGAGATGCGGGGCATCGATCCCCGTACCTCTCACATGCTAAGCGAGCGCTCTACCATCTGAGCTACATCCCCGATGTGAGCGGCGCTGACTTTTTTGGACCCTACGTATCAGAGAATAGTGATAGTGCGTAAAAATCAGATTAATTGAGTTTTATTTGCTTTAATTGTATCTTTGGACAAAATATACTTTATCTGACAAATACCTAAAAAAAGATTTCTTATTTTCTTTTCCGCATTGCGCAAGAATTAATTATTATTATTTTTATTAATTAAAAATTTTTAAATGTAAAAAAAAGTTTGTGCTTATACGTTTCTTGTTAATAAACTTTACCTCTCTAAATTTTTTAATTGGGTTATTTTCTTATTTTCTACTTTTTGAAATATTTGATTTATTTGAATACTGCAATTGTAGTACAATTATTGTACCGTACAGATACAAAATATTGCTTATTAAACTTGAAAAAATTTCCATAGGTAACTAGGGCAGCCTTGAAAGCATATAATATTAATAAATTTTCATGGTTTGTTGGTTCTGGCGAAGTTACAGCACTCGAATGCTCATCACAAGGCCCATTAGGCAGGCTATCTTCATGGGACTCCCTGAGTCGAAGCTGAGATCGGATTAAAGGTAGTTCACCGAGAGACTTCAATTGATGCAGTTGGGAAGATGTCAGTGCTCCAGTTTGTATTTCTGCTGATCCTGGTTAATAGCAGTGGATCCGAGGACACCGATAGGGACGTGGATGAAGATGGAGATCAAAATTCACGACCCGAGCCCATCGATGGACGATCGTTCTTCTTTCTGGGCACTTTGTTTCGACGCTGGCGCAATCGCTGGATGGCCTATCACAATCCGGATCCGATGTTCGCCGGCCCCGCTTATCCCATAACCGGGTACTACAATTGCCCCGTCTACGGCTGCAATCCGTCGGTCATTGGTCCCCAACCTGGTTATTATGCGACTCCCGCCGGATTCTACACCATGCCTTTGAATCAGCAGCAGGCTCAGGGGAACAGCAACGTCTATATCTACCAAAGTGATCAGAATTCCGCCTCAGCCGGCAATCCTCTGGGATATGGATATGGATACGAATATGGTGGTGTATCGCCACTCAGACCGGCCACGCCCCTGCCTTTGCCGCCTCCCGGAATGTCGCCGCCCTCCACAGTGGGCACGGTCTCAGCATCGGCCAGTGCCAACGGCTATCCTGGACCAGGAGCAGGACTTGGACAGCGGCCAGGACCATATCCAATACCCTTGCCACAGCTGGGATGAACGTGAAAACAAGAAGCCCGAGGAAACGCTCGCCTAAGTAAACAGGGCAGAAAAGTAAAAGAAAACAATACAATTTTAATTGAAATGTGTGCGTCAAAAAAATTAAGTAAAAAGAGATAGCATTAAACCCAAATTTCTGCACAAAACTGTTTTACAATTTTAAAAACTCTTCCTATAGCTTAAAACTAAATTTGGATACCTCAATTTGTTTTCAACTCAAATATACTTAACGCAAAGAGGCTAAGAATAAAATGTAGAATTCCGCCCATGCCTCGTATCAATAAATTTCAACGAAACCCATTCAGCTGTGCAATTAAAATCATTTTGTTTACATTACCAACTAGATTTCGAAAGTGGCTCAGTTTGCTGAAAAATCCCCAGAAAGGGTTACCCACTCACATGTCCATTTATCCATTAACACCAAAGGAAAAACTCCACAAGCAATCTGCATAAACAAACTCATCATCATCACACTCATCCTCATCATCCTCATCCCCATCCTTGCCAGACGAAGGACGAGCAGAAGCTGAAGCCACGATGCTCCGGCATTTGTTTTGATTCCATCATAAACCATAAGATAGCTGCAGACGAGGATGGCTGATGAAGTGGTTGGTTGCAAGCTGCCCAAGGAGCCGGGGGAGATTCAATTGTTTGGCAAATAAATGCCCGGCAGCATAATGGATGGCCATCCATTGGCCTGGTCAGCTCCACCAGGTCCGCTCCCGTTATTATTTTTATATAACTTGCGAAAATAATAATAGAGCTTCGCCCATGCCCAAGGGCGTGGCAGAGGCAAACAACCGAGCGACAGTTGAATAAACAGAAGTGTGAAAGTGCAGATAGTGAAGGGATCCGAAAGTGGCCACCGGAATCTGCCATTCCATATGTTAAGGCGTCGACTCCTCCTTCTTCATATGCATTTGTCCTGGAGTTTATTTGTGTTTGTGCTGGGACAACAAGGAAGAGCAGACTCCCAGACTCATTTGCCAGGTGCTTGTGCTTTCTTTCGTCCAACTTTCACTGACCGGAAACGGAAATTAAATGCATAAGTTTGTTTCAAAGCGCCCGCATTGCTCAAATCTTATCTATTTTCAAGCACTCAAGGCTGAAAGCAGATATCTCGGCCAAGAAACAAGTTGTGTTGGCAATCAGCGAAGTAAAATTTCCAAAAGAGAAGTATGTTAGACCTTGATGACTCACAAGTAGGTCTTTTGACACGGGTAGCCGCAACGGGGATGTAGCTCAGATGGTAGAGCGCTCGCTTAGCATGTGAGAGGTACGGGGATCGATGCCCCGCATCTCCAGTTGAAACATAACTTTTTTATTTTTATTTTTTTAAATTAAATATTTTAAGAAAATACCAAAAAATATTTATTAATTTAGAAAATTATATAATTAGGTTGCAAAAAATATCAGAACGGGCTCAACCGGGATTTGAACCCGGGACCTCTCGCACCCAAAGCGAGAATCATACCCCTAGACCATTGAGCCGCTTGGTCGATTGGAAGCTATTTCTACATTTAAGTTTCAACAGTCATGTGGAAGTGCAAATAATTTGCAGAGACTAAAATTAATTTGCAAGTAAACAAGCAAAAGCACTTTAATCTGGGAATAATTAAAAATAAATGTTACTCTTTAGTGCTGCCAGATAATCCGTAACAATAAATGCTAAACTTTAACAAAAGTGTGCCACAAAATTTGTAAAATGAAAGTGTAAATTAAAAAAAATTTTAAGTCTAATTAATTAAAAATAAAATGTAAAAAAAAAATTGAAATCCTCTTGGAGATGCGGGGCATCGATCCCCGTACCTCTCACATGCTAAGCGAGCGCTCTACCATCTGAGCTACATCCCCTTGTGTCAATTGGTCGGCCAAAATGAAAACAACCCGGACTGGTTTTTTTACATGAATTTTAATTTAATGGTCAATGTCAACAACTTAAAAATCAAATAATACTTGGAGAAGTCCAACAACTGATGGCTCTAGCCATAATATCCGCCGTAGGGGTTGCCGTAGCCGCCACCAAAGCCGCCGGGGTAACCTCCTGCATAGCCACCTCCGAAGCCGCCTGGGTATCCACCACCGAATCCGCCACCGTAGGCGGGAACTGGAACTGGATAGGGCTGGGGTTGTGGCTGTGGACGATTGCCGCCCAAAAGACCGCCCAAGAGGTTGCCAAAGAGTCCTCCACCACCACCGCCGCCTCCTCCAAGGAGTCCTCCACCTCCACCTAGGAGATTTCCAAAGATTCGATTGTCCACCGGTCCTCCAGTAGGCTGACCTTCAGTTGCCGGCGAAGGACGCTGCTGTGGATACTGATACTGGGCATAGGAGCAGGCGCAGAGCGAGAGGAGCACCACCAGCTGATAAAATGATAAACAAATCCATTAGAAAACATCCGACCGTCGGGATAATCTGCCAGCACTCACCGAATAGCTAATCTTGACCATGTTTCTAGTTCGTCTTGAACTTGACTGACTTGCTTAGCCATCGATTGTTTCAGTTTTTATACCAAATGTTCTTAAAAACTTACGCCCACATTGTCCCGGAACACACGGCAGATAGACAACCTTCAACCCCACTGAACTTAACCGAATTCAATGTTTTTCTCACGATTTGTTATATTTTGGCGTTAGTTGCTGCGACTAAATTTTGGCACAATAAAAATTGATAGGTTCGCGAAACAGGTTGTGGATCAAGTTTATGGAAGTTCTTTGAACTCGACGAGAAAAGGAAGTACAGGAAGTGCTAGAGGTTGATATAAATACGGCCGTTCTTAACTTGGCACCGCTTAGATTCAACAGACGACATGAGGCAAAACAAGGTGAGTTGTGTTGTACTTTCATATCTAAACCTTGGGTGACATGTTCTTCCCCTCTTTTTAGATAACGATTCTGGGCCTGACCCTGCTGCTTTGCCTGGGACTTGGACACTCCCATGGTTTTGGTGGCAAGCTGGGAGGAGGCTATGCACCGGTCTACAACAACTTTGTCCCCTATCCTGTGGCCCAGCCCATTCCAGTGGCCCAGCCTGTCCCAGTTCCCGTGGCCATTCCTCAGCCGATTCCAGTCCCAGTGCCCCAGCCAGTGATTGTTCCCATTAAGCACGGCTGGAAGGGCGGATTCGGTGGTCTAGGTGGATTTGGCGGTGGCTATGGAGGTGGATACGGAGGCGGTTTTGGTGGGTATCAGAACTATGCCTCTGCCTCCTCTTTCAGCTCTGCCAGTTCTTTTGGCGGAGGTTATGGCGGATTCGGCGGAGGTATCTTTAAGAGACGCTGAAAATATTGTTGAAGTTATTTTTATGAAATATATATTTATCTCTTTTACTGTTAAAAGAAAATAAAAAAAAATATTGAATTGTTGGAAAAAAAGTATAGAGCGGGCTCAACCGGGATTTGAACCCGGGACCTCTCGCACCCAAAGCGAGAATCATACCCCTAGACCATTGAGCCTCATGCCTAGATGGCCGCTGTTTGCCAGTTTCGAGCCAGTCCGAGCCAAAGTGGCGCCATCTATACTTGGTTTTGTACTCGGCTAGTATTCTTAACCACCGTTAGATGTCGCCCAAAAAGTAAAATACATGTAAATAAGCAACAATTGTGAATGGTTTATAAGTACAATTTGAATATTTATTTACTTAGGTAAATGGACAAATGAATTATAACTAAATAACAATAATGTTTCATTCTGATGGCAAGGAAATGATTATTACCTAATTAAATTATTAAAGACCTATTTTCCCCAAAGGCCGCCTCCGACATTTCCACCCCCGTAGCCAGATCCACCGCTGCTGTAATGGCTTTCCTGGTGATATTCGTGGTGTTCGTAACCGCTGCTTCCTCCGTAGCCACCGCCATAGCCGCCTCCCAATCCTCCGCCGTATCCTCCGCCATAACCTCCTCCGTAGCCACCTCCAAAGCCGCCTCCACCTCCGCCATGGCTAGCTGCTAATCCGCCCAATTTAGCGCCCACAGCTGCTCCGAGTCCAAATCCAGCTGCTCCGCCGACCAAACCACTCTTTAGGCCTAGCAACTTGGGAGTGCGCACCTTGAGACCCACAAATCCGGCGTGTGGTCCCTTGAAGGCCAGCAATTTGATTTTTCCAGCTGAGGCATTTGGCAGGATGAAAAATAGGCATATTCCCAGGAAAAGAAGAACAGGTGAATGCTGAAATTGTATTTGAAAATTAATTATTATATATTTATGTATATCAATTGCAACGCATTATTTTACTTTACAAAAAAGGTTGTTATAATTATAACAAAATAATTATAACTTTGAAAAATAAAAAAGGGCATATTTCAGAATTCCCTTTTCATAACTCTTTAAATTTTAAGAAAAAAGTAATACATCCAATAAAAATCATTGTTAGTTTGAAAACAACAAAATATGTTCCGTGAAGATCCAATGTATAATTGCAACTTGTCATTTTTATTTATTTTAATTCACTTCTTGAGCACTGAGATAAACAAATGACGATTGTTTCTTATCCAATTAAAATCCATCACAATCTATCACTTACAATGATTTGCATTTTGTCTTTTTATGCTGTTTTAACGCGACTTTAATTGATTATATCTGTTTTGGAAATAAGCACAGGTTTTTTGGTGTTTTTAAAATTATTATATCTGGTTGTAAAAACTTCAAGTTCAACGGTGTGGGCCGATGACGAAGCTGGTCTTTTGGCTTGGACTTGGACAACGACGCGTGATCAATTGAAGCGGCTGCGCGGCAGTCGAAGCGTTTTTATCTCGCTGACGCGTTTTGTGAGCGATTCGAATCGCCCTTATGCAATCAGCCGTTGAAGAGGTCTTGTTTGTCTTTGCCTTTGTTGTTGCTGCCGACTGTGAACTTCAGGCAGTGGTTTATATTTGCCTTATGCACATGATTTGCCCCTGAAAATTTCAGGTTTTTTGAGAGCAAAAAGAGAAGAAAAAGGGGTATGAGAAAAGAAATGTTCGAAATGAATGAGCTGAAAACCAATGAATGCCAATGGGAAACGTGCCAAAAAATTATGCTAGTTTAGAAGTTTGAAAAATGAGAAATAAAATCATGGGATATCATATAAGTATGCCCAGCATTCGATAGCTAACTATGCAAATAGAAAAATTAATGCACACTGCGGTGAATCATTTCGGGTATTTACGTTTTATTGACCTCCACATCACATTAAAAGCCAAATAAAGAAATCAAACAAAACAGGGGCAGAAATTTCCAGCAGCTACGCGTCGTTTTTTCCCAACTCATCTGCCGAATGGATTGCCCCCATAGCCAGAGGATCCGTAGTTGTTGTAGTTGCTGAACTGGTTGTACTGCTGGCGATAGCCTCCTCCATATCCCCCGCCGAATCCTCCGTAGCCCCCGTATCCTGGATAACCGAATCCTCCTTGATATCCTCCCGCACTGCTGCTTGCTGCGGCGCTAGCTGAAGAATAGCTTCCTCCATATCCTCCGTATCCTCCGTAGGGCGAAAATCCGTAGCCAAATCCTGACCCTGGAAACTGGGGGGCACTCAGAACTCCGGCAATCAGGCAGCTCAACAGGAAAGACAATGTGAAGTACTGCAAAATATTTTTAAAGAATCCGGATTAGTGACTTAGTCCAAACAGCTTAAAGTCTAATGTACTCCCACCTTCATGGCTGGCAAACAACTCAATGGCGACTGATTAAAGTTTGCCATTCTTATAGTCGCCGAAAAACGGAAGTAAACTTCGCAGTAATTACAATAATGAGATTAGGCATAATTATAGAACAAATGCGAGACTATAATCATTAGTACGAAGTCACTTGGAGCTTGGATTATAGAACTTTAAATATTGCAAATACTTATTGTGGTTCATTAACCTCACTCAATCCTTGTAATATGTATTTTTGGGAGTCATTTATTGGACATATGCCTTATGGGATTAATAATATTGTATTATGTAAAATAAACTTAGATATTATTAAATTTAAAAATAAAAACCAATTTAAATACTGGTACTCCCAGTTTAATTTATTATTTTCTATACTTTAATCCCAAAATGAAAATTACATTACTGCAATATCTTTTCTGCTTAGAATTTCATTGAAATTCCACGCAGAGCTCAAAAAACTTGATAAATTTACCTGAGTACATTTACCAAAGTCTCGCATCTTCACTTTTTTCCACGCTGTCATCGAATCTAACTACAATTTCCTGACTATTCGCATTGTGGGTTGGTCTCACTTTGGTAACTCCGCTGACGTCAACTGGAGGTGAATAAACTGAAAACGAAAGTGAGGGCGTAATAATTGAGCAGAATAAACAAAAGGAGTTGGGGCGCATACATACATATATCAGGCACATAGTTAGTCATATAGCTAGATCTGCCGGAATAGCAGCAGTAACAAGTGCTAATGAGCCAAACAAATGCGGGCCGGCCATATCATGATCATCCCGACCTGCTTCGCTGCACGTTCTTCGCTGAAGTTTGTTGTCTAAGTCATTTGTTTTGCATGTTGTGTTGTCAGTGGATTCAGTTGAGGCTAAACACCTTTATTAAGAATACCCTAATTTGAACCATTATAATAAAATGTTAAATGTTAAAAATACTCAATTTTTTAATAAAAAATATAAATAAAATTCTTTAAAATTTAAAAATACATTTTTCTTACATTTAATTAAAAAAATTTGATCCTGACTCAAAACAGCTCCATGATCAAAATTAAAGTTCACATTTAAAAGCCTTTATAAAATATTTTATCCCAAAGTTGCAACGTCATCTTTGGGTAAGAGTACAATTTAATCGTCGTGGTTCCGCCTTTTCTAGTTGATCTTGAAAATCGCCTGGCGATTGTAGTATGCGATCGCTTCAGTGATTACTTTTATTGGGTTTTCCACGATCTCGATCGGCCGGCAACTAAAGGTAACCCTCAAAAAAATGATAATTTAGTTTTGGGGCTGTGGCTTCACGAAATTAACGCGTTCTGGCGGCCCAGTGAAGCATAGCCAGGTGAATTGTCTCTGGCCCGACCTGATGGGGGATTCCGAGATTTCGTCACAAACTGGTTTCGCTTTCGCCGTGTTTGTTCTGCAATTTGCGTAGAATCACTTGGCAATGCGTGGCGCGTACTTGAGCTTCTTGGCCAGATTGAAGCGGGCGGTATAAAAGCGGCGGGCCCGCCACAATTGCAATTTAGTTTCGTCCAAGAAGCGCTCGAGTTATCGCAATGGCTGTGGTTCGCGTGAGTTGTGTAAGTCCGGCTGCTGTTTCCGCTGCGTTTGTGCATCCCAATTAACTGATTTTGTTATCCCACCTACAGATGCTGGCCCTTTTGCTGATCGCCGGTCAAGGTCAGGCGGCCCCGGCGCCCGTCAAGGCCGAGGGTCGCACCTTGGGCCTCCTGGGCGGCGGATTCGGCGGCAGCGTGGGCCTGAGTGCCGGCATCGGAGTGGGCGGCGGCCTGTATAGCGGGTTCGGAGGCGGCGGCGGCTATCCCGGTGGCTATGCCAGTGGCTATCCGGGCGGATATGGCGGCTACTCCGGCTATCCCGGCTACGGGGGCGGTGGCTACGGAGGCGGCTTCTATCCAGGAGGAGGTTACTCCGGCTTTGGACACCGGCCGCACCACCATGGCGGCGGATTCTACCCGGGTGGCGGCTCGTACTACAACCAGGGAGGATCCTATGGCGGCCAGTACAGCCAGTCGCAATACTCCAATGGATATTACAATGGCGGCGGCTACGGAGGCGGTGGCTATGGAGGCGGCGGCTTTTTCGGCTAATAAAGCTACCAAATCTCGTTAGCCTGACTAGTAAAGTACTTGTGATTCGCACTTTGTAGATTGTAAAATACACACAAAAACAAACAGAAACCAGAAATAATAAGCTGTACTTAAGACACTCGAAATCCGGTTTCTCTGCCTGGGAATATTGTCCTTGGCGCTGCCTTTGTGGCTCTTTTCTCGCTGATTTTTATGAAGCAGACGCGACGTGCATAAATTTAATGGCCACAGATCCGAGATTTATGCCCAGGCCTGACTAATCCGTCGCCTGGAAATTGTCTGGGGAATTCCCTGTCTTAATCTTTCTGGGGGTAATTTGTCCACAAATGGCGATGCTTTATCAGGCAATCCCAAGTGATTTTTCAATTATTTTATTTAGATTTGTTTTATTTATTTAATTCATAGCCGAAAAACGCTGTTATCAACTGCAGTCAGGTTATCGGGTCAAATCAGTAAGCGTACACTAATAAAAAAGTGCAATAGTAAAAATAAATATCTGCATATTGAAAGTAAAGATTCGTAGTATATATTTGAATTAAATACATATCATAATATTTAATATAAAACATATTATATTGAATTATTTAATTTGAAAATCTTTCAATTAAGATCGAATATATTATATTCGTTGTTACACATATTTGCTTTAAATATTTACGTTTAAAAAAAAAAGAATTTTATATTTAGATCAAAGATTAAAATATTTAAATTAACTATAAATGTTAAATATAATATTTTCATATTTAAAATTAATAAAAACCGCAATGGATTAAAAGCATACCGCAAAATTAAATTAAATTGAATATGAAATCTTTGGATTTACTACGTTTTTTTTATCAGTGTACGCTTATCAGCTCAGCCGAAAGTCTGTTCAACAAAAAGCTCAATTTTAGTATACCAAAGACTTTTGGCGTGAGTCGTTTTAATAATTAACAATGTTAAATTTGGCATCCTGTATTCTGAGCTTCTTTGTTGTGCTAGTCTTGCAAGGATCAAGGGGAGCTTCCCAGGATGTCCCCCCTAATCACTGTGGCCAATTCAACAACAGAAAAGTTGTCTGCGCTTGAAGCCAAGTTAGATGTGGCGGAAACGAAACTTGTGGAGTTTCAGATTAAGCTGGATGACCAACTCCGGGCGATGCAATCCTTGCAAAGCAAGCTGGATGACCGAGAGCTGTCGGTGTCCAAAATTAGTTCAAAAACAAGAGAGAACGCTATAGTCGGGTTGGTGTCCCGACTATCTAATACCCGTCACTCAGCTAAAGGGAGTGCGAGGGAGTTGGAGATAAAACTTTGATCAGGCATAAGTTTTAAACGAATGGTCCGATTTAAAAAATTTCTTCTACATTTCGATAGGTATTGATAAACACAACAAAACTGCATTCTTACTTTTCCGAAATATTAAAATTTTTAAAATCGTATATAAGCTATTGTGGACGTTAGAGGGGGCGTGGCACCTTTTTGAAATAAACTTGCGCTGCGTAGGAACTCCTAGAGTCTGCATGCCAAATGCCAATCTTCTAGCTTTTATAGTTTCCGAGATCTCAGCGTTCATTCGGACAGACAGACGGACAGACGGAGAGACGGACAGACGGACAGACAGACATGGCTAGATCGACTCGGCTAGTGATCCTGATCAAGAATATATACTTTATGGGGTCGGAAAAGCTTCCTTCTAGCTGTTACATACTTTTGCACGAATACAATATACCCTTTTACTCTACGAGTAACGGGTATAATAATTCCGCCGGATTTCCAGAGGATCGGCTCCAGATACTTCTATTTCGAGCAAGATTACAGAGTTTGGGAAAATATGACAGTCTCTGCAGCTATTTGCCGACAGAAGGGGGGACATCTTGCTGCCATACGAGACCGGGAGGAATGGGATGCGATCAAGACGAAACTTATATATGGCTATTATTGGCTTGGAATCAACGACCTGGAAAAAGACGGCGAGTACATTTCAGTGGCTTCTGGAAGACGAGCACCCTTTTTGAAGTGGGGACATGGTGAACCGAATAGATTCGAATCGAATCACTGCGTTACTATATACGATGGGTCCATGTCTGAGAAGAATTGTGGTGACCTAGGTACACCATTTTATTTGCCAATTTGACAATGAAGTATAGTTGTCCAGAGTCCAGAGAGTAACTTAAAACATGTTTAAAAATAAATAATTAATAAAATGTTAAAATGCAATTTTATGAAGGTTAAAAAGAGGGAAATTTTTTAAAATGTAATTTCGATTAGAATAGTATCATCAAAACTTTTCGATTGATCTAAAAAAGTTTTCCTCTCCCACAAAGTGAAAAAATTAGATTAGTCAAACTAGCAAACAGTTGCTCTATTTTCCCTTACAAGCCGGTTTTCTGAGACTTCCTTTTAGATAGTGTTAATGTAAGGTTTGTTTGAGATATTTACGACAAAAATCATAATAAAGAACTTTACATACAAATAAAATTTATTTGCTTTTGCTTGGTAAATTGTTCCCCTTTTGTAAGAGAGCACCAAGAAAAAATTGTAAACGTAATTCGTTCGTAAAATCGATCTTATTATTTCTTAAAAACTATTTACACTAAAAGTATACATATTCGCTATATAAAAGTTCGTTTCTAGCTGACTATCCATAGCTGCTTCGCTGATCCCTCGATCGATAGGCTCCCGTTTGGTAAACTGGCTGCACCTGACCCGTCAATTGCTGAATGATTCCGTTTACCGTGGTGGCCACGCCTCCTACTAGTTGGGCAGGAGTCACAGGAGGCTTAAAGTAAGAGAAATTAAATAATTTAAATTTAATTTAAATTGATATTCCCTAAACCTTTCGTTTTAGTTATTTTTTTGATAAACTTACCGCTCCGGCGGAATCGTAGTACACACGATTAGGAACCGGTCGTCGCACTGGCGGAGGAGCCGCATAGTTGGGATCCACTTCAGGATCGCTCTGCGCATCCGCAGCGGGACGATCCCTGAGGGGATCTCTCAGTGGCACGCCAGGCACAGTTGCCGAGTTCAAAATCCCCGGAGCAAAGAGCGACAGCCAGGTGGCAAACGGAGCATACGGACGCACTGGCACCGGGATGGGTTGAACAGGAGGCAGGGGATCTGACAGGAGACCACCAAAACCACCTGGTCCACCTCCTCCGTAGCCGCGACATCCGCCGGGATAAACCTTCACCACATTCACGTCGAACAGAAAGCGACCCTGCTCATCGGGATCCTTCTGCCCGCCCTTCGCATCCCGGCCAAACGGGGAGCAGGGACCACCGCCGCCGTATCCTCCATAGCCGCCATATCCACCGAATCCCCCGTAGCCACCGTATCCGCCGTATCCTCCCAGATAGGGCCTCGCCAGCCGCTTGAGCTTCTTCTTCAGCAGCAGTGTGCGTTCATCGCCGGCCTCGTCCAACTCCTGATTGGAGGCCCCGGCAAACTTGGCATTCTCCTTGTCCGATTTGGTGGATGCGGTGGTGGTGGTGCTCTCCTCCCTGGCCTTCCGACCGCCCAGGGAGCTGTACGAATTACCGGCGTACGACGAGGCTGAGTAGGCCCTTCTGCGGGGATACTCGTAACTATAGCTGCGCGGATAGGCCAACGAGTAGCCCAAGGCTCCCAGGAGGAGTAGAAGGAACAGTTGCATGGTAGAGACGCGGTTCGATTGCTGAGAGACTTCTGCACGCTCGGCGGGATGGGCACAAACTATTCCTCTAATGCGGAGTACGCCCCAACTTATCACCTTGCCCGAGTGCAAAAAAACCAACTCACATTTGGCAAATTGGTTGCTATTCCCTTAGAAGGCAGCCAGACACCGGCGATATTGCATAATGCCCTTTTTTATTGGCCCGAATTTTTCCAGGGCATTGTTTTGATATGGTAATTCAGGCCGCCCACCCGAGCCACCGGCATCGCCAGCCTCATCATCATCAGTATAATCGCCCACATGGCACAACAATAGCGAGGAAAAAACATGTTACACTCGGCGACTCATGTGCATTGACCTGAACCAAGCGATGGAAGCTCTCCCCACGTTGTTTTGGCCAAAACCACGTTTCTGCCAAAACTGTAACCCGAAAGTGGGTCAATGTCGAGCCAGACGACGACTGCACCGACTGGCGCTAATATGGGAGTCAGGCTAATTAGCTTGAAGGGGATGCACGGATGCTTTTCCCATTAATCAATTTTTTCTCACAATCTTAGACAGTTAATTTCTTGGAAGGAGTAAGTGACAACCCAATTTATAACACTCTGTATTGAAATTAATATCTAGTTAAGAAAGATGTTCACAAAACATATCTTTAAAGTGTTTAACATATTTACATTTTACTAAGACGAGTATGAAATGAAAATATGAATCATCTGATCAATCAATAGTCAAATTTGGCTAAGTGAAATCAAGACATTGCCAGCTATTTTTTGTTTTAAAATTATGCCAATTTAGTAAAGCTTTTTATAGATAAACAATTTACCAAAAATGGTGTGAATAAACATGAGAAAATCGAAAGCTAATTCTAAGAAATATGTTAAGTCGCCAAGTAGGTATAACCGATTAGGTTTTACTTATTAAAATAAATCGAATAATTAATACCTAAAGAAAAATAGGTAGTTTCTTTAATTTGCTATGATAAAGTAAACTTTTTGCACTACCTATGCATATAAAAAGTTTATTTAAGCACACATATCGTTCGTTAGGCGTCTACGCTTACGGTTACAAGTATACATTCAACTTAGAACTAGTAAAACAAAACTGTACAATTTTTGGGGAGTCCAGGCAGCCTCTGTTTGGTCTGCGGAAGTGGAATTTACCATGAGCTACTATCAGTACAATAAATAGGCTGAGCTAGGAAGTCTGTGCGTTGCATTCGAGGCGTGTCCATGTTCCATTCTTATACAGCCATTTTGGGTTTGTTAGCCTCGGCCCGTTTGCGAATAGCCCTCAGTCGCTGGGTGCAGTAGACCCTCAGAAAGATGGCCACGAAGACAATCAGAACACCGAAGATGCCCAGCAGCGAAATGCTGTGCTGGTAGATGAAGCAGGAGAGCATGATGGCCACGGCCTGTGGGGAGCAGAATAAAATTCCTCGTGAGCAGGCAGTTGAGTAAACAAACCCCATTCCTCTTCCAAAAAAATTAACTCACCTGTCGCAGCGTCATTATAATGGTAAACACAACTGGGCCGAAGACATCAATTGTGTGATAGATAAACAATTGGCCGACCGCTGAGCAAACGGAAAGCACAACCATGTCAAACACGAACTTTGGATGCTACAAATAAATAAAAGAGCGTGATATGACCTATCTGTTGAACTACAATAAGTATGTAAGGAAATAAGAGTTTGATAAACAAAATAATGTATACAGCTGGTGTGGACCAAACAGTTATAGTTTTAAGCAAGTACGGATGTGAGTTCTTCAATCCATACAGAATAAACTAATGCAATATTCGTTGTTTTGGTTAAATCGTCGAGTTAGTTTAAAGCTTTCGCTTCTTTTATCAACGTCTTTTTTAACACCTACCTCTGTGGCAAATGCCAAGGAGTCCATGAACCCACCCTGCATCGACAGCGAGGCTCCAGTGAAGACGGATGAGAACAGGTTCACGCCACACATCATCTGCAGCGGCGTCATGCCGTAGCCCTTGAAGAGCGATCCTTGCCAGTTGGCAGTGAAGCTGTCGAAGACCATGTACATGGAGAGCAGGAAGATGCCCGTGAGCGTGGTCACTCCGCTGGCCTTGCTGCTGTCCGAGGAGCCGCTCATGAAGAATATCATACCCAACGAGATGAGAAGGGCAGTCACATACTCGTAGCTCTCGTACTTGGCCTTGGACATGAGTTTGCCCATCAGCATCACGGGTATGATCTTGCAGGACTTGGCCAGCACCTGCGTGGGAAAGTTGACAAACTTCAGGGCCTCGTACTGAAACCAGGCGCTCATTATGTTCGAGAAGGAGGCGTAGGAGTACTTGTACAGACGGAGCGCGATGTCGCACAGGCGAGGGCTGCCATTGCAGGTAGGCCAGAGCCACGAGGAAAGCCAACAGTCGGTTGGAGAACACCAGAAATTGTGAATCCTTAAACTTGGCACTCTCTCCTGCGAAGTTAAGATAGTGTTGCGTCATGATCTTCTCCTGCAGCACGCCCCAGGTGAGATAGGAGATCATCAGGCCGCCAAAGCACCAGAAAAGCTGCACAGCCTCCTGGGAACTCGTTCGCTTGGGAGCCGTAGAGGCTGCGGGACGATCTTTATCCGCGGAACTGCCGCCTGCGTCCAGTTGATCGTGTCCAGAGTTTCCCGTGATGCACATGTTGATGGCTCTGTGCAGGAAAGTCTTGTTGCCCCGCTCCAGGTAGTTGATCCTTCCCACATACTTGTAGATCAAGTAGCCCGGCACAAAGACGCAGCTGTAGCCGAAGCAATTGACCAGAAGCTTGAGAAGCCAGGCGTAGTCCGAGCTCTGGGACTCGACCAGCTGGGAGAGGGTCACATCCTGGTTGTAGTAGCCGCCCAAAGAGGCCCTCAGCAGATCCGAGAAGAAGTGTATGACCAGCAGGCTCACCACGATGAAGGAGCTGTTGCCGAAATGGGACTTTAGTTGAAATCAGTAATGGCAATATGAGTGCTTACCATATAACCAGCTCCGGAACTCGACCCATCTTGTAGGCATACATGTGGCGCGATTCGTTGATTATGTTCGATTGAATTCCCAGTGGTGCTGACTCGACCGATTCGCCAAATTCCTATTGAACCCGCGGGCGATTATCTATTCTCAGTCAAGTGTCAAGAGTTCAACAACCGGCGCGCTGCTGAAACAAGTTTTCGCATGATCCGCACACACCAAATCCCAAATCAGTATCGGCTAATTACCATATCCCGGGTTTGTTTACAGTCGCTTTCGGTTGCCAGATGTGCGTGCGGTGCGTCTGGAGTTTGGAGCTGTTCTGTTCTGGCGGTCGACGGAGTGGGATTCCGGGGGCGGATGCGGGCAGCCGGCACTCAGGCCAGCTGCTCAAACAGTCTGATGGCTCTCGCGTACGTGGAAATCGCCGAGCTCCATGGTTTCGAAAGGGGTTTCGTGGGTTATTATTTTTTTTTTTATTTAGCGGGTGTGTGCCGGCTTTCTTTCCCGCCCACAATACCAAAATGACGTAAAGATGTGCCCAGAAAATTAAGACATTTCTGGCATTCACATAGCTGGTCACACTAATTGGGCGAAGCGTATTTCAATTCAAATTATTTAAACTAATTATAAATTGTCGTCTACCTTTATTTGTTTTTTCACTGAAAACATAAATGTGACACCTCCGGGCTTATCGTGAAATCAGTTGGAAAAGCTCACGAGTTTCACAAACTAAAATAAACAAACCTCTGGAAACCGTTTAATTTTTATAATCAAAATCGAGTATACAATTAAAATAGCTACTAATTTCATTTAAAATTTGTTTTCCTTTATGTTTTATCTAATTTTAGTAGCTTTCGGTTATAGGCAAATAATTCATAAAATAACCTACGATTTTATGGTTTTTGTATGGTTCTTAAAAACCTTAGAGTTTGTTAATTTATTTTAAATTTAATTTGTTATATTTTTTTTTAGGTTACTAAAACTCATGGTGTTGCAAAAATATTTTAATTTTGTTTTTTTTTGTATGTTATAATTAGCATAATTTGTTATTACATGTTAAAAAAAATTCCACGTTCTCAAAATAAAACTTACAGTCAAACGAAAGGAAATTCCGCTTAATGTCTACTACCAGGCAAACAGCAATTGAAAGAGGAGTGTGGAATGTGTGATTCAGAGGACATCCCGAACGAAATGAAATCGAAAGGACTCGGATGTCAGCCTGTGTGTGTGTGCGAGGGGGTGTGTCGCTTGACATTGCCACAGTTTACTTTAGGGGTGGGTTTCGAAGGCAGTGGCGTGTCCTCGGCTCTGCAACCCTCGGTACAGCCGATCTGGCTATTTTGAGACGAGACTAATAAAAACAAGAGAGAATGCTATAGTCGGGTTTGTGTCCCGACTATCTAATACCCGTCACTCGGCTAAAGGGAGTGCGAGGGAGATATAAACTTTGATCAACAATAACTTTTTAACGAATGGTCCGATTTAAAAAATTTCTTCTACATTTCGATAGGTATTGATAAACACAACAAAACTGCATTTTTACATTTCCGAAATATTAAAATTTTTAAAATCGTATATAAGCGATTGTGGGCGTTAGAGGGGGCGTGGCACCTTCTTGAAATAAACTTGCGCTGCGTAGGAACTCCAAGAATCTGCATGCAAAATACCAATCCTCTAGCTTTTATAGTTTTCGAGATCTCAGCGTTCATACAGACGGACAGACAGACGGACAGACGGACAGACGGACAGACGGACAGACAGACATGGCTAGATCGACTCGGCTAGTGATCCTGATCAAGAATATATATAGTTTATGGGGTCGGAAACGCTTCCTTCTAGCTGTTACATACTTTTGCACGAATACAATATACCCTTTTACTCTACGAGTAACGGGTATAAATACGACAAAAAAATTAAGCTATACTAAAAAAGCTATACTTTAACTTATATTTCCAATATCACACAGATTTTTATTCACATTTATTATAATTAATAATTATTAATTTATTTAACCAAAATTTAACTATTTTTAAAGTATTTTTTTTGGTTTTTTAATGAAGGGTAATTAGATTTAAGAATCCTACATTGTTTCAGTGATTTTTTATTCTTTTTTAAAGCATTTAAGGCCATTTGGTCTATCTACATAATTCCAATCCAGACTGTTCGCAACACTGACAACCACTGGGGCAGGAACTCGGTAGCAGGGACTACGCCCCTGCGGATGGCGGGTCGCGATTCTGCCCGCCCAAGTGGGTGGGTCACAGGCACCGGCAACCTCCGCGTCCTGCGGAGCGTTTCAATTAGCGAGTACGGGCATTGGGTGGCGCCCAAAACGAGCGGCGCACCGCCGGACTGGTTCTTTGTGATTTTTGCCAAGAACCCGGCCAAGAACCTCTGCAGCAGCAGCGGCGGCAGCACATTCAAATAGACAGACACGTGTCCATCAGCGGTTTAACCCTTCTTAAGGTAACGCCCAAGGATTACCAGGCGACCAGGAATCCCAGTGGGTGGCCCCTCGCAGTGCGCAGCCACTGCGCATGTCGCCCACTAGGGCGTGATCTACGGGGCGGAGTATACGGCCTCTGCCCGACCGCCCACCCACCGAAGGGGCTGGGTTCTTTGACGTTACCACTGTCGAGGCCATTACATAACGGTAACATGCGAGAGCAGTCCGGACGACGGGCCAAACCGGTTAACAGTTACGTCGTAACTAGGAGCAACCTTAGTGCACCAGGCGAACAGAATCGCCAGCCGGAGCGTCCATTACTACGTCTTTACATCGACGGACCCACCCCCAGGGTGGATTTAGCTATAGTTGCGGTCAAAATTATAGCGCAAATTGGGTTTTTATATTTGCAATATGACACGAGCATTGTACGAGTTTCAAAAAGTAAACACGTTTGATGGTATTAACTTTAGAATGTTCAACATTTAGGGATTTGAATAAATCGTAGCATACTTTATATTCTTTCATATATTCTTTAAGAAATGATTTCGAATTTATTTTGTGCTAGGTACTTTTAAATATATCTAAACAAAAAATGTTATAATCAATTTATATTTATTTAATTTAATAATAACATTCAATTTTAAAAGTTTATACATATATTTCTTTGAAAATTTTGTTTATTTCCTATTTTTATTTACAAAAAAGTAACTGGTAACTAAACAGCTGTTTTGTTAATATATAATCCTTCTTCAATTTATCAATTTCTATTATGCTGGCCGCAACTGTAAGTGGTTGGTGGTGTTTTAGGGGTTGCTCTTGCGGCGTCATTAAGTGCGCTACTCCTGCTCAAGGTCGCGACTCACTCACACACACGCGCCCTCTGTCAACGAGAAAGAGAGCCTGCTCCTGTGTCTTTGGATTCGTCCTTGTGTGCGTTGCAGCATCTCGCACACTCAGCCGATTCCCGCATGTGTATTCAGGCGACACGTGTATTCGTCCGTCACATACTCGTACACATTCTTTCGTGGTAGATTTCGTACCAGGGGAACATCATTTTGGGGAGGCGCAGCAACATGTCAGCATAATTCTGAATATTCAACGCACAGCTGCCCATGTGTGCGGCTAATGGAATCAGTGTGCGTGTGCCGAACGCACACTCGTGCGGCTAAACATGTATGCCAGGGGTGTGTTTTCTGTCTGTCTCATAGGGTGGTTGGTAACCCCCGACCCATATGGCGTATACGCAATGTCTTCAAAAAGCTTAGTAAGGTTTACCACCGGGTTCGAGAAAAGAATATTGGTTTGCAGAGAAGATATACGATATAACAAAATTTTATAAAGTAAATGAAAATATATTTACCAAAGCAATTAAATAGTTAGAAAATCATATTTTATAGGTCAAAATATTTTACAAAAATTATAGTTTTGGAATTGGTATTTTTTTAGATAAAAATGTAGTAGTAGTTACAGTATCAGTTGTATTTAAATCACTAAGTACCCATACTTAAAAATCAAATAATTACAAAACTTACTTTTTAATGCGAGCAAATAATAATTAATTACACAGGTACACAGCCAAAAATTTCCACAAACCATTTCAAGTTTTCCATGATATTTGGGTGCTCCTGAGTAAAAGTCCCATACAAAATTATTTTCTATCACCTACAGGTACCGCGGTATAGCTAAGAATACAAAAAACCGATGTTTGCCGACATTTCGAATTACGTGGCCTATATAATTGGACTTACCTTAATTATTTTTGCTGAAATCTCCTCTCAATACATCACGGCATTCCTAAAAAATAGTCCCCATTGTGAACCATTGCCCATGTCTTTGGAATTCGACGCCAAAGTTTAAAATCCCAAAATTGTAGAGATTTTTCTGATGGAAAAACAATTCTGAGAATTAAATCTTAAATGGAACTAATTTAAATTATTCATTGAATCTATTGTTCATTGTATGCTTTAATTTCGGTTTAAAGCATTTTCATGAGGATATTTTATTGGATTTCTTATACATTTTTAAGGAATGCCGTGTTGTATTGCGAGGAGATTTCAGCAAAAATAATTAAGGTAAGTCCAATTATATAGGCCACGTAATTCGAAATGTCGGCAAACATCGGTTTTTTGTATTCTTAGCTATACCGCGGAACCTGGAGGTGATGGAAAATAATTTTGTATGGGACTTTTACTCAGGAGCACCCAAATATCATGAAAAACTTGAAATGGTTCGTGGAAATTTCACAAAGTTCAATTTTGTGTTCCTGTGTTATATGAGAAATGAAATTCCACGTTTCTTTTTTAAAATTCATAATTCCATTTTGAAAAAATAGAAATTACAGTTTATTAATGCAAGCAGTGATTGGAACAAAACTTCCTATTATATTTTGTGTATCTGCGCATTTAAAATATTTTTCCTTCTCTAGTCCTTCTAGTCTCTATATATCTCAATTTCATTTTGTTCAACTACATAGTTGCTTCGATTAGGCGGCAATAGTGTTTGGCAATTTCTTATCGAGCTCAATAATATTAGCCAATAATTTGAGCCATTTGTTAAATTGTTTGCGCGATAAGCGTCGCAGCAGCGACTTTTCAATGCCGAACAGCGAGGACAATGGCGCGCCGGCCAACGCCAACACTTTAAACAAAGGCGAAGGACGAAAATAGAAGGACCCAGAAGGCGATCCACGGACAATGACACTGACAATAATGACGAGGACGATGGCACTTGTCATTGTGTGTGCCGCTCGAGATTGCCTTTGAACAAATACACACGGCGAACGGCAGGATGTGTTCGTATCTGTATCTGGTGGATGTATCTTGAAAATCGGACAAAGCAGGGGCAGGACAACTTCATAGGTAGCTGGGCAAAGTTGTCATTGCGTGTTGTCAGCAAACTGGCGACAAAGCTTATCGCAGATGGACACACACAAAGCGGCGCAGTCGGAGTCAGATTCAGTTGCTCGGGCACAATAGGCAAAGGGGTTGAGTTGATGGAGATGCGATCTCGCAGGACCCTCGACCAGCTGTCCCGGCTGATAACCAACCTTAGCAGCGATGCAGAATTCTACGGAATGGTAATTAAACCCGTCAAGTGGCGCTTAAGTCCCATCTTCAACTGCAGGTCATAAATTTGATTGTCCTTCCGTCCCGGCGTCCTCTATCACGGCATTCTCGGGGCCCAGCCCATCCAAAGTCGACTTTGTCGCTTATCTAAAGTCAAAACAATTTTCATATATTTTCCCCCGTAACGGGAGCTTATTTATTCTCTTCATTGCCGAAGGACATGCCATTTCGCAATTAGCATTGGCGTACACAACTAATTTGCGCTGCGGGATAAGGATGGCTCCTCCTCCATTCGGAATGTCCTTTTGGGCAGCCTGCACCCACATGTTAATTAACAGCGCCGACCATCATTTGTACTTAAGTTGAATTTTATTTTGTGAACAATTATGCTAATTTGTTAAATAAATAGGCACGCACCGCGATGTGATGTTAAGTAATGCCCATGCCCGCAAAATGGTCGCCGTTCAAGTTAAGTTTTATGGGGACGCTTTTTTTATTTCATTGCCGACTCGCTCGCACTCGGACAGTCGTTCCAATTAAGTTTGCGTTGGCCATTTAATTACTCTAATATGCCAGTCAGCCAGCCAGTCAGCCAGCCAACCAAGGAATCAACCACCTCCTGGTATTTGTGCGCGTGCCGAGCATGAAAATTAGCTTGTACATTTCCCCGGCTTTCCCCGCTTTCCACCCGGCCGACTTTCCCGGCTGAAGGGCCACGCCAACTCCGCAGTCCGGACAGGCCACACCTCGAAATTGATGGCGCCATTTGTTTAGAGCAGCCATTGCCGGCAAGTTATCAAAGCTCTTTGACACCCACATCCATTTGTCAAGCCGTCGCCCCAATCCGAATCTGAATCTGTGCCACAGCGAAATGGAATGAAAAGTAACGTCCGACCGACTGAGCAGCAAGAACAAGTCGCCTACTTGGCACATTTAATTAGTTTTAACCTAACACATTTGTATGCAAAGCAGGGGCCAAAGTCAGAGATGGAAAACTTTTTCGAGCAATACTTAAGGAGCTGTCCTTCGAGGAGTCATAAATAAGGCACTGAGACAAATTTCAAAGGAATTTTTATGTAAAATTAAGAAAACGAACTGGTATAACATCACAGATTTCTATTGAATTTCGAAAGACTTACAAAATATTTACCAAATGCAGCATATCGTTTTAAGCATGCGCGGATCCACAGGTCGGGATTTTAGGGATATATACCTCCCCACTGAAAAATTACAAAAATTGGTGTTTTAAAAGTATGCAACGCAAAATTTGTTTTGAAAAACCCCTCCCACAACCAAATCCTAGATTCGCCCCTGGTTTCAGGAACAATCCTAAACTTTTCCAGTTTTGGTGTTTGAAAATATCTGTTTTTTAGACATTTTCCTGTAATTTACATTAATTTATAGCTTTTAAAAATTGTGTAATATCTTTAAAAATATCAATACCTATTAGAAATACATTTAATATTATATTATAAACTTTTTAATTATTATGCCCATTAGGTCGATGATTTACATCCACTTAAAAATATTTCCTTTACTTTCAACTTTATCAGTTCAAAATGTAATGCAACATATTTTTTCTCTGTGTAGGAATATGATAATTTGTTTGCCAATGCCGAGAGCCAATCAGAGTTTTTATCAACTGGAATCTGCAGAAATTGACTGACAAACCGAGAGAGAAATGGAAAAGTGTCCATGTCCTCGACCCGTCCTGAAATCAAAAGCGGCGCTGGAAAAAAACAAAAAGTTTAAATGAAAAGGAGCACACTGCGGTCAGGACGACGATGTTGACAGGGAAATGTGAAAAGTAGCAAACAGCATCAAAAGTTTTCCGGCTCTTCGTAGCCCGCTCCAATCTAGTCCTGCCTCGCCTTTCATCTTTTCATCTTTTTGGCGCGTGGAAGGATGCGGAGGGTCGCCGGCCAATTTTTGATTGCAACATTTCGCACCGAAGGCAAAATTCGAGCTGGGCCACTGCCACTGCACACAAACGAAGACATGTTAAAGCTAATTTTAATATTTTCCGTGACATGGCGTTCACTTTGAGTGTGCCACCGCCTTTGTTGTTGTTTGTCCAATTTGAACGCCCACCCATCCACGTATTTAGCTGCAAATGCATGTATAATGTATCCTGTCCCGTAAGTGCAGTGGCCACCCATTCCATCCCACGTCCAAATAAATTGCACAAAGTCCTTTTTTTGCGATTTGTCGTGTTATCTCTTTTGCTGTCTGTCCTGGCTTTGTGATGGTCATGTGTGTGTTGTTTCTCGGATGGGTGTGTTGGCGGGACTTCTCTTTGTACGGATTGGTCAACATTTAATTTTTATTTCTTTGGTTTTGCTTGGTATGGCAAAAATATGATAAATGAAATTCCATTTAGATACAGAAACTTAAAGTACAATTTTAAAAAACAATTTTCAATTACCTATAACTCTGATATAATAATTTGTTTAATGTTACCACCTATGACTATAAATATTTTGATTTTATGTAATTTAATTGGATTGTAAGGACTAAAAAGTAATGTTGGGATGATAAACCAATTTGTTGATAAATATGCAAATGATTTAGAGGATAAAAGCAAAGAAAATAATAAAGTACCTACACCCAGAAAAATGATGGTCTACATTTTAGGTCATGCATAACCTTAAAAAAATTTAAATGGACTCTAAGTTCCTTTTTGGGATATGTACTGCAATGAACAAAAAAATAAAACAACAAAATACATGAAAAATTCAGAAAAAAGTGAAATACTATTTTTCTATGTTGATTTTACAAAGTTTTTTTTTGTGTAGAAGCCCCCAAAGCAGGAATAAGTATTTATTATTATTAAAAAAATAATAAAGATTAAATAATATTAAAATACAAAAAATTCCAGAAACCTGTATTTATTTTACAATTTGGTACATTATTAAGCCAAAGAAAGCCTAAAATTTTGGATTAGGGGTTTTCTCATATTTGTAGGCAGAATATTACCTAAAATTTAGGCAAAAAATTACCCTCATTTTAGGCCATTAATGGCCTACAATTATTGGTCACGGAATTCTAAATTTTAGGCCATTCAAGGACTTAGCTCCAGTTTAAAGCCAATTTTACCTAAATTCTATGCAATTTTTTGACATTTTAGCTCATTTTTTTTCTGGGTGTACCTACCAGACTAACATTTAATATTTATAAATTATTACATTTGAACATCCTGTTAAGTTCCCCAGAAGTAGGCCATCTTTGTTACAGGGATACACTCAACTTTGTCATTAAGATTTCGGTTACATAATATCCAAATTATTATTTGCTTTTACTTAAAGATGCGGTGGGAATAACATAATTTTAATTTTTTCCCCGCAAAGTGCTGCTTTGCATTTCAAATGAGAAGAGGAGAATGTTTGTGGAGAAAGCCCTGAGCTTATTTTCCAAGCCATCAACTGGTCTCCGAGCTGCGTGCAGCGACTGACAAAACAAATAAACTGGCTGCCGCTTCAAATGCGCTTCGGGGGCGGTGGGCGGTTAGGTGGTGGGCGTGGCAGGGGCCGTCACACACATTTGGTATGCATAAGCAGCAGTCGCATACCTTGCCGCACATTATCCGGGCGAGGAGACATTTTTCCATATTTTACACAACAAAAGCAATGCCAGACGCAACTTTTACCTCAACTTGCTGTGACATTTTCCCCCACCCCCTCTATTTCTCTCTCTTTGGGGTTTTCCCACCCTCTGTATCCCTCTAACAACCGACCGCAATTTCAAATTTAATTCGCCATTTTCAACAGGCAGCCAAGGAACCACCCCCAACTTGCTAAAAGGCACCCCACCATCCAATCCACCCATCCAACCAGCATTCCGCCCACTCAACGCCATCTTGTGGCTTTTCTTTGGCGCATTTGCTGCCGGCTTCCTTCGCCTTTTTTATTACGTACGGGGAAAATGTGAAATTCCTGAAGACATTTTACTTTGCAATTTCCTTACGAGTCGTTAAACATTTCCAGGCTCTGCCACAAGGACTCCACAACAACGGCCCAAGTTAACAAAACTAATTTAAAAATTCAAATTTGCTTTCCGCTTTTTATATGCATCACAAACTGTGCATTTATATGGCTGGGTAAGTGGGCGGTGTGTGTATCTATTTACATGGATGTATTTTTGTAAATCCAGGATGTGAGCACTGCTGTCTGGCTTTTTGTGGCCTGGTAATTTGTATTCCTGTGGCTTTCTTGTTGATCTTCTTGTTACATTTGAGTTTTTCCTTTTCTTTCCCTTCGACTGGCTTCGATATTTGAGGATTTTTCTCTGTGTCTGTGCCAATTCGTTATAATTTATTTACATGCCAGCTGGAGAAGGGCAAACTGATTGCGAATATATTGTATATTTTGCCACTGCTAATGGAAAATCGTGCTCCGAAAACTTAATTACGCCTGAAATTTATGCAAACATTTGGCAAAACACTCGTTTCCCCGAGTCAACTTCAACCGAAACATGTGAAGGATCCTCATTGGAATAATGCAAATTTCAGCTCATTAATATCAATCAAATGATTGATAGCACTTAGAGGGCCACCACCACCACCGCTTGCGGCATCCCCTTCAGGGCTGTTAATAAATCCTTTGACAATTGTTACATTAATGTCAATAAGCTGCTCGCATTTACATTTGTGACCCCTTTCCTGTCACAATATTTGTTCGACTCGTGCCAAATCGACTGATAAGGATCGGGACTCAGGATATTCCCCTTCCCATTTCCATCTGCAGCTATCTCCGGGCAATCTGTCAAAGTTTTAGCTACATTTTGGCCTGTCTCATCAATCAATTTCGTTTAGCCAACCACTTTTATTTGGCTTACCAAGTTCGAGGAGGCTAATTTCGTTTATTTCGGGCCACCAACTCTTTCCGCTACACCCAAAAAAACTACATTTTGACTTTATATGCGGCATTTCAATTCAATATGCTTAAAATGTAAACAACATGTTCTAGGTAGGCCAGTTCGAGTTTCGAATGTGTCTTTCTCCCTCCCACTCATTTAACTTTAAACGCTATTTCGCTCTTTTTCGATTTGAGAGAATTAGTTATTCTCGCTCCTACTCCCGTAATTTAAGTCGCCATATTGCTTATTGCTTCTTGAAGTCAGAGAATCTCTGAGAGAGCGAAATCGGCAAAATGATATTATTTAATATCAATTTTATTGCATGGTAAAAA
>JBAMCJ010007159.1:0-134686 GCA_037075205.1 Drosophila prostipennis
GGACTTTGTCAATCGAAAAAAGTGGAAAAATCCGAACTTTAAAAATCCACCATAAATCCAGTTTTCCTTGGATTTGGGCCATATCCGGCATGTTTTATTCGGTAGGATGTAAACTTTAAGTTTGTACCCATTATGATTTTTCAACGGATTTATTTCGAGTTTTTACGATATATACAGCCGACTTACAGTCGACCAAAAAACACATTTTTCATCTTTGTCAAGTTTCTACGCTGCCATTACTTATCCAATCATATTGATCTGTATGGCAAAGTTGAGCTTTGATCTATTGACTTTAAAATAAAACTAAAACTGGCCCAATCGGGTGGATATCTGCCGAGATATAAGAAGAAGTTCGAAAAAAGTTCGAAATTTAACATTTCGAACTTTAAAAAATCTTTAAAAAAAAACTGTGCCATCGAAAAAAAAATTAATGCTATTTTCGCGATCTAGGGGTCAAACACTAACAGAATTTGCCATCAATTGCTGGGGAGCATTTTGGCTGTAAACTAGTGTTATTGGTGTAGCCTTTTATACGATTTTCTTTAAAAATATAATAATTAAAGTTTAAAGTTAAACCATATGTTTTTTATAGCAAAATGTCACAAAACACCTCCAAATCCTAGAAAATTCTACGTTGTTTTTATAGCAAAGCATGCAACTTTGAAATGCAATTAAAAGAGAACCATGCATTTCCGCCGATAATCTTCTGCACGTAAATTCCTAAGAAATCGCGGTCCATCGAGGGTAATTTTTTTGCGGTTTTTGGGGCACAGGCCCCTCTTATAGACTATTACCGAACTACCTCACGAACAAATGAAATTTTTGTATTGACGTTATATGTGAGATTCGACTAGTTCGTCGAAATACCCTACTCGTCACATTACCCTACACTCCCCTACGCATTTGAGCTATGCACATGCCAAAAAAGAGTTCTTTGTTTTTCTAACATATCATGTAAAAGCTTAGATTAGCTATCTGAGCGCCCCATTTTGACAACGAAAAATTAAAGGGCCACCGGTATCAGTAAATTATTGCTAAACTCACTTGATGGTTTAGAAGTCTCCTATAAATCGGTCTTCATTACACTGTTAAATTTTTAAATTCTTTGAATCCAGTTCGAATTCCGCAGCATAATCTGTCTCTTAAGATTGGAGCACCCATAATTTTATTGCGAAATTTAAGTTCCCCGTACACGATTGCAGATAAAAGGTTTTCATAAGAATGTAATCAAAACAATTAAATACATTGGCAATAAGCTAAATTATATTTGCCAGTGCCAGCTAAAGCAAACACAAAACAATCGTCGAGCTAAGCAAAACGGAATCCGAAAAACTCACACGCCCTCACTGGCTTGCCACATAAAACACTCAAATGGCTCCAGCAACAAAACGCTTGCGTGAAAACACGTCCACGGACCTTAAAAAATATCATCCTTATGATACTCTCTCACCTACGTTGATTGAGTTGGTAGAGCAGAAATTTGCTGAGCAAACTGCTAACATTACTGCCACGATAACTGCCTCAATACAAAAATCTGAGGATCGCATTTTACATGAAATGCATGAAAAAGTTAACGTGATGAGTGGAAAGTAGAAGAACTCACTCATCGTGTGCACCAACTGAAGAAGGGGGTCGCAGTGGTGGCAAAGCTAAAGGGGAGGATGATGCAACTAGAGGCCGAGACCCAAGATGCGGGTTGGTGAGTTTGAAGCGCGTATGGCAACACAAGCGAACGAGTCCATCTCAACGGGCCTTTATTTCACTCTTTGTGTTTCAATCTGAAACTCACGCCGCCACCGAGGATTCAAGAGGCCTTTCGCATATCACCGAGAAGGCCAAATCCGACCGTAGATCCGGTCATTATAATTAAATTTGAGCACGAGCGCGATAAAGCCGCAATACTTCGCGCGGATGGTGCGTACCGAAGAGAATTTAAGCAGCTACTAACCCTTCAACTGCTGGGAATGAATTCGCCGCTGCTGTTAACCTTAATGAACAGCTTTCAAGAGAAAATTACAAGATCTTCAGAGAGGCCAGACGCTTAAAAAAGCTTAAGCGCCTCCTTTGGGTCTTTACACGGCGGGCGATTGTTCACGTCACTCAATGCGTGGGAGCTGAGGTAATGTGCGTTGAGAGTATGCAGAAGCTTCACGATCTCCAAATGAATGTCTCGCTTTCTCTTAACAAATCATCTGTTGAGAAGGAAGGCGAGCTATGAGAAGCAGCAGAAGACCAAAATCTTGTTCGTTAGAATATATCTCTTAAATATGAAATGTGTTAGGGTTAGTTATACTTGTGTAAGAGAAGTCATAATAGTTAGTTATTTTTATTGGTACAACATAATTGTTCTTAAATTAGGTGTGTTTTTAAATTCTATTCAACGTTTCTGATATAGAGGCATCCCAATCGAATAGTCGTGCAATATTGAGGGTTCTCGCCAAACAAAGTAATGGGTTACATATCTGCCATATAAATGCGCAAAGTTTATGCAAAAAGGTTTAAGAGTTCAGGTATTTGTTTGTTAAGTCCAACATAGATATTTTGTGTGTTTCTGAAACGTGGTTTGCTCCTCAACTTAATGATGCAATGGTAGCATGTGATGTACAGATCCGATCGTGAGGGGCATGCCGGGGGTGTCGCTATCTACATTAATACAAAACTAAAAGCCAACAGGAAGTGCAGTTGAGTACCTATTCTTACAAGTCAACGGAAGTCGAAGCGCTTCCAATATGCTTCTTGGGTGCGTTTACCGACCGAATCGAGCAGTAGATTATTCTGATTTGGTTGAAGTAGTGGCTTCATTATGTTTTAAATATAACAACGTTGTAATAACCGGGGATTTTAATAGTAATTTGCTCATTGATCGGCACCTAATCTTAGAAATGGAGAGCCTTGGACTGATTCCTGTGAACTTTACTATACCTACACACTTCTCCAATACTCTTAACAGTCTTCTTGGTGTTTTCTTTGTAAATGATCATAGTAAGACTCTTTTATATGACCAAGTCTCAGTGCCAGCCTTTTCAAAGCATGACTTAATCTATCTGACATATGAATTTGACCCTATTTTTCTTGACCACACAATTAATTATATAGATTTTAGGTGAATTGATCTTGATTCACTTAGCCAGCATTTAGATGTCCTTAATTTAAATCATATGCATTTGTTAACAGATGTAAATGCCCAAATAGGTTTTTTGACAGAAAGCATAGAGTTGTTGTATGAAATATTTGTGCCCCTTAAATAAAAAATTATTAAGGCCACGGGAAGTCCATGGTTTAATAATACCATAGCTTTAAAGATAAGCCAAAGAGATACTGCTTACAGAAGATGGAAAAGAAACAAAATTCCTGATTACTATAAAGAATTTAGGTCATTACGAACTACAGTTACCACCTTAATCGTTAATGCGAAGCGTTCTTACTACTCACAAAAACTTCAAACTGCCATGTCGATGAAGCAGAAATGGAAGGAGTTAAAAAAGTTTGGTTTTGGCAAGTGATGTTTTAGATTCGGTTCTTAAAGTAAAGTCGAATGCGGTAGGGCTTGATAATGGTTTTCCCCTAGCTTCATAAAAATTATCCTGCCAAAAATCATTAACAACATTAACGTATGTGATCAACACTGTATTTACGACTGTATCTGGAAAATGGCAAAAATTACTCCCGTTCCCAAGGCCAATGATGAATACAGACCTATATCTATTTTGCCATTTCTTTCTAAGGTTTTTGAACAATTAATGGCACAACAGATTCATTTATTCTTAGGCCATAATTCATTAATGTGCAATACCCAAACTCGACAGCAACCAGATAACATTTTTAGCATTATTGGACTTCAGCAAAGCATTTGACACGGATAAACATGAAATTTTATGTACAAAACTTTTAAGATTCTTCAACTTTTCTCAACCAGCTGTTAAACTTATATCATCATACTTGGATGGTAGAATGCAAGCTGTTTTTACTGAAATAGGATGTTCAGAACCACGATTACTAAAGCGTGGCGTGCCCCAAGGCTCTGTGTTAGGTCCACTTTTGTTTTCAATGTATGTAAAGGACTTACCAAGTGTATTGTCTAAACGTAATGTCCACTTGTATGCTGACGACGTTGAAATGTATGTTAGCTGTCCTATAGGAAGAATATTAGACTGTGTAGATATACATATGTAACGTGGGATTGTCAAATGTTAGTAGGTGGGCAACAAGCAATGGTCTCTCGCTTAATTCGTCTAAATGCAGTGTATTGTTATAAGTAAAAAAGCTTCAAGCATCCGTAATCTCTCAAATTTACGTATTGATAATACTTCGATCTTCTATGTAGAACAGGTGGTTAATCTTGGCATTACAATGAGTTCCAATTTGTCATGGAGCGCACATTTTGTCAAATCTGTGGGGAGATATATGGGCATTGCCCATTGGGCAACCTTAGGCAACTTTATTTGTCGCAACAATTTTTACCAACGTCCATAGGACTTATGATAGCTAAATCTTACCTCCTACCAACATTGTGCTACGGAATAGAGATTTTCGGTCATTGTGACAGTGCCTCGCAACACAAGTTAAATATTGCATTTAATAATATAGCCAAATACGTATTTAATATTAAACGAGGGGAATACATCTCGTCATTTGCCAATAGAATACACGGCTTTAATTTTAAATCCTGGAGTAATGCCAGAAATCTCATTCTTTTACATAAAATTATAAAAACCAAAGAACCCAGTTATTTATATGAAAAATTGAAATTTGGCACCTCGGCAAGAACTACATAAGAACATAAGCTGGCATCCTCGGATCGTCTATTTTTTATTCACACTGCCACAACGCCTTAAGATAATTAATAGCACAACGCAATTTAGGGACAATTTATTTAAATTTTTTAAATCTTAAAGTACCAATTAAAATTAAAATAATATAACAAAATTAATTAAAATTAAATTTCCAACAATTATGTAATACATCAGCTCTAAATGTTAATTGTATTATATGTTAGACATAAGCATAAAACTCTTCAGTAAAATGCCATTGGGCCGACAAGTTAATATAAGCAGGGATCTACATATTTTCATTATACTTATTATTGTTTTTGTGACTAGTGCATTAATTTATAAGGAAATCCTTGTAGCACCAGGAAATACAAAATAAATAATTTAAACAAACGGTGTTTATAAACAGGATCCCATTAATACCGTATGGTCTGCTGTTTCACTTTAAGAGGCTACAAAAAGTTTGCCTTGCAATAACTATAAATAAATCGCACTTCGAAACTTGCATTTTTATATTCTTTATTTTGCATCCTAGCACTACAAGTAATAAAACTCTTAATTTAATGTGCTAGTCACGTTGTGTTATGGCATGGTATTTCAATATTATCATTTTAAATTACAAATTGTTTGAATTAAAAGTGAGTACTATAATTATAATTAGGTTGATTTTGTAATAAGGTTTGTGGTTAGGCTTAACTGGTATTTTTGGGCGCTATTTGTAGATTTTAAACAGTATGGGAGCTGGTTAGCATTAACAAAAAAATGGTACGAAGAACTTAACAACTTGGTCCGACTTGCAATTAACTTGTTTGTTCTCTGAGATGCGCTAAAGCTTAACTCAGAAAACAGGTATGACGTTTGAAATTTTGGGATTTTCAACTTTGGCGTCGAATTCCAAAGACATGGGCAATGGTTCTCGATGGGGACTATTTTTTAGTAGTGCCGTGATGTATTGAGAGTAAGTCCTAGCGAAAATAATAAAGGTTAGTCCAATTATATAGGCCACGTAATTCAAAATGTCGGCAAACATCGGTTTTTTGTATTCTTAGCTATACCGCGGAACCTGTAGGTGATGGAAAATAATTTTGTATGGGACTTTTACTCAGGAGCACCCAAATATCATGGAAAACTTGAAATGGTTCGTGGAAATTTCACAAAGTTTAATTTTGTGTTCCTGTGTAATTCGATCAATGACAGATTTTAAATCCAATTTGTAAATTATTTTGGCGTATTCAAGTAATAATCGGATTTCGAGTGGGAGATATTGCTGACTTAAGTTAAGTTATCTTATCAGTTCGTACGTTTTTCCTACTGCTCTATTTATGTGGTCGTTCCAGGTAAGTGAACCCAAGGTTAACTACGTGGTCAATATAGGATAGTGTAGTATTCTCAATAAGGACTGGCTGTAAACTTTCAGTTTTAATTTTTTTCTTGAAAATAACCAGACGTTTAGATTTTTTGGGGTTTAAAGCTAGACCATTTGCACGTGCCCACATTGAAGGTGAGTATTACAAGCATGAATACAGTCATTTATTCCCACTATATTCCCACTAACATATAATTGCACATCATCGGCATACATATGGACTTTACTGTGGGTCACTACAGTTCGAAGATCAAGATTGGCCCCAAAACAGATCCTTGCGGTACACCCCGTGTAGTACATAGAAATTAAGACTCACAAAATGATGAGACAACACATTGATAACGGTTACTTAGATAGGACGACAAAAGTTTAACAGAGGTTTCGGAAAAATTAAAAAGGTTCGTCAATTTATTGCACAGAATTGTATGGTTTACCGAATCGAAAGCTTTGATGAAATCGAGGAGTGTGAGCAGTGTTACTTGGCTGTTGTCAACTTCTTTCCTAATATCCTCAGAGATTTTTATTATAGCTGTTGTGCAGCTTCCGAATGGGCGAAACCCAGATTGAAGATTAAACATAAGGTTAGTAAGCGTTTGGCCTGGTCTAATAACGTGTGGACCTTCGTACGAAGTTTTTTAAAATACTTTCATAAAACCAGGGTTGTTCACTAGGTCTGACTTTTTACGAAGTGAGATTATTTTGTTATAAATTTGGACAACACTAGAGTGCAATTTGTTGACTTGAGAGTCCACCGTGGTCATGGATTGAATTCCAGTCGCATAAATAAAACTCGGTAGATAGTTTCCTCATATCTAGGTTTTTAAAGTCTCTATATTCTATGGAGAGGTTATTATTTTGGATGTCAAGATTATATGTTAAAAAAATTAAGTCATGTTTTGAAAATACCGGAACAGAAATTTGGTCATATAGAAGGACCTTAGAGTTGTCATTAACAAAAAATGCGTCCAAAAATGTTTCAGTTGTGCATCAGAAATGGGTCGCGTGGCTGGAGTTAACTAGATGCAGTCCTAGTGCTGCCATGTTATCCGAGAGGTGATGATCAAGAACTTTTATTAGATGTGATTTGAAGGAATATGTACTCGATAGCACTACCAACAGGATGGCTACAAATAAATTTTGGGTCCAGTCTTTGGTTAATGTAAATTGCAACACCCCCTCCTTGGCCACCTCGATCAGATCGAAATAAATTATATCCGCAACAATCAACAACGAGGTCAGACATACCCGGGACAAACCATGTTTCTGAGACGCAAATAATATACACATTAGAACGGACAAACATATTATTAAATTCATCCATTTTCTTTGTTAAGCTTCTAAAATTGCACATCTAAAAAAATATTTAGAATATAGAGTAAAACAAGAGAGAACGCTATAGTCGGGTTGATGTCCCGACTATCTAATACCCGTCACTCGGCTAAAGGGAGTGCGAGGGAGATGGAGATATAAACTTTGATCAGCAATAACTTTTAAACGAATGGTCCGAATTAAAAAATTTCTTCTACAGTTTGATAGGTATAACTAAACACAACAAAATTGCATTTATACTTCTCAGAACTCTTTGAAAATGTGGGCGCCAGACACATTTTAGTATTGTTTGTGGGCGACTATGGGCGATTGTGGGCGTTAGAGGGGGCGTGGCGTTCGGCTGAAATAAACTTGCGCTGCGTAGGAAGCCCAAGAATCTACGTTGGTAATCCTAATATTCTAGCTTTTATAGTTTCCGAGATCTCAGCGTTCATCCGGACGGACAGACGGACAGACGGACAGACGGACAGACGGAGAGACGGACAGACGGACATGGCTAGATCGACTCGCCTAGTGATCCTGATCAAGAATATATATACTTTATAAGGTCGGAAACGCTTCCTTCTCCCTGTTACATACTTTTGCACGAATACAATATACCCTTTTACTCTACGAGTAACGGGTATAAAAATTGGCTACATCGGAAGACTCTATCTATAGATCACATAGCACCTTAGTATGGCTTATATGGCGATGGTGCGCAAAGATACTTCTAGTGAAATTACAGTGCTAAAATTTCATTATTAGCATCCAAGATATGTATATTGGGTCATTCCACGTGAAACGTGACAGGCCAATTAGGGTCAAATCTCAGAATCAAGCGAAACTTTTTTTTTCGATAGAGGATTGAAATATAAGGATAGGTTTTTTTTCTTTTTTTTTTAACTCTTACCGTTTATTTTTAAAAAATATTTTTTTAATTAAGCTCCGATTTTTAAGATATGCAGCACTTGAGACTCGTTTAAGTTATTTTAATAATTCCAATGCCACTTTGTGGCATATCATAATATCTTTCAGAAAAATATTTTTAAAACTTTTTAAATTTAAAATTAAGTATTTTTTAAGAAAATTTAAAATTAAAAAACTTCTGTACGCCGGAATACACGCGGTTTCCGAATTAACAAATTATCCCCATATTGCTTCATCAATTCTTCACAAAGTGGTAAAATAAAATTTTTGTAATCGCAAGACGTACTAGTAAAGACAGCGATTTTAGTTTAGCGACTTTGCATCAATCAACTACAGCGCAACATGTAAGAAGAGAACAGCAATACGAGCGCGGCAGAGCAGGAATAGTGCTTTCCCTTTCTTACACGTTGCGCTGTAGTTGCTTGATGCAAAGTCGCTAAACTAAAATCGCTGTCTTTACTAGTACGTCTTGCGATTACAAAAATTTTATTTTACCACTTTGTGAAGAATTGATGAAGCAATATGGGGATAATTTTTTTATTCGGAAACCGCGTGTATTCCGGCGTACAGAAGTTTTCTAATTTTAAATTTTCTTAAAAAATACTTAATTTTAAATTAAAAAATTTTTTAAAATATTTTTCTGAAAGATATTATGATATGCCACAAAGTGGCATTGGAAATTTTAAAATAACTTAAACGAGTCTCAAGTGCTGCATATCTTAAAAATCGGAGCTTAATTAGAAAAATATTTTTTAAAAATAAACGGTAAGAGTTAAAAAAAAAGAAAAAAAACCGATCCTTATATTTCAATCCTCTATCGAAAAAAAAAGTTTCGCTTGATTTTGAGATTTGACCCAAATTGGCCTGTCACGTTTTACGTGGAATGACCCTAATTAAATTATCTCCAGTATAAATTTGTGAAAGTGTAACTCCTCTCACCCTCTTCACAAGCTTTTCGAAATATAAACAAGTGAGGTTCTCTAGTTCTTTCAATGTATTTAAATCATAAAAAACAAAAACAAAATCATTTAGTATTAATATTGTTAGCCGGCTCGAGGTCAGGATTTTGAAAATGCAAATTTTAATTTTGGACGTTTGTCAATATATTTCGGCTGCTCTTCGGCAAACCGTCTTCAGGACAACTATAAAAAATTACAACAACGATTTCAATCTTAACAAACAAAAACAATTTACATTTTATATACATTTTATATTACACGTCTGCGTCCGGTGACGTGGAGTTGTTAACTAATTTTTGTTCCCTAGCAAATGTCTATATAAGTGAGCGCAATTGTCAGTGTCCGTTTTGTAGTTCATCCGTATGTCTGTAGGTGTGTTTATGATATGTAGCATTTCTATTGTAAATCGTTTGGTATTGTGATGTTCTTGTGTTAACCCTGCAGTTCCATTCAGCGCTTTTTTAGCAGTGAATCACTGCTAAAAACTGAGCACTAAGCGCTCAATCACTGCTGAATTTGTATGAAAAATAGCGCTGATTTTAACATGGGCATGTCCTAGGGGCTCATCACTGCCAGAAACTAGCGCTTTTTTAGCACCTGTTCATCACCATTTTTCAGCGCCTAATTCATCACTAAATTAGGCGCTTTTTCAGCGCCTAATTCATCACTAAATTCGGCGCTTTTTCAGCGCCTAATTATCATTCAAAGTCATCACCTATTCACTGCCCATTTTCATCACCTGTTCACCGCCCATTTTCATTAAAAATATGTTGAATTTCATCGCCTTTATCATTAGGTTTATTTCTCTTCAATTCATTTTTACTACATAATTTTTTATAAATTATTTTCATACATTTACATTAAATTAATAGAGTTTTACAAACTACGGTGACTTGTAGGGCTCTTCGGCACGTTCTTAGCTTCCGGAGTCTTGGTGAGCTGCATTTTCGCGCATGGAGATTTTTCACGCATCTCCGCATCCTCTCCGGAGGCTCTGCAGGCTCTACCTGACCAATGGGATCTGAATTTGGAAAAGATATATTTTTATAATATTATATAAAGAGACAAGAACGGTAAAACTTACTTAGCAGTGCAACAATAACATCCTTCTGGGCTGTAGGACAAAATGATTTAATCTGAAACGATATTGTTTATGCACCTTGTTCCGTCAGCTTGACCTAAAAATATTAAACAATAAAACATACGTACTCTAAAAATGAGAAGCTATAATAATTAAGACAAGACAAAGTTTTAATACCCTTGAAAATTACTTACCTAAAAATGTATTCTTGATTAATAGCACTTTTGTTTGAACTCAAAAACAACTTGTCACAGCTAGAACGCAATTGAAAAACGCGGAACAAAGGCGTCTGCCTTTGAGAAATATAAAAAGAATACTGAGCGAGAAAAACAACATCTGCAATTTCAATCTCTCTTGTTGTTCTTTTCCCTTTTTCACGATCGCGCTTGCCTAACTTGTCTCTACCTGCGCAGAGAGAGAGAGAGAGATTGTGAGAGATAAATTTGGAAGAGCGTCGTCTCTGGCGCCGTTTCGGTCGGCTCCGTCGGCGACACTGTCGGCCTAGTGATGATCTTGTGATGAAATTCATCACCTGTTCCTCACTATTTTTAGGCGCTCATTCACTGCTTGTTCAGCACCTTAATTTCGTAAAGAGATAGATTTTGAGAGAGGGGGTTGGTGAGAGAGTCGATTCTGCCGCGGCGCTGCCGGCGTCGCAGCCGACGCAGTGCTATTAAGCGCTCGGTCTGAATTCGGGAACTGCAGGGAAGATTCTCGCCTCTTCGAAGTTCGGAGAGTGATTAGTCTTTGCACAGTGGGACATGAGTGCTGTTTTTTGGCGCGTTCTTATGGTGTCTGGCTTTGAAGTCCGATTTATGCTGTGCTAGTCTGGTTTTTAGTTTCGATTTTGTTGTTCCGATAATAATGTTTTAATTATGTGTTTTGGGAAATCGTTAGCTGTCAACATTGATATTATCTCCTGAGTCGTTTCTTCGTGGTAATCCGTGTCTGAAATTTTGAGCATCCTCTGTATACAGCTTCTAGCTGTATTTATTATCATTTGTTTTGGGTGTCTTGAGTTGAAATTAATGATTCGTCCGGATGCAATTGGTTTCTTGTACCATTTTAATTTTAATTGGTTTCCACGTCTAATTACTATTGAGTCCAAATAAGGTAATTGATCGTTTTCTTCTAGTTCCATGGTAAATTTTATATTTTTGTCGAAAGAGTTGAGCGTGGTCAGTGTAGTTATAATGTCATCCTCTTGAATGATTGCGAACAGGTCATCTACGTATTTTGTCAGTAATCTTGGAGGTCATCTTAGTTTTTCCAACGTGTTGTTCAGGAGAGTTTCCATTACAATATCTGCAATGACGGGTGAGGCTGGCGATCCCATAGGCATTCCTTTCAATTGTGTGTAAAAATTGTTTTCAAATTTGAAATATCTGTTTTCTTGAATACAAAATTTAATTATGTCCATAAATATTGTTTGCGGTATTTTAGTGTGTTCTTGTATTATTGTCCATTTGTGTTTCATTATGTCCAGGACTAGATCTGTGGGTATACTCGGAAATAATGAAATTACGTCAAAAGAAATTAATCTTTCATCGTCGCCAATATATGTGTTGTTGATTTTTTCTTTGAATTCTTCTGAATTTTTTATGTTATAGTTGGAGTCTATTGTTATGTTTTTTAATAAGTCAATTATATATTTGCATAATGCATAAGATGGTGATCCGATGGAGGAGCAGATTGGTCGTAGCGGTGTTCCTTCTTTATGTATTTTTGGTAGTCCATATATTCTTGGTGGTAATGCTGTGGTGGTTGTCAACTTATTTCTTTCGATCCTTGAGATAAGTTCCATTTTTGATAGTTTGTCCACTATTTCGTAATTTCTTGTTTGTAGTCTAGAGGTGGGGTCTTTTCTTAGAGTCCTGTATGTGTTCGTATCCTTTAATATGTCCTTCATTTTTTGGTTGTAGTCATCTTTGTTCATAGCTACCGTCTTGTTTCCTTTGTCTGAGGTCAATATTAGAATATCGTTATTTTCTTTAAAAAAATCTCCTTGTTTGTCCCACTGTGTCTAGTATTGCACGATCAAATGCACTTTCTTGGTTTGATGTTTTGTGGTCTTTGATGAGTAAAGAGAATTGGGTTCGCGCCTTTTCTTGTTTCTCTTTGTCAGTAATCGTCTTGAGGATTTCTTCTCCGTCCGCAATGTATTTTAAGAGAGGAAAGTTCTTCGTCTCTATTGGGAGAGCGAACTTTGGACCCTTCGCCAAAAGTGACTGAATTGCTGGCGGGAAATCGGTGTCCGTTTTGTTTACAAACCAGTCAGCTGTTTTTTTGTTGTCTGTTAGAATTTTGTTCCGTTCTGTCTGTAGTCTCTCTAATTTCCTTATGTGTCTTGTCTTGGTTGTTGTTGTTAGTTTTTTGGCAATGTTGTTCTCGCTCTCCATAAATAATGTGAAGTCGTTTGAGTCTAGCTGTTTTTGTAACGTCGTTCTCGCCTCCTCTCTCTTTTTGATCAGTCTTTTTTGTATATGGTGTTTATGTTTGATCAGCAAGTTTAATATTTTCGTATGGTAGTAGTGTGAATTTAATGTTTGTTTTTAATTTAGTTAATTTAGTTGTTGTTAGTTGAAAATAGTTAATCGTTGGTCTTGCATTATAGTAGCTTCGTTTAGATTTTAATTTTAACAAATATCTTCTAATAAATCAAATATAGAGAAAAACAATCTTGTTTGTCTTTCTTTGCGAACGTTTGACCACTTTAAAGTGCAACTTTGTTTTGACGAAATGCTAAAGTAACGCCGCTGCGCTGCAAAATTGAACAAGTGTTCACGCTTTGCGTTCTATTTTTAGAAAGTCCCGTTGGATTTCCAGAAAAATCCGGTTTGCCATTAAGAAGCTTGGTCATTTTTGAGACAATTTGTATACTTATCGATAATTTTTGGAACTGTCGATTTTTAATTTTTGGCCTATGGGCGCAACCACTGTGGAGAGGTCCGAATTAGTTTATTTAAAATGAACTTTAAAGTTTCAGGAATTTACTTTAATAAGTTATTTTTGTGAAATTAATCTGTTTGATTTGTTATTTTTTGTGTATGTTCGATTATAATCAAACATAATAATTAATAATCCTTTATTTATGTATTATGTGAACGTAATTTTCATGTTTAAATAGACTTTCAGATATGTTACCCCCGATCCCCCCTTTAGGAGTGTTATCAGTGTATTTGTCAATGTTTGAAGGTAATAAAAACGTTAAGTGTAGCTGCTAATACTTGCTAACTTGTGTGTATTCATTAATAAACTTATGCTGTCTTACTGTTTTCAGGGTCAAATTTGCGACGCAGTCTGCTGATTTTCCTTTGCTTTTGTGATGTTTCTTTTATGTTCGTCATTTGTGTTTGTAGACAATTTTGGATATTCCTTTTTTCGCTCATTTGTATGTTATCATTTTCTATAGGCGCTTCTTGTAACTGCGAATTTTCAAGCATATACATCTTTGATCTTTGGTGCACAGAAGAGGGCAAAAATGCCGATAAAACTCGAAGAATGAAAGCTATGCGTTGGATACTGCTAAGAAGTTGATAAAAATATATCCATGGTATTATCTTCCACCAACAATGCAAAAAATTTTAATTCATGGTGCGAAAGTAATGGAGCACTTTAGAGCACAATCCCTGTCAATTGGAGAGCTCTCAGAAGAAGCTGCGGAGTCGAACAATAAAGAAATAAAGAAGTGCCGGCTGCAACATACTCGGAAGATGTCTCGCATACTGACAAATACAGATTTAATTAATACAATTCTGTCGCGTTCAGATCCTTTTATAACAAGTCAAAGAAAACTACCAAAGAAAGACAAATCAAGATTGTTTTTCTCTACATTTGATTTATTAGAAGATATTTGTTAAATTTTGTTTTTTTGTTGTTTTTTGTACTGAAATTAAAATCTAAATGATTATGTTTTTGTTTTTTATGATTTAAATAAAGAACTAGAGAACCTCATTTGTTTATACTTCGAAAAGCTTATGGAGAGGGGGAGAGGAGTTACACTTTCACAAATTTATACTGAAGATAATTTAAATATAGATATCTTGGATGCTAATAATGAAATTTTAGCACTATAACTTCACTGGAATTATCTTTTCGCACCATCACCATATAAGCCATACTAAGGTACTATGTGAGCTATAGGATAGAGTCTTCCAATGTAGCCAACTTTTTTACTCTATATTCTCAATATTTTTTCAGATTTTTGTGGAAAATTTCATGAGGGTATCTCAACGGGAAATATTTATGGCCGTGGCTCCATACAAGCCCAACCAGTGTAATATGTTAGAAACATAAATAACACACACATGTCAAGTTCAAAAAAGTTATTGAATTGTGTGTAAAAAATTGTATCCTACGAGTACATATGTTAGAAACATAAATAACACACACATGTCATTTGTGTTATTTACACGACGTGTTATTAACACGATAGTAAGGCACACCAATTCAGGGATAGCAGGCAATCCCTTTGGGAACTCAAACTAGAGGGATCAAATATGTATCTAGGAGTAGAATCCATAAATGGCAGAAAGCTATAAAATTCAAGATTAAAGCACAAGGGTTTGTGATGCACAACACAATTCGAAATGGTAAATTCAGCAAGAGTTACGTTAAAATGGACAATGGAATTAATGAAGACTAAATCAAGAAGCTTATGCAAATCATTGAAAATATTATTAACTTGTGTGAGGCCCATACTAAAACTGTCATCAATGACAATTACGTTTGGCACGTTTCCCGGCACCATAGCAGCTGCTTGTGGGCCACACGTCCAGAAAACAGAGCTGAGGTTGAAGTCTCCTGCCACACATATGCCATCAGAGTCCTCTAAGCTGGCATGGATGTCCGATATGTTGTCTAGGTGCACCTGGTAAAGTCCAGAATCACTGCCCGGAGTCCAGAAGCGAGTCATCATTAAGGAGTCGAATTGCCATACAACAGAATTTTCGGCTAACAGCCACTATAACGCCACCTCCTCTCTCGCACTGCATTCTGCCGAAGTCTCTATTTTTACGAAATACTTGAAATATTTTAGGATCGAAGAATTCGTTCATACTAAAGTTAGAATTTAACCAAGTTTCAACCAGTATGATAATGTCATAATCACTGTTGGAAGTATTCATAAAGGCAGATTGCGTTTTAGTTCTCATGCCGGATATATTTTGAAAGTATATTTTCAGGCCATTATTTCCTGAATAATGGCTGTTTGAATTTACAGCAGACAAGCCACTAGCAGGTTGCCAGTCGACGCAAGTTGTTGAAGGAAACTCTCAACATCCAGATTAGATTTCGGCCTCGCATGATCACTATGAACGTACGTATTTTTATAGGCATTTTAAGATTAATGTTCCTAGGAAAGATAGTGCAGGTATATGTGAATGATTTTCTTCCGGGCGCTTGCCTATTCTGTGAGGGCCATCCAAAGAGCGCAGAAGAAATAACATTAAAAGAGAGAGGCAGTAAAGAGCACAGTGAAGAGAGTATCAGACTACTCGAACAAGAGAGCGCCATCCCAAGAGACGCGCTGAGCTCATTAAAATCTGAATATGAAGATAGCAGCATCCGATGTTGATTTAACTCCAGCGGCGAATAAGTAGAGAACATATTTTCGATGAGTGCATACACATCCGTTGATTCCATAACAAATCCCGATGATGTAGTAAATTATCCAACAGAGTTTTTGAATTCTCTGGGCTTACCAGGATTTCCACCACATAACTTGCAACTCAAAGTTGGTACAGTTATTATGATATTGCGCAATTTGAATCCACCGGGACTTTGCAACGGTACTCGACTTTCGGTAAAAAGACTTATGTCGAAATTGATTGAGGCAACCATTATCAATGGAAAGTACGCAGGTGAAAATGTATGTATTCCTCGAAAACCGACTGATCTTCCGTTTGACTTCACATGGGCAGTTATACCTTGCGTGTTCACGAGTTGGGAAACCATCCTCTTTGTTTGTGTTAACGTCAGACCAAAAAACAAAAAATGTGGTTTACCAAAGAGCACTTCAATGACACGGATAATTTTCGGACACGTACGATTCAGTATTTACTTTGTATTCACTTCCATTTACTTAGAGAAGTTCAAGTAAATAACACTTTATTTTTGTATGAATTTGAATGAATTCATTACTGTTGTGAAATGAAACAAAATTTTTCCTTTTTAAACAAAAAACAAAAAAAAATTTCTTCATCTTTTAATCACCAAAAGAAATAAAGCCATCTGGTGGCGAAACGGAGTTCCCCGGGTTTCCTAGTATACAATAAAAAATAGTTATGCAACTGTAAAAATGTTAAAATGTGCCCAAACCATAATTTGTTGCTAACTACTATATTTATAGTAAAAATACAATTTACAGTTATTACACTGCAGCAAAGTAATTTATAGGTAATATTAAAAAGGTAGTTGTCCACTTGCCTTTTCCAAAAGTGACTTCATCCTACACCTTATAAAGCTGCGGGTTGCACTTGACTTCCAGCTGGTGTGTAAGTAATGACTTCCTAGTATACAATAAAAAATAGTTATGCAACTGTAAAAAATGTTAAAATGTGACCAAACCATAATTTGTTGCTAACTACTATTTTTATAGTAAATATACAATTTACAGTTATTACACTGCAGCAAAGTAATTTATAGGTAATATTAAAAAGATAGTTGTCCACTTGCCTTTTCCAAAAGTGACTTCATCCTACACCTTATAAAGCTGCGGGTTGCACTTGACTTCCAGCTAGTGTGTAAGAAATGACTTAATGACTCAGGATCTGACTTGGGCTTGGTTCATGAAGGGCTAGACTCAGTTGGGAAGTATTGGGAATTACTGTTGCATACTTTTATATTAAAGAAGTTACGTTAGGGTAACTATTGTTCATAGTTAAACAACTATTTAAAATAGTTTCAAGGTACAAAAACAAAACTATTTTAATAGTAGTTTAGCTATTTAAAAGTACGCAAAGCAAAAACAAATACACGGACGACTATTTTTATTGTTAAAATACAATTTTTTATAGTTACTGAAGTATCTTCATTGTTCAATTTTACCAACCAAATTAGTTTGTGTGTTGAGTTGGGCACGTGGGGGACAGCGCGAACATAAAACTCGAATTGCTAGCACGCACGAAAACGAAACGATTAAATCACTTTAAAACACGACAGGAACACGCATGAAAAATATGCATATATTTTATTAAAATTTGTATTTTAATATAGACTTTATTTCCGATTATTACAATACAAGTTAACACAAGTTTTTCTAAATTATAGCTTACAGCTTAGTCCTTCTTCCGGTAAGTATATTCCCCGATGTAGAAAATACCCTCTCACTTGTTGCACAGCTAACTGGGATGCTTAAAATATTCCTTTAAAGTTTTTGCAATAACTTTAGATGGTTGGCATTATTCCAATCATTTAAAATATAGTTTTCGCTATCTTTTGAGCTTTGAAAATAATTTTCCCTTTTCTCAAGCTCAATTGTGTTTTCATCTTTATACTCCTCTAACTCACTAGGGTCAGTGGGTGATACCGTTCTTAAAACATTGGTAGCAGCTCCCATGTCGGTTACGTAATCACTTAACATAATTTTAACAAGTGATAAGACATGATTCTTTAGTTCAGGAAGAGTCCTAAGTAATGAATATCGTTGGGCTATGTCGTTTTTCTAGTGACTGCAAAGTAATTATTTTATGCCGCGATATGGCAAAGGAATTCTTTATTATTGTTTTACAATGTTTCTTTAATTTTTAATCCACAGAACATAGATGTGGATAGTGGGATGTTTTTCAGAACTGCATTTTTCCAAACATTCCTTAAAAAGATTCAAAAAGTCTAAGAGTTCTTCCATCTTAGTCTAAATCATTTATTCGCTTTAGTTCGTTTTTTTTTCAAGTAATAATGACATAATTTCGTATTGAACATCAAATATACTTTGCAGCAAAATAAAAACCGAATTCTAGCGACTTTTAATTTTCTGTTTAAGTGACTTACTTACTCGTAATTTGTTGTTAAGATCGGAGTGCTTAAAGTACTTAACAAGTTTTTTAAAGACTCTTTAAAGACTCAGAAACTTCAAAACGGATCCTTTTTTTCAAAAATATCATCCATAACTAAATTTAAGTTATGAGCAGGACAATCTTTTAAATTTACTAAAAGCAGATACAATGTTCGCTCCATTGTCAGTAACAATAACTACACTGCTTAATTTATCCTGTACGTTAAAATCGTCGAGAATATTTTTGGAATTTCTGCGAATTTCTTGACACACAGTTTAGCTACATTTAAAATAAACTTATCTCAAATGTAATGACCACTTAGTACCAGTCCACATGTCAGTAGTGAATGCCATGTCCTGAACGTATAGCTTTTCCTCAAGGTCATCTTTTATGCAGTTGCATTCCTCGGACATCATTTTAGTGGTAATTATACCCGTTACTCGTAATGTAAAAGGGTATATTGGTTTCGTGCAAAAGTATGTAACAGGGAGAAGGAAGCGTTTCCGCTTGTATTTGTGCAAAAGTATGTAACAGGGAAGCGTTTCTGACCCTATAAAGAATATATATTCTTGATCAGGATCACTAGCCGAGTCGAACTAGCCATGTCCGTCTGTCTGTATATTGTAGCATGTAACGTTTACATGGAGCGGATGGTGGGTTTAGGTAGAGCAGCTAGGCACGCGCTTGCTCCAGATTCTCAGTTCGGTAGTCGGGAGTGGGTTAAGTATGCTGTCCTCTACTCTAATGCTCAACTTCATTCATGTTTATTTAGACTAAATATCGCATGCGATTTCCAGGGGAAAAGGGGGGAAAAAACTGGAAGAAGAAAAAAAATAGGGGAAAAAGAAATAGTTGAAATTAAGGCATCAATCACAAGGACAACGGATCCATGATCGCCTTTCGCGTAGCCCACGGCTGGCGATCCCTTGGTCAATTGTTCATTTTTCATACATGGGCACCCTAGGGTTAAGCAAGGCTTCCCAACAAAAATTGCGCTCTAGTTTATTTTAGTATTAGTAACTTTAATAAAACAATTCATATCTCACACTCCTTGACATTAATTTTAGCTAAAGTAATTCGAATTAATTTTAATTTTTTAATTTCATAATGTATTATTTCATTTCATATAATTTCAAGCTAACATTAATAATATTTTTATTACGCACGGGCAATCGAAAAGAAATGTGTACATTGCTGTAGGGATAGAAATAACAATATGCAGCATCAATAATTTACCTCGATGGATTCTATATTTTTGGATTCGTTACGAATTTCCAAGTTAAACTGCATTTTCCAAAAAATTTCCCCGACGCAAGGATTCTTAGCAAAAGGACCTCAAAGATCGAAAAATGCTGAAATGGGCCAACTTTCCGGAGCTCTCAGAGGCAAAACGGATTCATGGTTTGATTCGATGTTAAAGTTTTTTAAAAGATACTCTCTTTATTTTTCAAACCCTATACTTAGAATAATTTTAGGATTATTAACGGAGAAACAAATTTTGGAAAACATAGTTAAAAAACATAAAAGCATACAGCTGCGGTCGAAATAGTAGTAGTGTTGCCGCCCTGTGTTTTTAAAGGTTTCTTGTTGTAATTTATCTTCTCCTGGTAATATTGTATTGATTATAAGTGTATTATTAGACTAATTGGATGACAACAACAAACTTTTAAAAACAAAAACAAGAAGCCGCAACCACTATTCAAGGTCGAGCTGGAGCCCGACAGCAGAACTTTAAAAAAAAAATCGCAGTGCACCCGATCTACAAGCTGCAGTACCTGGTGCATCGTAGGATCACAGTAGAAAAGCCGCACAAACGGAACGGGCCAGTGCAATGCACGAATTGCCAGGAATACGGACACACCAGGACTTACTGCGCCCTCAGGTCAGTATGTGTAGCTTGTGGAAACTGCCACGGCTCCGAACCCTGCCCTGCCAACAAGGAAGACTCTCTCACTAAAAACTGTGTAAACTGCCAAGGAAACCACACAGCAAACTACAGAGGCTGTCCAGTCTACAAGGAGATGAAAAGTCGGATGCAACGATCGACAACGGCACGCTCCCAGAACACACAGAACATATACATGAGATCACAAACGACACCGGAAGCTTTCTTCGCAAAAGCAGCCAGGTCATCATTTGGCCCTTCAATTACCACCAACGGCATTTCTTACGCCAGTGCTCTAATATCAGGCACAGCTCACATAGAGCCAAAAATGGATAACATGCCGCAGGCCATGGGACAGCCACAAAGTACCATGGAAACTATGATGATAACCTTGCAACAAAATATGATGGAATTTATGTCATTCATGAAAACCACCGTGCAAACCCTTGTGCAAACCCAAAACATCTTGTTAAAAATGCTTGAAGCTCAGCAGTCCAAATAAACTATGCCTAGTCTTCGAATAACTCTGTGGAACGCCAACGGTGTTTCACGGCATAAACCTGAAATAACTAAATTTCTGAACGAAAATCACATCGACGTTATGCTGCTGGCAGAAACGCATCTCACCAGCAAATATAACTTTCAAATACGGGGATATACGTTTTATAGCACCGATCATCCAGATGGTAAAGCACATGGTGGAACCGGCATCTTAATGAGAGACCGCATCAAACACCACTTTCACCAAAGGTTTGCAAAAAACTATTTGCAAGCTACATCGATACAAATACAGTTGGGCAACTGCAACCTTGCCATTGCCGCTGTTTACTGCCCACCCCGTTTTACAGTCTCCGAAGACCAATTCATGGACTTCTACAACTCACTTGGAGAGCGATTTATAGCAGCAGGAGATTACAACGCCAAGCACACACACTGGGGATCCCGCCTTGCGACCCCCAAAGGAAGGCAACTATATAATGCACTCATCAAAACATGCAACAAATTGGACTACGTTTCGCCAGGCAGCCCTACATACTGGCCTACAGATCCTAGAAAACTACCCGATTTAATTGATTTTGCTGTGACAAAAAATATTTCTCGCAATCTTATATCTGCAAAATCGCTTTTGGATCTATCATCGGACCACTCACCAGTGCTAATAACTCTTCTAAGCCCGGAATTAATCGAGCACCCTTGCAGGCTGACGTCGCATCTTACCAACTGGCTGAAGTTCAAAAAGTACGTAAGTTCCCACATTGAACTAACCCCACAGATCAACATCAATGAGGACATCGACTGCTATGCCGATGCACTGGTGTCTGTATTCGTCGCAGCAGCCAAAGTCTCTACACCGCAAGGGAGGGATGGGCGCACACACCAACACAAAACTAACCTTGAAATCGAACAGCTTGTTCTGGAGAAAAGACGTTTGAGGCGTGCTTGGCAAACCAGCAGATCGCCATCCTCTAAACAAAGTCTTAAGGAAGCTGGTCGCAGACTTACCAGGGCCCTAAGGCACGAAGAAGTAAAAGCTCAACGCCAGTACATTGAGAAACTTTCACCCACCAGCACCAAGCATCCCTTGTGGAGGGCCCACCCAAATCTAAGTGCGCCGGCCGAAACAGAAATTCCCATAAGAGACTCTTCAGGCAGATGGGCCAGAAGCGACAAAGACAGAGCTTGTACATTTGCTTTACACCTTCGAAACGTCTTTCAGCCAAACCCTGCAACAAATTCATTCGCATTACCGTCGCCGTCAATTCGAATTGAAACTGAGACGGAACCAATTCTGTTTCAACCAAACGAAGTTGCAAAAGTCATCAGCGAGCAATTGAAGCCAAACAAGAGAGAACGCTATATTCGGGTGCCCCGACTATCAGATACCCGTTACTCAAGGGAGTGCGAGGGAGATGGATTTATAAACTTTGATCAGCCATAACTTTTTTACGAATGGTCCGATTAAAAAAATTTCTTCTATATTTCGATAGGTATTGATAAGCACAACAAGACTGCATTTTTATTTTTCCGAAATATTTAAATTTTTAAAATCGTATATAAGCGATAATGGGCGTTAGAGGGGCGTGGCACCTTCTTGAAACAAACTTGCGCTGCGTACGAACTCCAAGAATCTTCATGCCAAATACCAATCCTCGAGCTTTTATAGTTTCCGAGATCTCAGCGTTCATACGGACAGACAGACAGACGGACATGGCTACATCGACTCGGCTAGTCACCCTGATCAAGAATATATATACTTTATAGGGTCGGAAACGCTTCCTTCTCCCTGTTACATACTTTTGCACGAATACAATATACCCTTTTACTCTACGAGTAACGGGTATAAAAAGGCCCCAGGCGGTGACCTAATAACTCCCAAAATGCTAATTGAACTCCCAAACTGTGCAGTTGAGGTCATTTGTAAACTCTTTAACGGGGTTACACGACTTGGCTACTTTCCAAAAAAATGAAAAAAATCGGTAATCAAAATGATCCCAAAGCCAGGAAAAGATCACACAATACCAGCTTCATACAGACCGATAAGTTTACTCTCGTGTCTGTCAAAACTGCTAGAAAAATGCCTTCTGACGCGTATAATCCCATATCTGAAAGAGCACAACGTTATTCCGGCACATCAGTTTGGCTTTCGAGAAAGCCATGGAACAATAGAGCAAGTCAATAGATTAACAACGGAAATACGGTCTGCATTCGAATACCGGGAATACTGCAGTGCGGTATTCCTTGACGTTGCACAGGCTTTCGATCGAGTCTGGCTTCATGGCCTTATGCACAAAATCAGAACTATTCTGCCGGAAACACTCACAGGATACTTGAATCGTACCTTTACAGCAGAGAATTCGCCGTGAGATGCAACACTACAACATCCGACGATTACACCATAGAGGCTGGAGTTCCCCAAGGTAGTGCCCTTGGTCCAACTCTATTTCGGCTTCCACAGTCGCAGACGATACCGCGATCATAAGTCGGTCCAAATGCCTAATTGAGGCAACAGCACTACTAGCTAAGAAAATTCATCTAAAACTAAAGTCCAATAGCCTCCACTGGCTCCTAAACGCTCGCTCCCCCCTCTGCCTGGACTTCAAGGTTCTGCTCTACAATTCAACGCTCAAGCCCGTCTGGACTTACGGCTCCCAGTTGTGGGGTAACGCGAGCACCAGAAACATCGACATTATCCAGCGAGCGCAATCAAAAATCTTGAGAACTATCACTGGGGAACCTTGGTATGTTCGGAACGACAACATCCACAGAGATCTTGGCATTCTGCCCGTAAAAGACGAAATATCCAAACAGAAAGCGTCCTACCTCACCAAGCTAACTTTCCATCCAAACCAGCTCGCCAGGGGCCTAGCCAGGGTCTCATACCGGACCCGATTGCAACGAAATGACCTTCCAGCTCAGCAATAGTTATTAAAGCCCTTAAATCTCGCGTCAGTCATCTTGACTGTCAGATAGCTTTTTAATTTAAGATTTTATATACTTATTGTTAGTCTCAATTCAGAGAAGATCCAATAAATAAAATGCATGTGTATAAAAAAAAAAAAAACGGGGCCGACGCAAATTCACTCGCGGGGATTTTCGGCTGGGCCGAAGCGTGGGTGAACAAGGAACGCGTGTGGGCGATCTCAAATAGCTTTTCCCGTCCGACAAGCGTCCGTATTGCGTAGAGGAAGCCTCGGAAACGCAATACGGGGACTTGACCGACGTAAATGAGCACGTGGACAGCCTTGTCGTCCGCGTTGCGCAGAGTAAGCCTCGGAAACGCAACACGAAAACGGGGCCGACCCAAAATAACTCCGCAGACTTCACTGATTTTTATTACCAAGGCTTGGGGGTTTAATTTCACAAATTTATCTTCCTTTTATTTTTACTGATAGCTTTCTCCCTAACCTTTCGCACTCGAGCTGACTATTTTATCTATTAACCTACTTCGGGACTCCTTACGACTTTGCCTCCGCGTGTTCCTTCCGCTGCATTTCCTTGATGATCCATTCAGCTCCGCTGCCCCCCCCAAGAAGGGGGCCCAACAGCTGCTGATCCGTTCAGCTCGGCTGCCGCAAAAGAAAGAGAGCGATTTGAGCCGATCGCTGTTCCACGTGGACACGCTTTTTCCCCTTACAGCATGCTTGCCAGTTAACAGCACCAAGCTTGCTTGATCAACACTGGCTAGCCTTGCGCGCGCATACTTACAGTACAGTGGTGTTAGCTTAAAATCGAACTTACAAAATATTTACAATAATATTCTAATGTCATTCATTGTAGAAAATTGTGAGAGGTGTAAAACCCATCCTCACAATTACAATATTGATTTCTCGATGTATGCCGCCAGTAACGAAGTTCGTTCCAAATTAAAAGAAAAGATTCTGTTTCATCATAAACATACATCGAAAAAGAAACGATCAAAATTCAGAATCACGGCCAATATAGAAAAGCCATTTAAGTAGGTACAAAAAAATAAACGAAATTTAAATTTAAATATGTAATCTTGTTCGCAATCAGCGCGTAAAGTTTGCAGGCGGCTGTATTACGACGGCATTATCTCTATAAGAAGCGCGAGAGCAAGACAAACGCGAAATATGTACATGGAAAATTTTTGTGAGACTTAAGACGATTTTGCTGGTCGAATATTCTTTCATTGGATAACAATATACATTTTTGGGTATTGGTGCTTTATGTTTTATGTATTATATTTTAGCATTATGTTTGCGCACGCGATTATGTATATTTAACTAATTTTTAGCCATTTACTATTTGTAGGTAACACAAGGAATTAGGTTTTGCATGATTACGTAATGGCAATGATGATTATAATCATAATCATACATAATTATGTAAGACACATGCACTTTATTGGATTTTGAAGCCAACAAATATGTATATTATACACTATTTCTCTTCACTGATTTTTACCTTTAATTTCGCACACCTATCACCATTTTCGCAGCCATTTACTCTTTCTTTGCCTCATGGCCGATTTTCACAATCAGATACCCGTTACTCAGCTAAAGGGAGTGCGAGGGAGAGGAAGATATAAAACTTTGATCAGGCATTACTTTTTAACGAATGGTCCGATTTAAAAAATTTCTTCTACATTTCGATAGGTATTGATAACACAATAAAACTGCACTTTTACTTTCCGAAATATTGTGTTGGCAAGAAAGTCATGTCGTTTTTTATAGTAATCGTTTTTAATCTAATTTATTTACGACTAATCGATCACCAGGGTCACACTTTTTAGTATCGTTTTAAAGCTTATTGTCTTAGGTACTATCGATGAAAATTTGGCAATTTTTCGATAACATTTGTGGAAGCTATAGCAAATTAAACATGGAGGATCAAAGTAAGCATTTTCGGCATATTTTGTTTTTTTACTTCCGAAAGGAAAAAAAGCGGTCGAAGCTCGCGAAAAATTGTGCGAAGTGTATGGTAAAGATGCCATGAGTGATCGCCAATGACAGCGCTGGTTTGCCAAATTCAGGCTTGGAGATTTTGGAGTTAAAGACGCCCCACGTTCTGGTCGACCATCGGCCGTTTTTGACGAACAAATTCAGGCTTTGCTGGATGAAAACCGGCGATATTCAACTCGGGAGATGTCAGAGAAGCTCAGTGTGTCGCATACAACGGTTGAAAACCATTTGAAGAAACTTGGCTACGTAAGCAAGCTCGATGTTTGGGTTCTTAAAGGAAATTCACCTAACTAAGCGTATCAATATCTGTAGTGCACTTTGAGCTGCTGGGACGGAATGAAACCATCAATTCAGATGTATACTGTCGCCAGCTATCCAATTTGCCGGAAAAAATTGAAGAAAAGGAGCCGGCACTAGCTAATCGCAAGGGTATAGTCATTCACCATGACAACGCTAGGCCCCACACATCTTTGGTCACTCGGCAAAATTTAACGGAGCTGAATTGGGAAGTGCTACCACATCCACCTTACAGTCCGGACTTAGCACCTTCAGATTACCATTTGTTTTACTCTCTTTAAAACTCTTTGAATGGTAAATACTTTGATTCAGATGAGGCTGTCGAAAACCACTTGTCTCGATTCTTTGCTGGAAAAGACCAAAATTTCTTCGAGCGCGGAATTATGCAGCTGCCCGTGAGATGGTCATTAGTGGTCGAACAAAACGGCCAATACATAATTGATTAATTATAAGTCCTGATATAAACAAATCATCTTTGAAAATATGGAAAAAAACATGACTTTCTTGCCAACCCAATATTTAAAGTTTTAAAATCGTATATAAGAGAGGGTGGGCGTTAGAGGCGGCGTAACACCCTTTTGAAACAAACTTGCGCTGCGTAGGAACTCCTAAAATCTGGATGCAAAATGCCAATCTTCTAGCTTTTATAGTTTCCGAGATCTCAGACAGACAGACGGACATGGCTATATCGACTAGGCTAGTGACCCTGATCAAGAATATATATACTTTATAGGGTCTGAAACGCTTCCTTCTCCCTGTTACATACTTTTCCACGAATACAATATACCCTTTTACTCTTCGAGTAACGGGTATAAAAATATGTAATCTTACAACTAAGCGCGCCTAACTTATAGGTCGATATTACGACATTTTTATCGGCCTTTGAGCCACATGCTCCTGCCACTAACGTGATCTGCGGTTTTACTTAATTTCTCGGGATTTTGGCCGGGTATCGGGGACCTTCGTAGATCATTGCTTTACAACGACGTGGAGACGACTGCTAGAAGTTACCTAGGCATTTAACTTAAACCCTCCAATGGAAGTATTGGAAGTGGGAGACTTTCGCTGCTGTGAGCAGCGCCTTGCGATGTTTTTTTTCGAAGCTTTCTTTTGCAGAGCTATGAATATGACTATGTATTTAAAAATTTTAACGGCCGCGTTTTGGGTTTTCGGCCCAAGTGGGTGGTTGATTGGTAGGAATTTATGGTTTACGCGGATGGCAGCTTCTTGTCGCTGTGGACCATCGGATGATTTTTGGTGTATTCGTCGCAGGTTATGAAAATGTCTTTTATGGTAGGCCAACACATTCGGGGTGAGCCTGCGCTGGGGGTTTTCTCGTCTAAATTGGCTGAGCTTTTCCTCGTTGGGTTAGCGACTGCTACAATGGCATGCAATTATGCATTTGGTGCCCATCTAGTGTGAAAGTCGGATATTAGAGTTGCACGTGAGAGAAAATTATAAATTTAAATTACCCTTTTCAGAACTGGCACCGAAATAGTAAAAGCTTTGTTTTGTAAATTATTTTCCGTTGCACCACTTGTGATTGAAATAAGTATTTTCACTTTTTTTGCCACTTACAAGTGGTTTATATACACGACTTGTGTGGAGAGAGGTTTCTAAAAAACACGTCTGTACAGCTTGATGGTCAAATCGTAGAAGAATGAGGTTGGAATATGGCGGGTATAGCTGGCCAAGATCCGGAAGCTGTACCCTCGTTTTTTGACATTTCAAACCTTTCCAATATCGAGATCTACCTTAACCCTTCCCGATACATTGGGGACTACCCTAAAAAAAATACTAAATTCGAAAAATATTCTTCTAACCATTTATGATTATGAAATTTTCTTTTCATCCTACTACAAAAACTGCAGGAAGGCCAGTTCTACTACCATATTGTACAAGCTAGCTTTCTACATAGCCATAAGCGCCACTACAGTATTTGTCTGCCAGTCTGTCCCTCTGTATGAACGCTAAGATCTCGAAAAATATACAAGCTAGAAGATTGGCATGTTGCATGCAGGTTTTTGGAGTTCCTAGGCAGCGCAAGTTTAATAGAATAAATAGGAAAAAATTATATTTTCGGTGGGTTCATAAATTGGTAGAATAACTAACTCTGTAAGAATGTGTCATGAAAGTTTTATAAACAAATTCAAAGTATTTTGGAATAATATTTGTATTACGCACGGGCAAAGAAAGAGAAATATGTACAGTGTACATTGTACACTGCTGTACACTCAAAAAAAAAAACAGCCCGAAATCGCCATTAAATCAAGAAATTCGCCATGAATTTCAGTCGATGGCGATTTACCGTATTTTTTAGAAAGGAATTTTCTATAATTTAGAAAAAAAATTTCTGAAAAGCAGAAAAAAATCAAGAAAAGTTGCCATCAAATTGAGAAATTTTTCTAAAATCCAGAAAGTACTTTTCTTGAATATAGAATTTTTTTCTTAAAATCAGAAAGGACCTTTTTTATTTTCAGAAAATTTTCTTTATTTCAATAAGGTAGGTAGGTAGAAGTGGTGAGGTCCTCTCTGAGAGCCTCCAAGTAGAGCTGAGCACCGTTTTGATCCACACCCTCGTAAATTGTTGTCTCCGCGTTCTCTTCAGTACCAGCCTGCGTCATTTAGAAAACCTAGGATTGCAGTTATCCTCTGCTTTCCTATTTCTCCCAATGATTCCAGCTGATACGCCCCGAAGTATCTCGCCCTGATATGGTTTAGTGCTGGGCAATGACACATCATGTGCTCAGGTGTCTCCTGTGTGTCTGTTTCTTTGCAGCTTCTGCAATTAGCGTTGTACGGAAGCCCCATCTTCATGGCTTGCGTGCCAATGGCCCAATGGCCTGTGATGAGTGCCGTGATCCTTCTAATATCCCTTTTGCTTTTGGTTATTAGTTCTCGAGTTCTCTTGCTATTGATGGTTGGCCAGCAGAGCTTTGATCTCCTGAGACCCTGCTTTTCTGACCAACTTTTACTAGCTAGTGTTTTGTAGTGTTCGTGAATCCTTGCTTGGACTGTATTAAGGGATTCAGGTAGACTAGTTGTATAGGAGTCGTCTGCCGACCCCTTTCGTGCAAGTTCATCCGCCTTTTCGTTTCCTGGTATATCATTGTGCCCTGGCACCCATGTTATCTGTACATGGTTGTTTGTTGCTAGTATGTTAAGAGCCGACTTGCAATCGGCTACTAGTGTCGAGTTGGTTCTTGCTGCTGCGAGAGATTTGATAGCCGCTTGGCTATCCGAGTATATCCGTACCTTGGTATTCCTGAGGCATTGCTGAATCGAAAGCTTGGCTGCTTCTAAAATAGCAAGTACCTCAGCCTGAAAAACTGTCGCTGATTCTGGGAGGTGGAATTTCGATTCTATCCCCCAGCTTTCAGCGAAAATTCCAGCCCCTACACCACAGTCCATCTTGGAGCCGTCAGTGTAGAGTGATACCTCATCTTGTCCGGTTACTCTGTCATTCTCCCAGTCTTCCCTCGTTGGAAAGGTAGTCGTAAATCCGTTTCCAAATCTTATCTCCGCTGTCATATAATCCGTCTTGTTCTTTGCCAGATAGTTGTTGTCCTCTAAGATACGGCAGTGCCCTGTGTGGTAGCCTTTCCAGCAATTACTTGCCTTCAGTCTGGCCGCACTCTGCGCTGCCGTATCCTTTATAAAAAGTTCTACCGGCATTATATCCAGAATAGTGTTCAACGCGGCAGCCGGGCATGATCTTAATGCCCCTGTAGCTCCTGCGCAAGCTGATCTTTGTATTCTTGTCAGCTTGGCAATATTGTATGCTCTTGTCAGGGCTGGCCACCAGACTAGTGCCCCGTATGTGAGAATTGGCCTTACCACTGCTGTGTAAAGCCATAATATTATCTTAGGGTGTATACCCCAGTTTTTGCCAAACATTTTCCTGCACGAGTAGAATGCTATGCTGGCCTTTCTTACTCGTTCTGTGATGTTCAGTTTCCACGAGAGCTTCGGGTCTAGTATCACTCCTAGATACTTAGCCTTATCCGATAGCTCGAGTTCGATTCCATCTATTTTTGGTTTGCTGTATGTTGGGATCTTTGTTCTTCGCGTTAAGAGCATCAGTTCGGTTTTACTCGGGTTTATACCTAGTCCGCAGGTTTTTGCCCATTCATTTAGTCGGGTAAGGGCCCCCGTCATTATATTACTAATGACATCTGGGAATGGTCCTGATACTAGCAACACTACGTCGTCTGCGTAGGCAGACTAAATTCTGTCTGTAAAGTGAGGTCTAACACCTCTTACCATCCCTGAAATTCCCTTGTGCTCAAGGTCTTCCTGGCAGAGCCGGATGATGTTCTCGAGGAGGTCGATGACACCAACAAGCTGTTGGATGACCTGGTCATCGACGATAAGACCCCAGACGTAACACCCAACACCGATGCCTAAAGTCGTGCAGATTAACCTGAAGCGCAGCATGCGTGCTTCAGCCAATCTTGCAGTTCTTCTCAGTGAGAGGAACATTGACATAGGCATCGTTCAAGAACCATGGACGCGAGACAGACAAATCTCGGGTCTAACACAACAAGGATATAAACTCTTCTATACTAACTCGACAGGTAGGCCGAGAGCAGTTATTATTATAAAGAATAACTATAACGCACTTCTATGCCCCAATCTTAGCACACCGGATCTAGCAGTTGCCAGATTCGTGGCGGCGGATGGGACATCGATGGTGATAGCCTCATCCTACATGGCCCATGATGAACCGGCTCCACCTGAGCCAGTCATCAAGCTGCTGCAATGGGCGGAAGATACTAGGACGACCCTGGTGCTCGGATGCGACGCTAACGCGAGGCACACACTATGGGGAAGCTCGGAAACCAACGAAAGGGGTGAGTCTCTTTTTGATAATATTATCTGCCGCAACATCACCATATGTAATAGAGGTAACACACCCACCTTTATATTAGGAACGGCTGGCTCGTCTTCATCTCCTTCTCTACTTTGAGTATTGCCCAGTCCTCAGTGTGCACTTCTGGGTTCTGAGCCCTCAGCAGCGACAGCACCTTTCCTTGGTCAGTCTGCCCCTTTGGCAACCAAATGCGAGCCCGCGGCCTCCTTGGTATCTCCCTGGCGTGGACGAGCCTAATGCTAAGGCCGTCCCATGCATTTCCAATCTTGGATATGCATTCCGCCAGGAAGGTCCTCGAGAACGAGTCATCGCACTTGATCACCCGGTGCCCTCTGACCATGTCCGACGAGTCGAAGGAGGGGATCGGACCGTCTGGCACGGCTGATAGCCTTTCAGCTATCATGTCGGCCACCTTGACCTCGATCTCCTCCCACTTCTCCGACAGCAGGCGTCCGTCGTCGTGCAGGTCGTCCACCAGTGCCATCGCGAGGCTGTCTCTGGCTACGTCGCTGAAATTCTTGGCCTTCTTCACAAAGGAGGTCGGTCTTGGCCTCCCCTGTGCGTCCTTTGCCCGTTTCGGTGCGCTCACGCTTGCCTCATGCGAGCGGTCCCTTTTTGTAATTGTTTCAGTGGCCTCCGGGCGCGTCCTCATGTATTCTTCGAAGTCTGCGATCTCCGCAAGGCATCGAGTCTTGTACTCCGCATCGCGCTGGTCAGTCTTGCCCTCTGCCTCATTCTTGGCTATCTTGCCGAGAATAAAACGGGCCCGACTGACCTTGGCCTTACGCTGCTGATGCGTAACAGTGGCTGCCTTGCTGGTACCCGGCTGGGTTCCGCTGGTCTTAGCAGCCCCTTCCGTTCCCATCGGAGCCGGAGCACCCTGACTGGGTGTTCGCGGCCCTACCTCGATGGTCGCGGAATCGGTTTGGGGTTTAACCTCCTCCGTGAGGTCCGAAGCTACGGTGTTGGGTTTCATTATCAGTTCATGATCGCCCGCGTTGCTCGACCAGGCAAGCGCGGCGGGCCTGAGGGTTGTTGGGGCTCTATGAAAAAGTCGACCGTGACTCCGCCCCAAAGCCACGGCAAGGCCACTTCCGACCCAGGGTTGCCCGGCCCTGGGATGGCTCCGTTAAAACACAGCTGGATTTACCCCTCAGCTGCAAACCTGAAAGTCAGTGGGCACGGGTCGCTTGACACGCCTGACTTGAGGGTAGGCACTTTAAAGTCCTGCCCAGGTCCGCCCGACTACGATTCGTCAGCATCCATAGTCATAGCTAGACTATGGACCTGCTTCCAGCCGCCCTCACGGGAAGAGCATAGTCGCACTACCATCGGTGCACACAGTTACGGCAGGGGACGAGTCCCCCGTTGGTCCCCCTGTGTACCCGACGACTGACGGCCTTATTTCAATAAAGTGCATACATATTTATTTTACGATTTTATTTCCTAAACAAGAAAGAGAAAAGAAAATAAAAAAGACGAAAAGAAAATTATTAAAATTAAATAACATTATAAATATTTCCTAAACAAAAAAGAGAAAAGAAAACAAAAAAAGAGAAGAATAACATTACAAATATTACATTAACAAAAAATAGTAAAGAAAACATAAAAGTTAAAAATAAAATTATTAATATTTATATGAAGTATTTAATATATTATTATTAAAATTTACTTACTTACTGCCAAATTATCAACAATACCTGAAATTGAAATTATTCCTGCAATCGAAAATAAAAATTAATAGTAGAGCAGGATGGTATTTGCGGCCTGCAATATTATTAATAGCCAAATCCAGGGAATCAAACCGAATCTTATTTCGGTTCCGGTTCCGGTACTGGTCCCATACCGAATCTGCTTATTCGGTAAACGGTTATATTTTGGTATTGATGTTTAGGTTCCGGTTCTGGTACCGGTACGTACCGGTACAGTTAAAACAAGAGAGAACGCTATATTCGGGTGCCCCGACTATCAGATACCCGTTACTCAAGGGAGTGCGAGGGAGATGGATATATAAACTTTGATCAGCCATAACTTTTTTACGAATGGTCCGATTTAAAAAATTTCTTCTACTTTTCGATAGGTATTGATAAGCGCAACAAGACTGCATTTTTACTTTTCCGAAATATTTAAATTTTTAAAATCGTATATAAGCGATAGTGGGCGTTAGAGGGGGCGTGGTACCTTCTTGAAACAAACTTGCGCTGCGTATGAACTCCAAGAATCTTCATGCCAAATACCAATCCTCTAGCTTTTATAGTTTCCGAGATCTCAGCGTTCATACGGACAGACAGACAGACGGACAGACGGACTACATCGACTCGGCTAGTGACCCTGATCAAGAATATATATACTTTATAGTGTCGGAAACGCTTCCTTCTCCCTGTTACATACTTTTCCACGAATACAATATACCCTTTTACTCTACGAGTAACGGGTATAAAAATTTCAATTAAAACTTTGAAATGATTTATTTGAGTTTTATTTTGGAAAAAACTTGAGATCATAAAAATTTATTTGGTTTATTGATATAAACTATACAAAATAAGATTTTAATTAAATTGTTAACTTTTTTATTTCTAAAAAGGAACGAGAAGATGTCGATATAGCGGAAAGTGGGAGTCGATACACAGATATGGGTATTCTTTTATTTAGGATTTTTAACGAATTTAGTAAATTAGTACCAAAACCGACCGGTATCAGCAATACGGTAATCGGTTCGAAATTAAATTTTTATTTTCTTCTCGGTACCGGTTCCGGTTCTCTATTAGGAATCGGTTTATTTCGGTTATCGGTCCCGGTTCTGGTTCTGGTTTTATTCCCTGGCCAAATCTATTAAAATAGTATACCCTTTGCTTACCATAAATTTTAACTCACTTACCAAATTTATATTAAAATGTATTTCAATTGCTTACCTATAAATTGCCTCTTAGAGGGATCGCACTTTAACTTTCCTACACAATCTTATTACTTTGAACGCTTCTCTAAAACGGAGCACAAGGGTTCAAGATGCAGCGCAACGCAAGCAACTCTCTCGCGAGAGACTGCATTTTCAAAACAACAACGCAATAAAAGTTACAGCTACGCACAAGAAAATTCTCGATCATACACACAAACACACAGAAACATATACATACGCCAAAAACTGTCGTCGCAACGCGCCGCGGACTAACCCCATGTCTTCTTCTTTTTCGTTTCGAAGAAAGAATGAGAAGCATAAAAGAAATAAAAAAAGGTTTTCTTAAATCTATGGTGATTTTCTAATTTTACTTTTCTGTTTTCAAGAAAAAACTTTTTTTAATTCAGAAAAATTCTTTAAATTTCTGAAGGGAAATTTCATGCCCAACGCGTTTCTCTTACTAAATAATTTGTTGGTCTTCAATCTTCGTGGTATTTTATTAGTCAGATTGCTGTCGAACTGAGGAAAATGGCCCAAGTCGCGGTTAAGGGGGCAAAACAAAATCTGACATCGCGAAATTTTTAAGGAATAATAGAATTGTAGAAATCAAGGAAGAAAAATAAAAAAACTTACAATAATGTGGATCTCTGCGTCAAAAACTGGTTAAAATATTTTCAAAATTCTACTTAATTTTAGATCAAAGGATTGGTGGCCAAAGAGTTCAAAAAAATGTTATACAAATTTTCACTTTTACCCTTAACAGCGTTAACAGCGAAAGTTTCGTACTGTCATTACCCCAGTACTGGGGCTACACTAGTTTAAAAAGTTTGTTGAAATTTTTCAACGTTTTTCGAATGCTTTGCAATTGACTTCAAAATGATGTTGGAAAAAGTTATAGCCAAAAGAACAGCCTTTCCGATGATACCAGTCTCATCCGAATGGCTCTTTGTTAATAGCTCCTATGTCTAACCAAAATTTTGCCCCCTACTCTCCTACTAAAAAAGTACACCGAGAAAAAAACCGTTCTCAACGTTCTTGATTTCAGTATTTCCATGCTCAAAAGTGAGCCAAGAACGGTTTTACTAAAATCGTATTCTTGATTTGAAAATAAGTATTCTTGATTGCAGTAAAAGTCTTCTTGGTTTCAAGAAGAAAAGTTCTTGTATTTAAGCATATGGGCGGTTCTTTTACAAACCGAACACCTTTTCTTGGGTCACATTTTTGATTTGCCTGAAACTTTTTTTCCGTGTACTATTCGGAAAATAAGTAAACACGTGTATCAGGATTTGGCCGAAAAAAAATTATTTATTTTTTTAGAATTTTTTTTAGTTTGCCAAAAAACGTTAATTTTGAAAAAGTTCCCTCTCATTGAAAATCTGTATCTCCGGTTATAGTAATCCGACTGACTTCGTGTCTTTTGCATTAATTCCTATTAAGCCGCTTCTTTAAAAAAAAAAAATTTAAAAAAAATGAGTTTTTAATTTCTTAAAAATAAAAACAAATTAAGATTTAAAAAAATTTTTTTTACGGGTACCCCACAAAAAAAAAAATTTTTTTTAGTTTAACATATGCGCCATATTGTTAGTTACAATCGGTTTTTTCCAAAAAGGTGGAGCCATGTTTAGTTTTTAAAATATCGAATTTGTTTTAACAAGGCCTCGGCTTTTTATACCCGTTACTCGTAGAGTAAAAGGATATATTGTATTCGTGCAAAAGTATGTAACAGCTAGAAGGAAGCGTTTCCGACCCCATAAAGTATATATATTCTTGATCAGGATCACTAGCCGAGTCGATCTAGCCATGTCTGTCTGTCCGTCTGTCCGTCTGTCTGTCCGTCTGTCTGTCCGTCTGTATGAACGCTGAGATTTCGGAAACTATAAAAGCTAGAAGATTGCCATTTGGCATGCAGATTCTAGGAGTTCCTACGCAGCGCAAGTTTATTTCAAAAAGGTGCCACGCCCCCTCTAACGCCCACAATAGCTAATAAACGATTTTAAAAATTTAAATATTTCGTAAAAGTAAAAATGCAGTTTTGTTGTGCTTATCAATACCTATGTAGAAGAAATTTTTTAAATCGGACCATTCGTTAAAAAGTTAGAGCTCATCAAAGTTTTATCTCCATCTCCCTCGCACTCCCTTTAGCTGAGTAACGGGTATCTGATAGTCGGGGCACCCGACTATAGCGTTCTCTCTTGTTTCTATGTAAAAACGTCGCAGCAAGTAGGGCTACTCTTTTATTCTTGTCGGATCCTTATGGAATTCATGTTTTCTCATCGTTTACTAGTCCTTTAACAATTTTTAATGATTACAAGTTAAGTTTTAAGTGTTTTGACAATTTCTAAATGACAAAAAGTAAAAAGTGATTTTTTAATCAATAAAAAAACTACAATTATTTATTTAACCCTCCTTTCATAAACAATAATTTTAAAATTTTTTTATTTATTATTTTTTTGTATTATGTAATTATTTAACGCATATATGCGTTATTGATTTCAAGAATGGGCGCTCTCGAATTTAGTAATATACATCCCCTAACGAGACGAAGCTATTTTTGATTTCAAGGGTTGGCGTTCTTGATTTCAAGAGTAGGCGTTCTTGATTTCAAGAATACGTTCTTCTCGATTTCAAGAATGTTTCACTCTTGATCCCAAAAGGAATTTTTTCAGAAAAATTCAAAATTTTTATATTCACTTTTTTTATTTATTATTATATTTAATACATAATTACAAATTACTTATAACTAAATATATTTAAGTACAAAATTCTGAAAGCTTTTTTATAATGAAATTTCCTGTTGCATTTTTAATTATATACGATCTTAAATGGTTATTATATTCCTCAATTTCTATGTTTCACAAAAAACGTACACTTCATTTGAATCTTTATCGTCAATTATAAGTTGATTGATTTTATACAACTCAAATTGATATTTATTTAATCCTAAATAATTATTATAATAGTTGATTTCTTAAGTTGTACCTTTATATTCTAAACTGTTATAAAATTTACAGTTCTTAGCATTTAATTGGCTTTCACTGATTTTCAAAGTAATAGAACGGTTTATGGGTTATTGACCTTTAGATGTAAGCATTAATACTAGCTCATTCGATTTCGCATGGTCGATTAAAAATTTAGCGAATTGCAAACTGCATTTAATCGCTAGTGTATATGGTGGATTAATTCTAGAAGTTATGTTGTGAAAATACACTTTCGATTCCTTATGTTTTGCCTCGAATCTCATACACCATAAATGTTTGAGTGGCCCAAACTTTGTGATAGCTGTCGCATAGTAAACCATAAAATGGTGCTTTGGCTTTGGTGTAGAGATCATGATGTTTTTTCACCAGGTCCTGCAGAGTCGACAATTCGTATTTTTTTATCTCCGACTTTAATATAATCTCAATAATGTCGAGTAATGTTAATAAAAGTTCCCATTCCTGGTTTCCTTGTAGAATTAAATCTCCAATAATTACACTGTGCAGCATTTTTAATGCTTTTTAAATTTACCTCGATGGGCGGCAACACTATTACTATTTTGACCGCAGCTGTATGCTTTTATGTTTTTTGACTATGTTTTCTAAAATTTGTTTCTCCCTTAATAAAAATCCTAAAATTATTCTAAGTATGGGGTTTGAAAGATAAAGAACGTATCTTTTAAAAAACTTTAACATCGAATCAAACCATGAATCCGTTTGCCTCTGAGAGCTCCGGAAAGTTGGACAATTTCAGCGTTTTTCGAACTTTGAGGTCCTTTTGCTAAGAATTCTTGCGTCGGGGAACTTTTTGGAAAACGCAGTTTAACTTGGGAGTTCGTAACGAATCCAAAAATATAGCATCCATCGAGGTAAATTTTTGATGCTGCATAGTGTTATTGGATGGCAATAATATAATTAATGGCAAAAAGTGGACTAGACATTTGGTTTCGCTAGCAGACGTTTTCAGATTACATGATTTCAAGCGTTTCATTTCTATTCCTACAGAAGCATTCCGAACTTCAGTTTCTCCATAGGGAAATAAAGATTTTCTACAATTTATTTCCTTTAATGCGATAATTCCTTTTTGAATTAACGACAAAAGAACCTGACTAATATCATATTTACACATACCTCGGTTCTTAGACTTTCAATTATCTCTAAGGAATCTTTTGCCGTTTCGGTTTTCTTTCTACTACAGACGCGGTAAAATCGATTTGAGTTGAAGGATTGAACATATTTAAGCACGCTGTTAAGAGCTAGGTTGTCGCCCACTATTAATGCCAATACAAATCGAATGTTTTGCAAGCCGTTAGTTGTGCTTATTACAAGTCCACTTTCAAGGAGCTTAAACTCTTCAGCTAAATGAAAGAATGAATTTTCATTTCCGCATTTTTTTAACTTATCTGTAGCTATGAATGCGGCATAAAATATATATTGGACTTTTGATAGTAAATATTGCGGCATTAATGGACAATTTATATAGCAGCCACAAATAGAAAATGTGTGGCTTCCTAACGCGTTATTAATTTGAAAGTCATCTAAATCTAATTCGAAAGGCACGACAATATCAACGGCAAATTGCTGAACTATCATTTTAAAAACCTCTTCAGATGCTAAATTAGTTAGGTCATTGTGTTTTAAACTTTTTTCTAAATTATCCAATGTAAGCTTTAATATATTTGGGATTACAAAAACTCTTTTGACTGTAAAAGCCAAAGGAAATATATATATATCATACTAGCAAGGTGGGCCGCAGCTTCGCCCGCGGAAATTAAGATTGAAAATATGTATGTATGCATGTAGAATAGCTACATATATTCCTTTAGCTTTATATTAATAAAGACAGGTGGGGGACGCCGTGAATCAAATTGTTTAAACATTTGCATTTGTTTAAACAATATGAGGCACGTGTAATAAAGAGCGTGAGAATCAATTGGCTTGAATATTTAATGTTCTTTTAGTATTATCAATGCGATTTGAATTTTAAATCACAAAAATCGGTTACAAAATGTCTTAAATATGTTGTGGAAATGTAAATGAAATATTCTTTTAGCAAAAGGATATCAGTATTATCTTGATTTTTTGGATATACATATTTCGTGCGTGTGTGTGTACATAGCAGAGCGAATCATTGTTTATTTTTGTTTTTTACAAATCCAAAGTTTGTAGATAACTCAACATTTGAAAACAAAAGAAAAGATTTGCGATATAATCGATTTTTTAACCGCTCATTTTAAATTTTTTGTGACTGTGGTATTTTCATTTTTTTCCCTTGCACGGTCACACTTAAAATGCTACATACACACATTTACGACTTAATGCAAAGTGCGCCAGCAGAACATATGTACATACATACATATGTGGAGGCCGTGACGTCACAAATTGAAAAATATTGGCAACTTGGTTAAGGAGGCTAAATTTTTAAAAAAAATTTAAATGCAGCCATTTTTACAACATTTATAACAGAGAAATGCCAAAAGAAAGAATTTAAAAAAAAAACGAATCGAATTTTGGGGCACTTTGGGGTCGTTTATTGTTTTAATTTGTACCTCTCACGCGTCTCCTAATTATTTCAGAGTTATGTAGATTTTTCGAGATTTTTATTTCAATCCGCTCTGGTAGGAATTTACCACTGACCCCTTTTTTGTATTGGAACAATTATATTAGTTTAGATGATGTTGACCCCAATGTTGGATTTCCATTTAACACGACATCCGTTATACGTTTATCTATAGTCTTTTGTTTTGGTTCTTCGTATAGGTTTATATCGACTAGTTTTTTCATAAATTTGTATTCAGTGCGCCCCATACTATACAAGAAACACTACTATTTTTCAATCCCCTCTGGTAGGAATTTACCACTGACCCCTTTTTTTGTATTGGAACAATTATATTAGTTTAGATGATGTTGACCCCAATGTTGGATTTCCATTTAACACGACATCCGTTATACGTTTATCTATAGTCTTTTGTTTTGGTTCTTCGTATAGGTTTATATCGACTAGTTTTTTCATAAATTTGTATTCAGTGCGCCCCATACTATACAAGAAACACTACTATTTTTCGAGATCTCAAAATTAATCCTGTTTGTAAATCTATCACCAATTCTGCCATTCGCTACAGATCAAGACTCATCTCCCACACAAACAGACTTGCCCTCACACTTTCCAGACCTATGAACAGAAGAAGACTAAAAAAATTGCACCCATCAGACAATTGGATACTTGGACGGCACGCTTGTGGGAAACTCATTCCAGACTTAGACGCCTAGACTGCAACACTGCTAAACTTTTGTAACCAATCTTTTTATTCACTACTTTTTGTTAATTTTTTTTCATGGGTGAAAGAGAATTGAGTTTCACATAACACTCTCTGAGTGACTTCGGCGACGCTTCTAGAAGTGCCGCCGTAGAGGACCATTTCTTTCCGTCGGGGGTGACTTCGGCGATCCGAATGCGATATCGCGGAAGTCACTTCTGGAAGTTACTCAGAAGACACTTGTAGAAGATACCTAGAAGACCCTTTCCCAATTCCAAAATGGTTAAAAGGAAAATATGTTTTTTGTACTCATTATACCCGTTACTCGTAGAGTAAAAGGGTATATTGTATTCGTGCAAAAGTATGTAACAGCTAGAAGGAAGCGTTTCCGACCCCATAAAGTGTATATATTCTCGATCAGGATCACTAGCCGAGTCGATCTAGCCATGTCTGTCTGTCCGTATGAACGCTGAGATTTCGGAAACTATAAAAGATAGAAGATTGGCATTTTGCATGCATATTCTAGGAGTTCCTACGCAGCGCAAGTTTGTTTAAAAAAGGTGTCACGCCCCCTCCAACGCCGACAATTGCTTAGATACGATTTTAAAAATTTAAATATTTCGGAAAAAAAGGAATGCAGTTTTGTTGTGTTTATCAATACCTATCGAAATGTAGAAGAAATTTTTTCAATCGGACCATTCGTTAAAAAGTTAGGCCTGATAAAAGTTTTATCTCCATTTCCCTCGCACTCCCTTTAGCTGAGTTACGATTATTAGATAGTCGGGACACCAACCCGACTACAGCGTTCGCTCTCCCTTTAGCTGAGTGACGGGTATTAGATAGTCGGGACACCAACCCGACTATAGCGTTCTCTCTTGTTTTTCATTTTTATTCTTTCAACACATTTGTTGAAATATATAATTAGGAAAGCATTGCGGCATGTGAACACGGTCCATAAGCTTGTAGGAAATGGTGTTGTATTATTTAATTTAATTCCAGTTCCGTGGTCTATGAAAATTTCTAAAACAACAAAAAAATAATTCATATTGTGTCATAAAAATCGGAGAAGGTATTTACCTTTTATATTCAAGTAAAGGGCGTATAGTTAAGTTCTCGGTTTGCCCAGAGTTTCCTTTAAACATCGTTTTCGCCAAACACTTTTATTTTTTATGTAAATAAATATTCAAGTTTCTTAATTTTCAACCGGTAACAGGTTCACTCCGCATTTCATCACAAACACAGAAATTCAGAATAATTCGCACTGTTACAAAGAAATCTCGAAACAAACTGACGCTTGAATTCAAAACAAACAAGAGAGAACGCTATATTCGGGTGCCCCGACTATCAGACCGTTACTCAGCTAAAGGGAGTGCGGGGAGATGGAGATATAAACTTTGATCAGCTATAACTTTTTAACGATTCAAAAAATTTCTTCTACATTTCGATAGGTATTGATAAGCACAACAAAACTGCATTTTTACTTTTCCGAAATATTAAAATTTTTAAAATCCTATATAAGCTATTGTGGGCGTTAGAGGGGGTGTGGCGCTCGGTTGAAATAAACTTGCGCTGCGTAGGAAGCCCAAGAATATGTGTTGGTAATCCCAACGCTCTAGCTTTTGTAGTTTCCGAGATCTCAGCGTTCATACGGACAGACAGACAGACAGACCGACGGACAGACGGACATGGCTATATCGACTCGGCTAGTGACCCTGATCAAGAATATATATGCTTAATAGGGTCGGAAATGCTTCCTTCTAGCTGTTACATACTTTTGCACGAATACAATATACCCTTTTACTCTACGAGTAACGGGTATAAAAAGTGCGTAGGTCACAGAAAAAAGGGTAGTTTTCAGGTATACGATTCACGATCGCAACCCATTTTAGGTAGTCAAATGTGTTCTATTGTTCTTCTATCGTCCAGAAGTGCCTTAGAATTTACTTCGCCACGATAGCGACCCTTTTTGTTTTTGTAAAATGTGTTCTATCGTATTTCTATCGCCTAGAAGTGTCTTAGAAGTTACTTCTCCACGATCGTGACCCTTTCTGTTTTTGTAAAATGTGTTCTATTGTATTTCTATCCTCCAGAAGTGACTAAGAAGTGACTTCTTCGCGATAGATGTATATTTTGTTTTTGTAAAATGTGTTCTGTCGTGTTTCTATCTTCCAGAAGTTACTAGGAAGTGACTTCTGGACGATAGGCGGTAGAAATATCGCCTCTTTGCTTGCAGGGTATACATATGTACAAACGTATTTGGCCAAGAATTCGAATCTTAAGATTAATACTTTTCCCCTCCCCTTTTCCACACAGCACTACCCCTCCCCCTCATCAGTTTTCTTGGCTATTGCTCTCTCGGCCGTCGCTCTCTTGGCATCCGCTCTCTGGGTTTCGCTCTCTCGGCAGGCTTCCACAAAATGCAACGCAATAACTTAGAAAATCTAAATAAATTAAAATTAAAAAAATGTTAAAAACTTAAAAATAAAACTTAAGCATTTGGGCCATAGAATACCTAATGATCCAAAAATCATCTTGATCGGAGCAGTGGTTTAGATTTTTAAAATCGAAAAGTTTATTTTAAATTTAGATTTCCAATTAGGCCTTTTCAAAAACCTAAAATTCTGAAAAAAACAAATTTTGAAATTCCAACCACTTTAGAAGTTAAGCATTAAATAATCTAATGTACCCGTTACTCGTAGAGTAAAAGGGTATATTGTATTCGTGCAAAAGTATGTAACAGGGAGAAGGAAGCGTTTCCGACCCTATAAAGTATATATATTCTTGATCAGGATCACTAGCCGAGTCGATCTAGCCATGTCCGTCTCTCCGTCTTTCCGTCTGTCCGTCCGTATGAACGCTGAGATCTCGGAAACTATAAAAGCTAGAAAGTTGGGATTACCAGCACATATTCTTGGGCTTCCTACGCAGCGCAAGTTTATTTCAGTCGAGTGCCACGCCCCCTCTAACGCCCACAATCGCCCATAATCGCCAACAAACGATACTTAAATGTGTCTGGCGCCCACATTTTTCAAGATTTCGCAGAAGTATAAATGCCATTTTGCTGTGTTTAGTTATACCTATCGAAATGTAGAAGAAATTTTTCAAATCGGACTATTCGTTAAAAAGTTATGCCCGATCAACGTTTTATATCTCCATCTCCCTCGCACTCCCTTTAGCCGAGTAACGGGTATCTGATAGTCGGGGCACCCGACTATAGCAGAATTTTGGGGCACTTTGGGGTCGTTTATTGTTTTAATTTGTACCTCTCACGCGTCTCCTAATTATTTCAGAGTTATGTAGATTTTTCTAGATTTTTATTTCAATCCGCTCTGGTAGGAATTTACCACTGACCCCTTTTTTGTATTGGAACAATTATATTAGTTTAGATGATGTTGACCCCAATGTTGGATTTCCATTTAACACGACATCCGTTATACGTTTATCTATAGTCTTTTGTTTTGGTTCTTCGTATAGGTTTATATCGACTAGTTTTTTCATAAATTTGTATTCAGTGCGCCCCATACTATACAAGAAACACTACTATTTTTCGAGATCTCAAAATTAATCCTGTTTGTAAATCTATCACCAATTCTGCCATTCGCTACAGATCAAGACTCATCTCCCACACAAACAGACTTGCCCTCACACTTTCCAGACCTATGAACAGAAGAAGACTAAAAAGATTGCACCCATCAGACAATTGGATACTTGGACGGCACGCTTGTGGGAAACTCATTCCAGACTTAGACGCCTAGACTGCAACACTGCTAAACTTTTGTAACCAATCTTTTTATTCACTACTTTTTGTTAATTTTTTTTCATGGGTGAAAGAGAATTGAGTTTCACATAACACTCTCTGAGTGACTTCGGCGACGCTTCTAGAAGTGCCGCCGTAGAGGACCATTTCTTTCCGTCGGGGGTGACTTCGGCGATCCGAATGCGATATCGCGGAAGTCACTTCTGGAAGTTACTCAGAAGACACTTGTAGAAGATACCTAAAAGACCCTTTCCCAATTCCAAAATGGTTAAAAGGAAAATATGTTTTTTGTACTCATTATACCCGTTACTCGTAGAGTAAAAGGGTATATTGTATTCGTGCAAAAGTATGTAACAGCTAGAAGGAAGCGTTTCCGACCCCATAAAGTGTATATATTCTCGATCAGGATCACTAGCCGAGTCGATCTAGCCATGTCTGTCTGTCCGTATGAACGCTGAGATTTCGGAAACTATAAAAGATAGAAGATTGGCATTTTGCATGCATATTCTAGGAGTTCCTACGCAGCGCAAGTTTGTTTAAAAAAGGTGTCACGCCCCCTCCAACGCCGACAATTGCTTAGATACGATTTTAAAAATTTAAATATTTCGGAAAAAAAGGAATGCAGTTTTGTTGTGTTTATCAATACCTATCGAAATGTAGAAGACATTTTTTCAATCGGACCATTCGTTAAAAAGTTAGGCCTGATAAAAGTTGTATCTCCATTTCCCTCGCACTCCCTTTAGCTGAGTTATGATTATTAGATAGTCGGGACACCAACCCGACTACAGCGTTCGCTCTCCCTTTAGCTGAGTGACGGGTATTAGATAGTCGGGACACCAACCCGACTATAGCGTTCTCTCTTGTTTTTCATTTTTATTCTTTCAACACATTTGTTAAAATATATAATTAGGAAAGCATTGCGGCATGTGAACGCGGTCCATAAGCTTGTAGGAAATGGTGTTGTATTATTTAATTTAATTCCAGTTCCGTAGTCTATGAAAATTTCTAAAACAACAAAAAAATAATTCATATTGTGTCATAAAAATCGGAGAAGGTATTTACCTTTTATATTCAAATAAGTGGCGTATAGTTAAGTTTTCGGTTTGCCCAGAGTTTCCTTTAAACATCGTTTTCGCCAAACACTTTTATTTTTATACCCGTTACTCGTAGAGTAAAAGGGTATATTGTATTCGTGCAAAAGTATGTAACAGGTAGAAGGAAGCGTTTCCGACCCCATAAAGTATATATATTCTTGATCAGGATCACTAGCCGAGTCGATCTAGCCATGTCCGTCTGTCCGTCTGTCTGTCTGTATGAACGCTGTGATCTCGGAAACTACAAAAGCTAGAAAGTTGGGATTACCAACACATATTCTTGGGCTTCCTAGCAAGTTTATTTCAGCCGACCACCACGCCCCCTCTAACGCCCACAATCACCCATAATCGCCCACAAACTATACTTAAATGTGCCTGGCGCCCACATTTTTAAAGATTTTGGATAAGTATAAATGCAATTCTATTGTGTTTAGTAATACCTATCGAAATGTAGAAGAAATTTTTTAAATCGGACCATTCGTTAAAAAGTTAGGTCTGATCAAAGTTTATACATATCTCCATCTCCCTCGCACTCCCTTTAGCCGAGTGACGGGTATTAGATAGTCGGGACACCAACCCGACTATAGCATTCTCTCTTGTTTATGTAAATAAATATTCAAGTTTCTTAATTTTCAACCGGTAACAGGTTCACTCCGCATTTCATCACAAACACAGAAATTCAGAATAATTCGCACTGTTACAAAGAAATCTCGAAACAAACTGACGCTTGAATTCAAAACAAACAAGAGAGAACGCTATATTCGGGTGCCACCACTATCAGACCGTTACTCAGCTAAAGGGAGTGCGGGGAGATGGAGATATAAACTTTGATCAGCTATAACTTTTTAACGATTCAAAAAATTCAAAAAATTTCTTCTACATTTCGATAGGTATTGATAAGCACAACAAAACTGCATTTTTACTTTTCCGAAATATTAAAATTTTTAAAATCCTATATAAGCTATTGTGGGCGTTAGAGGGGGTGTGGCGCTCGGTTGAAATAAACTTGCGCTGCGTAGGAAGCCCAAGAATATGTGTTGGTAATCCCAACACTCTAGCTTTTGTAGTTTCCGAGATCTCAGCGTTCATACGGACAGACAGACAGACAGACCGACGGACAGACGGACATGGCTATATCGACTCGTCTAGTGACCCTGATCAAGAATATATATGCTTAATAGGGTCGGAAATGCTTCCTTCTAGCTGTTACATACTTTTGCACGAATACAATATACCCTTTTACTCTACGAGTAACGGGTATAAAAAGTGCGTAGGTCACAGAAAAAAGCGTAGTTTTCAGGTATACGATTCACGATCGCAACCCATTTTAGGTAGTCAAATGTGTTCTATCGTTCTTCTATAATCCAGAAGTGCCTTAGAAGTTACTTCGACACGATAGCGACCCTTTTTGTTTTTGTAAAATGTGTTCTATCGTATTTCTATCGCCTAGAAGTGTCTTAGAAGTTACTTCTCCACGATCGTGACCCTTTCTGTTTTTGTAAAATGTGTTCTATTGTATTTCTATCCTCCAGAAGTGACTAAGAAGTGACTTCTTCGCGATAGATGTATATTTTGTTTTTGTAAAATGTGTTCTGTCGTGTTTCTATCTTCCAGAAGTTAATAGGAAGTGACTTCTGGACGATAGGCGATAGAAATATCGCCTCTTTGCTTGCAGGGTATACATATGTACAAACGTATTTGGCCAAGAGTTCGAATCTTAAGATTAATACTTTTCCCCTCCCCTTTTCCACACAGCACTACCCCTCCCCCTCATCAGTTTTCTTGGCTGTTGCTCTCTCGGCCGTCGCTCTCTTGGCATCCGCTCTCTGGGTTTCGCTCTCTCGGCAGGCTTCCACAAAATGCAACGCAATAACTTAGAAAATCTAAATAAATTAAAATTAAAAAAATGTTAAAAACTTAAAAATAAAACTTAAGCATTTGGGCCATAGAATATGGTTTAGATTTTTAAAATCGAAAAGTTTTTTTTTAAATGTAGCCCCCAAATTATGGGGGATATCGAAATATATTTTAGATTTCCAATTAGGCCTTTTCAAAAACATAAAGTTCTGAAAAAAAAAGTTTTGAAATTCCAACAACTTTAGAAGTTAAGCATTAAATAATCTAATTTTTTTTGCTAAAAATATGCATGTTGGAGCTGTTTGGGGCCTCTGGGGGACATGTCGGATCTTAGTGGGCGCCTACGCTTCCAATGGAATACTGTGCAAAAATTTGGCTGGTCTAGCTCTTATGGTTTGGGCTGTGGTCGTATCGCCTTAAAAATCTGTCTTTCACTTTATAATCTATAGAGATTTACTAGGGAAATAAAAATATTAACCAACTCCACGTTATCGGACGAAGACGTTTAAATTACATGTATGTTGAATGTACATGTTTTTATACCCGTTACTCGTAGAGTAAAATGGTATATTGTTTTCGTGCAAAAGTATGTAACAGCTAGATGGAAGCTTTTCCGACCTATAAAGTATAAATATTCACTAGCCGAGTCGATCTAGCCATGTCTGTCTGTCTGTCTGTCTGTATGAACGCTGAGATTTCGGAAACTATAAAAAATAGAAGATTGGCATTTTGCATGCATATTCTAGGAGTTCCTACGCAGCGCAAGTTTGTTTCAAAAAGGTGTCACGCCCCCTCCAACGCCCACAATTGCTTATATACGATTTTAAAAATTTAAATATTTCGGAAAAGTAAAAATGCAGTTTTCTTGTGTTTATCAATACCTAACGAAATGTAGAAGAAATTTTTCAAATCGGACCATTCGTTAAAAAGTTATACCCGATCAAAATTTAATATCTCCATCTCTTTCGCACTTCCTTTAGCTGAGTGACGGGTATCAGATAGCCGGGACACCCACCCGACTATTGCGTTCTCTCTTGTTGTTTGTTAAGAACGTAAAATCGTTGTTATACTTTTATAGTTGTACTGAAGACGGTTTGCCGAAGAGCATCCGAAATATATCGACTGAATAACTCAAATTAAAATTGTGTTATTTTTACAACATCCTGACCTCGAGCCGGCTAGCAATAAATATAATTGGAAAGGTCGCCAGAACTAACTACATATTCACCATCCATTTAAAATATTTCTTGTACGTTTTTTTCGAAACCCATTAAGTTTTCGAAAAAATGATCATAACAAAAAAGATTCGATTCATAAATATTTGTTATTTTTGTCTTACATTTTTTTTTGATTTTCCTCAAGATCCTATTTTTTTTCTTAAAAACGTCGATATGGAAAGATTGAACAAAATCGGACGTTGGAGCTAAACGGTAATTTATCCAAAATTGGTAATTGAATGATTTATTTATAGAAAAAGTTTCATTCAATTATAATTATTATCGTCAGTTTTCGAGATATTCGCCCTACAGTTTAGCTACCTGGGGGAATGCCGCTAATGGCCATAAGGTCGCTATGTGTTCGACGCTAACCGCAAAGTATAACAGTAAAAACTGTTAATTTCGGTAATTAAGAGTGCAATAGAGAATATCACAGGAACGGCTGAACCGATTTTAATAAGATGATTATCTTAACACCAAAATAATCAGCTAGAAACGAGCGTTAGTGGAAGAGATATTACAAAGATTATAGCTTAGTAGAAAATATAAACTTAAAGTAGCTAGTGTTTTTAGAGCCAAATTTTGGAATGTGGAATGACTATCAATGTAATTAGTATGGTCAGTGCCTACACCACATGTAGAAATAGAAACATGGTTTACCTTTTCGAGCGAATATTCCGAAAACTAACGATAATAAATGGCATATTTACTATAAATAGTTATTTTTATAACCAATTTTTTGGGATATCATGCAACATGCACGCTCTGTGAAAGGCACAAAGCTAATTTTAAGCACATCGTTGTTTTTTTTAATCGGTTCTTCAACATCCGAGAATTCTTAGGAAGAAGTAAATATTCAGAATATATACCCCATTCTCTACTTAGCTAAATACCTTTTCTTATACAGGGGTGGTCAAAAGTATTTTCACAAATTTTAATGTTAACTGTACTCATATTTTAAACTTATAATATAAACTTTTGGCACCTATAGAAAGAGCACTTCAATTCCGTTTAAATGACACAAAAATGTTCTTAACCCATTAAGACCCCTTTGAAAAGTGAGCAAATTTTGTAAAAGTCAAATTTTCAACTTTTTTCCTGGGGCTTAAAACAAAAATGTTTTGATGCAAAGTTGTTCCCCAATCAAAATTAATAATAACTGCAAAAAAAAAAATTTCAAAATATTTTTCCTTGTATTTTTTATGATTTTTTGAATAGAGACATCTCAGTAAAATTTTGTATGAAAAGGAGGAAAAAGCGGCTAAAATGGTAATTTTTAGCTATTTTCAAAAATTCATAAAAAATACAAGGAAAAATATTTTTAAAATTTTTTTTTTGCAGTTATTATTAATTTTGATTGGGGAACAACTTTGCATCAAAACATTTTTGTTTTAAGCCCCAGGAAAAAAGTTGAAAATTTGACTTTCAAAAAAAATTGTCTAATTTTCGAACTGTTCAAAGGGTGCTTAATGGGTTAAGAAAATTTTTGTGCCATTTAGACGGATTTGAAGTGCTCTTTCCATAGGTGCCAAAATGTTTATATTATAAGTTCAAAATATGAGTACAGTTAACATTCAAATTTGTGAAAATACTTTTGACTAGGGTTGTACATAGTTTGGTATTCAAATCCAATTCTTGAGAATACAAGAAAAACTTTCTTTAGATTATGTGGGTATGTTCTTAAGTATCTTATCTTGTTAAATGTTGTTCCTCTTTGTATTGAAAAATTCGTTACCTTATTTTATTAATTAGTTTTTCTAGAAAAAAATTACAAGTGCTATAGACTGAAATACATAAACATAAACATAGGCTAGAAGTATTTTTATTATAATGATCACTTCCGATCGTTACCATTGCAGCTATATGATACAGTAGTTCGATATTGATAAAATTCAAATCGAAATTCGAAAACATTTAAAAAGAGTCATATTCCAGAGTAGAAGAGAAAACAATAAAAGTCAACGAAGCAATAATTTATTTCCTATTATATTCCCATTAATTTTCCGATCGTTCCTATGGCAAAAAAAAAATTTGAAAAAATTTTATTCGAAATTAAGAATTAGATAAAAAATGGTATTTCCAAAAGTATGAGGTTATAGGTTCAAAAACACCCAAGATATAATTGTTTTACATTTATTTTCCCGATAATTCCTATGGGAGCTATAGGATATCAAACAAAAACACCTCTTAACGAGGTAAAAAAATAGTGACGACCGCACCTTCAACATATAAAAGATCTGATATCATATTTTGTGACGAAAAATAATTTTACATTCGAAAATATAAAAACACTTTCTAAAATTTACTCATTCGGCCCGCTTCAGACAAATTTATAAGATTTTACCCACACGAACATTTTCTATTGTAGCGTAATTGTAAAATTATTTTTCGTCACAAAATATGATATCAGATCTTTTGTATATTGAAGGTACGGTCGTGACTATTTTTTTTACCTCGTTAAGAGGTGTTTTTGTTTGATATCAGAAGTTTTTAAAGGGACAATTTATACCCTGGGTTTAATTTACATATTAGTATACCTCATACCATGACCAAAAGTCATCCCCATATAACTTAGTTATTAATTAATTTATTTATTTATTTTTTATTTATTAAAGTTAATAATTGTATAATGGAACGGTTTAAACAATTTTACCGATTCCTTGACCCTAAAATACAGTTGTGAGTGAGAGAGTAGCCCTACTTGCTGCAACGTGTTTTCATAAAAAAAGCAGAGGCCATTTTAAAAAAAAATCGATATTTTAAAAACTAAAAATGGCTCCAACTGTTTACAAAAATCGATTGTAACTAACAATAAAAAAAAATTTAAATACAAAATTTTTTAGAATCTTAATTTGTTTTTATTTTTAAGAAAATAAAAACTTATTTTTTTTAACATTTTTTTTTAAAGAAGAGGTTTTAGAAGAATTAAATCAAAACACATGAAGTCACGCGGATTCATATAACCGGAGATAAAGATTTTCAATGAGAGGGTACTTTTTCAAATTTGTCAATTTTTGGAAAACTTTAAAAAAATTCTAACTAAAAAAATACATTTTTTTCGGACAAATCTTGATACACGTGATTGCTCATTTTCCGAATAGAACATGTAAAAAAAATTTTTAGGCAAATCAAAAATGTAAAAATTTTTTTTGGCCCAAATCTGTTCGGCTCGTAAATGAACGGCCCTTAGGCAGCATTAATTGTTATGAGCTGGCAAAAGTGGCTATTTTCGTTTCTTAATAACTTTTAAACGTGATTTTTTACAGTCTTTTACAGTCAGTTTTACAAAATTTAAGGAATCTCAAGGGCTATACAGTTTAAAGTTGTAAGGAAAATCGTTAGAGCCGTTTTTGAGAAAATTAAAAAAAAAAGCTAAAAAAAAAGTTTAAACAAATTTTCTTTTGTTTATATCTTTAAAACTATTACATTTACACAAATTGCAAATAGAAGGCGTTTATAGCATTTAAAAATACCTTTCAAACGAGATGCAGCACAAGTCTGTAGCTTTAGTAGTATAGAAGTTACGGCTTTCCGAATTTTAGCTATTTATAGCTGTTTTCCCGCTAAACTAGCGCGTTTTTCCAAAAGTGGTAGAACAAAAGTTTTTTATATCAATGTGATGAACGTCATATCAAATTTTCAGAACTTAAAAAACATATTTTGGACAAACTGACAAACAGAATTAAATTTTCATTTTGGGAAGAAGAAGAAAATCTTATTTTGGCTATAACTTTTGAACGGAGCGTCCGATTTTCTGATATGACCCCTCATATTAAGCGCATTTTCAGTAGCAATACAACTAACGTAGTCCGGGGGCCAATTATCCCCAGCGGCCCCAACAGATCCAAATTTCTAAATTTTCACTTTTACACTTTCACCGCTCTCCCTCCCAAACCAATTGATTTTCTTGAGGTCTTGCTATGCAATCCTTTAAGTTTTAGCAATACCTTTAATTTGGTGTATTACTCATTACGATCGGACTATCACAGCAGATTTTCAATTTTGCGGCTATATAATAGTAGTCGCCTTCGCACACTCTCCTTGTGCGCTTCGTCACTACATGGACTGCCGTCCATAGTGATAGTTGTCCGATTTGGCTGGTTCCGACTTGTATACTACCTGCAATAGAAAGAACACTTTTGAGAAAGTTTTATTCCGATAGCTTTAAAACTGAGAGACTATTTTGTGTAGAAACAGACAGACGGATGGACAGACGAACATGGCTAGATCGACTCGTCTAGGGATGCTGATCAAGAATATATATACTTTATAGGGTCGGAAACGTCTCCTTCACTGCGTTGCAAACTTCTGACTGAAATCATAATACCCTCTGCAAGGGTATAAAAATAATAAGTCTTTAAGAGTTAGATAAAAAATTTGTTTTTACCTGAGTTTTTTTTTGTAAATGTTACGCTTAGTTTTTTAAACAACTAAAATGTTTACCAGACTGCTTTGAATTGGTACTTTACGAAACTTTACTTTTGATTTTATGTATGTATATTTGAACTTACATATGTAAAATCGAAAACCACCCTATAACGACAAGAGCATCAGAAAAAATATTCTTAAAATAAAAGAATTAAACAGTTGCCAGTTGATTAGTTTTATTTTATAATGATTGCGTGTCATACGTTTCACGGGAGAATCAATATTAAAAACATTTTATTATGATTATTTCATTTATTACTACAAACGAAGGTGTCTCTTAACAAAAAACGGGAAGCAAACTTTTAGTTCCGAAATAAATGTTGATAGGTACACTATATGATGCACTTACGTTAAAACTGCATTCAAGAATGTGCATATTAATATATTTTTCAATTCATTTATTAAGTGTAACAAAGAGTTATAAATAGGTACATAAAGGCACATGAATGGTTAATTAAACCATTTAAGCCCATTTAAAATGTATATGTGATATTAAACGTTAATCATTAAATTTAACTAGTTACTTTTAATACTGTGTTTTAGGATTGATGACCCTATTAAAATTGTAGCCTAGGTAAGTTAAAAGTTTAAAACTATCGCGACCATTACGTCTTTCACCTCGGGTTGGGTTTGAGATACTCAATTTCCGTTGATTGTGTTTTAGCAAAATAATGTTCAAATAATGTTTTTTATTACACCGACCGAAGAACTTGTTGCTTTTTATACCCCTTAGTCGTAGAGTGAAAAGGTATATTGCATTTGTGAGAAAGTAAGAACAGGTAGAAGGAAGCGTTGCACAATGGTTGGGCTTGTATGGAGCGGTCAAGAATACTTCTGATTGTGATATCGCTATGCAATTTTGTCCAAAATTTTATGAAAATGTTTTAGACATAAGCTAGGAAAATGGTGTACATCGGCTCCCATGCATTATAGTACATTATAGCTCCCATACAAAAGGATTTTTAAGACTTATTTTTAAAATTGGACCTCTTAATGTGATCGTTGGTAAAATCTAAGTCCCCAAAAGTAAAAACAATCATTAATCAATAAAATATAATATATTAATAAATATAAAAACATAAGAACGTGCGAGTACGCACTTATAAGAAACACATATAAAAATTAAAAGCAATGAATTAAACAAAATAAAATATAATCTATTAGTAATTCAATATTTAGTGTTGGAAAATTATTCACAATCACGAAAGACAAAGACAAAGCAACAGCACAACAAGTAAAAAGCGGAAAAAATTCGGCTAGTTTTGCCCTTAAAAAAGTTACAAGGTGTTAGTATTTTTACGACTGTAGGCACATCTGCAAATTTCTGCAGCCAATTTTAGGACACATATTATCTGAAAGCCAGACTAAAAAATTGGCATACCAACTAATTGTGGAATTTTGTGGGATCATCACTAAAACCTTAGCTTAACATAAAAAAGACGTTCACAAAATAGACACAAAACATGTATTATTTCAAATTGATGTAACGAGAACAATATCACAAGTACGATTACACTAGTTTACAGCCAAACTGCTCCAAAGCAATTGATGGCAAATTCTGTTAGTGTTGGACCCCCAAATCACGAAAATACCAGCAATTTTTTTTTCGATAGCACAGATTTTTTAAAACGATTTTTTAAAGTTCAAAATGTTAAATATCGGACTTTTTTCGAATTTCTTCCAATATCTCGGCACATATCCACCCAATTGGGCCAGTTTTTGTTTAATTTTAAAGTCAATAGATCAGAGCTTAACTTTGCCATACAAATCAATATGATTGGATAAGTAATGGCAGCGCAGCAGCTCGCCAAAGATGAAAAATGTGTTTTTTGGTCCACTGTAAGTCGGCTGTATGTATCGTAAAAACGAAATAAATCCGTTGAAAAATCATAATGGTTACAAACTTAAAGTTTACATCCAACCGAATAAAACAAGACGAATATGGCCCAATTCCCTGGAAAATTGGATTTATGGTGGATTTTTAAAATTCTGATTTTTCACCTTTTTTTTTGGTTGACAGAGTCCAAATTTAAGATTTATCATAGACGGCGACATGTAAACAAAAAGGAGTGGTGACGGCGACGGGGTCAAAAAATAGCTAAATCAGATATTTGAAAGCTAAAAAATTACAAAAGTGAATTTAATATTTGAAATTAATTAATTATCCAATTGGATAATTAAATAAATATCTGACATATTCTTACAAATTTTACTTTGAATTTGACTATCAGTCAAGGCTACGCTACTGTTACCTTTAAGAAGCCTACTGCGTGAAATGGCGACAAACTCGTGACGTAAGAGTGACTTAAAAATACTTGTTACTTTTCACGTTCTTATCGAAAAAATTCTATAAATTTCATCCTTCGACGTACAAGGCTGACATTTATCTGAAAAATTCGGGTAAAGACGCCACTAGATTCCTGCACAATATTTTGAGGCGCATATTTTTCCTTGTATTTTTTTTAGTCTGTCCACCGCATCAAGTTGGTTGTGAATAGAGGCGAACAAGTTTCTTAAATGGCTCATAGGCTTTGAGTGACTCAAATTATGATGGAACCTTAAATGCAATTATGTAGAAGGACATCTAAACAATTTTTTTGCATAGGTATTAATACAATTGAGCACAGACCCTCGAAGAAATCTTAGATCAAAATGTTGCTATTTTTTTCAAACCGCGTTTACTCAAATACCACCCGTTAAAGGCGAAAGCTAAGTATGCAGATATGCTTATATACGTTTATACTAACATATTTTAATGCCCATAGGCCTGCACCTTTTAATAAAGTCCATTTTGTTGTCCTGTGTAATCCACACATAGTCGTAGGTCACCTGATTTCTTTTTAACTAACACTATTGGAAATGCATACTCCGATTAACTTGGTCTTATAATTCCCTCGTTTAAATATTCATCTAATATAACCTGTAATTTTTTTTTTTTCTTTATAAGCTAAACGTCTGGGCGAACAACTAAAAGGTTTAGAATCCTCTAATCTTAATTTTATTTCACATCTAACTTCGGGTTCCTTTGGTCTTTCTTTATTTACATAACAATTTTCTACCATTCTAACAAACTGACACCTAACATTATAATTCACTTGATTGCCAATTTTGTAATCTGGACTTTCATCTGTATTATTAATATTAAATAATTCCTTTTCCACTATATCTATTTCATTGTTTTTCATATCTTTTTCTTTACCTGTAACTTTACTAACAATTGTTCTTATCATCTGCCTATTGTCGCTAATTTCATTACTAACATCGCTAACTATATTTTTTTCATTACTAACAATATCTGCTTTTTCTTTCTCCCATTTCTAACAATATCACTAACATGTGGAGGGTTTTCAATGTTCTCAACCGTAACCATTTTCAAAGTGTCGAGATTTAAATTAATATTACATGCTTCCATAAAATCTCTTCAAAGGATTACATCATGTCTCATAGATTTGTTTGCCACAATAACTAAATGAAAATGTATTTTATTTAAATTCTTTTTAACATAACATAATATTTTTCCAAAGGTTGATTTGGTATACTTTCGATGATGCAGCTCAACATTTCGACTGAATCAATATTAATGCCCTGAGCAAGCATTATCTTGTCATCAACGTAACTTCCGAAAGTATTCCATTTGCGATTCTCAAATTTGCACCTTATCACCACCTTCGATGATTTTTCCTCCAATGGTAATAAAACACGCTCAGAATTTGCGTGTAACCAAACATTAGCTTTCATATTATATTATACATCTAAGTGATACATTTGCGAGCACATGATTCGCCCACAAACTCACACAACACTTGCGTAGCCATTCCCAAAGAAATGCTGTTTTCGTCGCTTCTTTTATCTCTTGTTTCCTCGCCAATGCTGCCTTTAATTCTGGCAATGCTGCCACGAACTTCAACAATGATGTCCATAGCTCCATCATTTTCTTCGCCAGCTTCGCTTTCGTTTTCGTTTTCTCCATCTTTGCTGATGATACATTCGCCAACTTTTTCACTGTCTTCGCCTTTGTCGTTTTTTTTCGCCAACTTTGGTCTTGCCTTCTCCATCTTCGCTGTTACTTTTGTCGCCGTCTTCTTCTTGGAAATTCTCATTGCCGCCGTCTTCTCCGTTACTTTTGCCGCCGTCTCGGTTCTCTTCCTGTCTCACCATTTCGTCAAACTTTTTGCGTATTTCGCTCGGTAATTTGTTTAAACGTAAAATTAATTCCCGTTTTGTACCAGTCGTTAAACATTTTAATACACTCAACCATCTTTTTAATTGTTCTATCGATGCTTCGTTCAAATCCATTTTGTTTTATTCATTTTTTCACTTTCTTATTTTTTCTTATTTTAGTTTTAATTTATTTGGCTCGTGATCGGCTCACTTCTGATTTTGTAGGGGTATAAGATATCAAATAAAAACACCTTTTAACGAGGTAAAAAACTAGTGACGATCGCACCTTCAACATACAAAAGTTCTGATATCAACATTTGTGACGAAAAATTATTACACTCGTCATTAAATAGACTTTACAATATGTTCTTATTCGCCCCGCCCTAGCTAACTATTCCAGCCTTTTTCCCTTCACAGGCATTTTCTATTGCAGCGTGCCGAATGAGAAAATATTAGAAAGTCTATTTAATGAAGGTGCGATCGTCACTAGTTTTTTACTTTGTTAAGAGGTGTTTATACCCGTTACTCGTAGATTAAAAGGGTATATTGTATTCGTGCAAAATTATGTAACAGCTAGAAGGAAGCATTTCTGACCCTATAAAGTATATATATTCTTGATCAGGATCACTAGCCGAGTCGATCTAGCCATGTCTGTCTGTCCGTCTGTCCGTCTGTCTGTCTGTCTGTCTGTCTGTCTGTCTGTCTGTCTGTCTGTCTGTCTGTCTTTCTGTCTGTCTGCCTGTATGAACGCTGAGATTTCGGAAACTATAAAAGCTAGAAGATTGGCATTTTGCATGCAGATTCTAGGAGTTCCTACACAGCGCAAGTTTGTTTCAAAAAGGTGCAAGGCCCCCTCTAACGCCCACAATCGCTTATATACGATTTAAAAAATTTTAATATTTCGGAAAAGCAACAAATGCAGTTTTGTTGTGCTTATCAATACCTATCGAAATGTATAAGTAGTTTGCGGTTATACCGCAGATGCTTGCAATGTTATACATCTGAGTGATCCATTTGCGAGCACATGATTCGCTCACAAACTCACACAACACTTGCGTAGCCATTCCCAAAGAAATGCTGTTTTCGTCGCTTCTTTTAAATCTTGTTTCCTCGCCAATGCTGCCTTTAATTCTGGCAATGCTGCCACTAACTTCAACAATGCTGCCCATAGCTTCATAATGAAGGTGCGATCGTCACTAGTTTTTTACTTTGTTAAGAGGTGTTTATACCCGTTACTCGTAGATTAAAAGGGTATATTGTATTCGTGCAAAATTATGTAACAGCTAGAAGGAAGCATTTCTGACCCTATAAAGTATATATATTCTTGATCAGGATCACTAGCCGAGTCGATCTAGCCATGTCTGTCTGTCCGTCTGTCCGTCTGTCTGTCTGTCTGTCTGTCTGTCTGTCTGTCTGTCTGTCTGTCTGTCTGTCTGTCTGTCTGTCTGTCTGTCTGTCTGTCTTTCTGTCTGTCTGCCTGTATGAACGCTGAGATTTCGGAAACTATAAAAGCTAGAAGATTGGCATTTTGCATGCAGATTCTAGGAGTTCCTACACAGCGCAAGTTTGTTTCAAAAAGGTGCAAAGCCCCCTCTAACGCCCACAATCGCTTATATACGATTTAAAAAATTTTAATATTTCGGAAAAGCAACAAATGCAGTTTTTTTGTGCTTATTAATACCTATCGAAATGTATAAGTAGTTTCCGGTTATACAGCAGATGCTTGCAATGTTATACATCTGAGTGATCCATTTGCGAGCACATGATTCGCCCACAAACTCACACAACACTTGCGTAGCCATTCCCAAAGAAATGCTGTTTTCGTCGCTTCTTTTAAATCTTGTTTCCTCGCCAATGCTGTTTTTAATTCTGGCAATGCTGCCACTAACTTCAACAATGCTGCCCATAGCTTCATAATGAAGGTGCGATCGTTACTAGTTTTTTACTTTGTTAAGAGGTGTTTATACCCGTTACTCGTAGAGTAAAAGGGTATATTGTATTCGTGCAAAAGTATGTAACAGCTAGAAGGAAGCATTTCCGACGCTATAAAGTATATATATTCTTGATCAGGATCACTAGCCGAGTCGATCTAGCCATGTCTGTCTGTCTGTCTGTCTGTCTGTCTGTCTGTCTGTCTGTCTGTCTGTCTGTCTGTCTGTCTGTCTGTCTGTCTGTCTGTCTGTCTGTCTGTCTGTCTGTCTGTCTGTCTGTCTGTCTGTCTGTCTGTCTGTCTGTCTGTCTGTCTTTCTGTCTGTCTGTCTGTATGAACGCTGAGATTTCGGAAACTATAAAAGCTAGAAGATTGGCATTTTGCATGCAGATTCTAGGAGTTCCTACACAGCGCAAGTTTATTTCAAAAAGGTGCCGCGCCCCCTCTAACGCCCACTATCGCTTATATACGATTTTAAAAATTTTAATATTTCGGAAAAGCAAAAAATGCAGTTTTGTTGTGCTTATCAATACCTATCGAAATGTAGAAGAAATTTTTTAAATCGAACCATTCGTTAAAAAGTTATGGCTCATCAAAGTTTATATCTTCATCTCCCTCGCACTCCCTTAAGCTGAGTAACGGGTATCTGATAGTCGGGGCACCCGAATATAGCGTTCTCTCTTGTTTTATTTGATATCAGAAGTTTTTGTTTGTTTACATTTGCTCTCATAGGAGCTAATTTAAATTTAAATTGGTCAATCATAATTTGTAAGCCATTGTATTTAAACAAATTAAGTTAAAAAGGCGTTTAAGTATTTCAAAATACCGATTTTCGTTTCTGAATAACATTTAAACGTTAAATTTAAGGAATCTCAAGTTCTATAGAATTTAAAGTTTTAAAGAAAATCGTTAGAGCCGTTTTTGAAAAAAATAAAAAAATGCTAAAATAAGTTTTAAAAATTTTTATTTTTTTTCATATCTTTTGAACTATAACATTTACACAAATTTCATATAGAAGGCGTTTGTAGCATTTAAAAATACCTTTCAAACGAGATGCAGCACAAGTAGCTTTAGTAGTCTAGAAGTTACGGCTTTCCGATTTTAGCTATTTATAGCTGTTTTCCCGCTAAACTAGCTGGTTTTTCCAAAAGTGGTAGGTAGGTAGAAGTGGTGAGGTCCTCTCTGAGGTCCTCCAAGTAGAGCTGAGCTCCGTTTTGATCCACACCCTCGTAAATTGTTGTGTCCGCGTTCTCTTCAGTACCAGCCTGCGTAATTTAGAAAACCTAGGATTGCAGTTATCCTCTGCTTTCCTATTTCTCCCAATGATTCCAGCTGATACGCCCCGAAGTATCTCGCCCTGATATGGTTTAGTGCTGGGCAATGACACATCATGTAGAGTTTTGAATCAAAAGATCAAAGCTTTTGATCTCCTGAGACCCTGCTCTTCCGACCAACTTTTACTAGCTTGTGATTTGTAGTGTTCGTGAATCCTTGCTTGGACTGTATTTAGGAAATCAGGTAGACTAGTTGTATAGGAGTCGTCTACCGACCCCATTCGCGCAAGTTCATCCGCCTTTTCGTTTCCTGGTATATCATTGTGCCCCATGTTATCTGTACATGGTTGTTTGTTGCTAGTATGTTAAGAGCCGACTTACAATCGGCTACTAGTGTCCAGTTGGGTCTTGCTGCTGCGAGAGATTTGATAGCCGCTTGGCTATCAGAGTATACTTACCTTTGTATTCCTGAGGCCTTGCTGAATCGAAAGCTTGGCTGCTTCTAAAATAGCAAGTACCTCAGCCTGAAAAACTATCGCTGATTCTGGGAGGTGGAATTTCGATTCTATCCCCCAGCTTTCAGCGAAAATTACAGCCCCTACACCGCAGTCCATCTTGGAGCCGTCAGTGTAGAGTGATACCTCATCTTGTCTCCAAAAGTGGTAGAACAAAAGTTTTTTATATCGATGTGATGAACGTCATATCAAATTTTCAGAACTTAAAAAACATATTTTGGACAAACTGACAAGCGGACAAACTGACAAACATAATTTTGACTAGGCCCCCGCAAATTTGTTTTCGGTATAACTTTTAAACGGAGCTTCCGATTTTCTCATATGACCCCTCATATTAAGCGCATTTTCAGTAGGAATACAACTAACGTTGTCCACCGGCCCCAACAGATCCAAATTTCTAAATTTTCACTTTTACACTTTCACCGCTCTCTCTCCCAAACCAATTGATTTTCTTGAGGTCTTGGTATGCAATCCTTTAAGTTTTAGCACTACCTTTAATTTGAAGTATTACTCATTACGATCGGACTATCACAGCAGATTTTCAATTTTGCGGCTATATATAGTAGTCGCCTTCGCACACTCTCCTTGTGCGCTTCGTCACGTCACAATAACAAGAACAACAAATATGCTAACATTATACAAGATTGATCTAGAAGGAATACAGTAACTTATACATACATACATACTAATACGTAGCCATCCTGCTACATTCATTGGGGTGAGTATATTTTATTTGATTGCTTTTGTACCAGTTGTCTATATAGATAATACCAGATTTTTACTTCATGTGGATTTATTTCAGCTTCAGAATCAAAATGCCCGTCTTCAACAGGTTCATCTTCTTCTTCAGCTGTTTTTTCTTCCTCGTTTTTTTTTCCCCCTAACTGTTTAAGATAATAACCCAACTCTACTTGATCAGGAGTAATATCAGTGACTTCATTACTCACGGTGTTATTGCTTAAGTTAATGTTTTTATTTTGATGATAAAGTTGGGTGATGTAATAATCAGTTAAATTAAAACTATAATTATTGTTAGAAATTACATTTACTGAAACTACTGTTAGACCCCAAAAGATGAACATATCCAACTGAAATGAGAAAGAGAGAAAATAAAATTAATTATTAATATTTACCAAGTAATTTGACTCACCTTTTGTTTTGTTTAAATTTGTAATATCCAGAGCTTGCAAGTATCAGTCAACCTTTTCAAAGTGTTCGAGAAAAACCTGTCATTTACAAACACTTTGAGAACTGGGAGAGAGCTAACACATTTAAAGGATTTTTGATTAACAGCTGTTACGCTCAGAGCAAAACCCTTTTTTTAGGGCTCCTACGGTTTCGGTTTCTACTGACTACTTTGCTCGGTCTGTTAGGGAAAACGGTCTTTTGTGAATGTATGCGTGCGTGTGTGTGAACTGTTCAGTAATGCTTCAGTCGTAACATTGCCTTTTGATTATTAAAATTTAAAAGAGTAATGGAAAATCCGTAATGTGTATTTTCTAAAGCTGAATCTGTAAGATTAGCCCATTTACCATTAAATTCAAATATTCAACATATTTAACTAATTTAAGAGCTCAAAACTCCACTTTTGGCATATCTTTCTCATGTAGTAAATAATAACCAAATCCACCTAATAAAATTTGTTTAGCTACAGGAAACAGTAAGGTTGAACCTCCTTTAGCAGTTTATGTAGCTTTAAATCAATTCCTAACTATCTAAGAATATCTTCACAACATTACCTGTTTATATTCCCAATATCTCGAAAGATTTGAAAGAACGGGTGAACCATTTTGTAGAAATAGGCTTGGTTGGAATACTTTGAGACATTTTTTATCTTAAGCCTTATGGTAGTTCATTTGAACCAATCTGCCTTTTATAGCTCATTTGAAAGGTAATTCATTTCTTCATGGCTTTTCTTAATAAAGATAGTTCCTCATATATAGTAAATAAATATATTGAAGCAAACAAAAAAATAAAAGTTAACCTAAATTCAGAATAAAATTCTATGTACATTTGCAATTTTAGAATTATCTTATTTCCCATGCAAAATATAAACACATATCACAGCAGGCCTATACATTTCACTTTCTAGAGAAAACCCATTTTTCTGGCTTTTATTTAACAGTAGTCTTTCAGAAACCCTTTTAGGTGACTGCTAACTTAAAAGGGTCTCACCGAGTGGTTACTGAAAGACCGACTGATTTGTTCGGTTGGGCCGAACGGTCGGACCGAAACCGGCAAGCAAAACGAAAAAAGGGTTCCGCTCAGAGAGAGATTCTGTGAGCAACATTATTTTCGGTTTTGTCGAGAGTCAAATTGCCTTAGAAAAATCGGTTGACAGTTATTTGCATGCTCTGGTAATATCATTAAATTTGTAACCCTTCTGAAAAAAAAATAATTAGTGGGTTACACCTAATTCATCATAAAGTTGTTTCGGTTTAACAACTCAATGCAGTCTAAAAGGCACAATTGTCCTCCGTCAGAGTCTACGCCAGCTAAATCTATTTCCTCAACAGTTATGGCTGCCCTTTTAGGTACACCCGGGAGGAGGAGGATGTAAAATTACTGTTCCTGGCAGTCTTGGATAGTAAAAATCAATTTCTGCACAGGTTATTATTACCTTGTAACTGTCTAATATGACAATTTTTTTAGTCTTTTTGAAACGTAATGGCATTGAATTCTTAAAACGAAAAGGTCTTTATTACCGAGTTTATAATACCTATCAAACCTTCTTTTTCCTATTACAATAGTTCCCCCCTCTTTATTTTCACTCTGAAGTAAATCTGATTTAAACTTCTCTAACAATTCTTTTTAAAGAAAAGAATTTTTGTTGTCTACACTACGCTTCTCTGTTTTAATTGAAATTTTAGACTCTTCACTTACATTATCGTTATCGTTATCATTATCTTCATTTACTGGCGAAAATGACATCTTGGTGGGTGGCAAATCATCATACTCTTCAAAAATTGGATTATTAACTGGTGTTTCTGTTGTTGTAGTTGTTGCTTCTGTTGTTGTTGTAGTTGTTGCTTCTGAAATTAAATTACATAAAGAAAAGTTTAAAACTAAAAAATGATTTTATTTTGTGATTGTTAATGTTATTTACCTTATGGGGTTTCGTCGACTTCATCACTTTTTAGATTACTATCTTCTGTAATATTGCTTGCTGTTGCTATTGATATTGATATTAATAATGATATTCTTACCTTGTGAGGTTTTTAATATACTCTCTAACTCATCAATGTTCTTATATAGATACAGATTCAGCTGAATATCCAAAACATGATTGCTAGGCAGTAAGATTCGAATAACTTGGATATTCGTTGTTTCGTTATATCTTGTTATATTGCTATTCATTTTGGTTGTCAGAATGGGTATGTTACGTGGGCATATTAGTGCCCTAGTCCTGAAAAGGACTTGGGCCGAGGGAAAGTCATCCGATGTTCAGGCACCAATTTTTGCCGGCATAAGCTCGCCGGATGGGGTGGGTTCTTGGTAAGACCTTCTACTCTCCAACATAACGAGAATAAATATTAAGATGCCTGAAAAATAGTAAGCGTCGTAAAGTCCGTCGGTCATCAGTTTACATTGCCCCACAAGCTTTGCTGTCGCTTGATCGTAACACAATCGGGCAATGTTTCGGCCACATTCCCTCCCCTTCACACATTCGTGTGCCAAATGGATCGTCGCGGGCCGCGCAATACGATCCCCTATTGTCAAGGTTGTTCGTCAAAAGTTATGTCATTATTCTTCACCTACTCCACTTATCGCGTCAGCAACCCCCGTTTGAAAACTTAGCACTTCATGTTTTTAAGTTAGTTTTCACATTACAAATTTATTGAATAAGGTATTGGCTAGTGCCATTTATGAGTAATATTATGGTTAGGGATTTTGGCTGGAAACTATTTTTGATTTTGTACATAAGCTGATACATGAGCATGCTGGTCTTTACATATTTATTTTTCTATTGCTGAGTTGATTAGTATATGGAGTATACATTTTTTTATTTTCAGTCCGAATAGAGTTGCTCTATAAAAAATCTTTAGATTCCCAGCTGTCATATTTTTTTGAAAACCGTCTCTCTTAAATATTTTTTCCACTAAATATTTGTCTGGGAAACAAGTTTTTTTCAGTTCTTCTTTATGGAAACCACCTTGTACAAAAGGCGCGGGTTGCCTTTTATTTCCACGTTTGTAGGTTTAACAAAAGCCGAGATAAAATAAAACACATGCACGTCGGTTCCAAGATTAGGCAAAAGCGATGTGGTTTTAATGGCCGCCGGAAAAAGCTGGCTTTTTATGTGACCGCATTCTCTGAATCGTACAATCGCGTATTTGTGTAAGACTTAAAGTTATGTTATGTTTCCATTTCACGTTCGTTTCTTTTTTAGGTGTAAACTAGGTATAAGTCTTAAGTTTTTGTCTTAACTAATTATAAAGGTTTTCATGGTGTAAATTAGGTATAAGTATTTCAGTTTATACAAGTTAGTTAAGTTCAGTTAATACAAGATGATATAAATTCTTTGTTGTTGGAGTAACATGCTGCCCGCCTTGCCAGGTGGCAATCAATTGGCGATAATGGACTGCAGTCTCGTTAGGCAGCGAATGGCTTCCTTCAGTTGGCCTAGCGGCGAAGGCTTGTTGCTGGGACTGCGATGGTAACTCCGTTTTCCACTGCTTCGCTGTCGATTGCGGCTTTCTCGCTCCTTGGTGTGCTGCTGGTCAGGCCTGGTGCGCTTGGCTGACTCCTTTCCCTTTGTCTCCTCGGCTGGTCCATGCAGGATCGTGTGGTGCAGTTCTCCGCACACATGGCAGATGTCCTTGGATCGGCACTGTTGGAGTGTGTGAGAGGATGCCAAGCAGTGGACGCAATAGTGCAAACGTCTTACAGCCCGTCGTTTAGCGATAAAGTCAAGTTTTAGAAACTTTTCGCAGAAACGCAGCGGGTGCTTTTGGCGGCACATTTTGCATTGATGTCCCATCTGGTAAGAAAAAACATTATAAGCGACTGATTGAGAAACTATATGATATGTTAGCCGTGGTGTTGGGACTTGTGTTATGTGTGTGTAGGAGGCTCTAGGTTCAAAAACACCCAAGATATAATTTTTTTACATTTTCTTTCCTGATTACTCCAATGGGAGTGTACAAAGTGGCGCGTTTGATTTGTAATTCCAAGTTTTTAGGTAGCCGAGATAAAAGAAACACTTGCACGTCGGTTTGAGGTTTAAGCAAAAGTGGTGGTTTTAATGGCCGCCGGAAACGGCTGGCTTTTTATGTGACCGCATTCTCGTACAATCGAGAATTAGTGTAAGACTTAAAGTTATATTATGTTTCCATTTCGCGTTCAATCGAGTATTTGTGTAAGACTTAAAGTTATATTATGTTTCCATTTCGCGTTCGTTTCTTAAGGTGTAAACTAGGTATAAGTCTTCAGTTTTGTCTTAACTAATTATAAGGGTTTTCATGGTGTACATTAGGTATAAGAATTTCAGTTTTTAGTCTTAATATAATACAAGTTGATTTAAATTCTTTGTTGTTGGAGTGATGCTCCAACATGCTGCCTGCCTTGCCAGTTGGCAATCAATTGGCGATGATGGACTGCAGTCTCGTTAGGCAGCGAATGGCTTCCTTCAGTTGGCCTAGCGGCGAAGGCTTGTTGCTGGGACTGCGATGGTAACTCCGTTACCATCCGTTTCCACTGCTTCGCAGTCGATTGCGGCTTTCTCGCTCCTTGGTGTGCTGCTGGTCAGGCCTGGTGCGCTTGGCTGACTCCTTTCCCTTCGTCTCCTCGGCTGGTTCATGCAGGATCGTGTGGTGCAGTTCTCCGCACACATGGCAGATGTCCTTGGATCGGCACTGTTGGAGTGTGTGAGAGGATGCCAAGCAGTTGACGCAATAGTGCAAACGTCTTACAGCCCGTCGTTTAGCGATAAAGTCAAGTTTTAGAAACTTTTCGCAGAAACGCAGCGGGTGCTTTTGGCGACACATTTTGCATTGATGTCCCATCTGGTGAGAAAAAACATTATAAACGACTGATTGAGAAACGATATGATATGTTAGCCGTGGTGTTGGAACTTGTGTTATGTGTGTGTGTGATTACTGGGAGGAATCGGGTTTGGTTTCGAGGACGATAAGTTTGACGACCGGCCGAGTTATTTCACCCGTGCGGGTTTGTAAATTTGATTATCGGGTCCCGGATGAACCTTGATAACTCTCCCTAGACGCCACTCTGTTGGTGGGGCGGCATCATCCTTAATAATGACGATGTCGTCGAGAGCCAAGTTTCGAGAAGGATACTTCCATTTATAGCGACGGTGCAGTTCTGAGAGATATTCATCCCTCCAACGTCTACTCAGTTCTTGATGCATTATTTTGAAATTCTGCCAGCGGTTATGTAGGCCGAGGTTCTCGCCTGGATTGTCGGGAAACACAATTAGGGGGCTCCTCGGATAAAATGACCTGGGGTTAAAGGGAGTAGTTGGTCAGCATCTGATTTCAGAGTAGACAGCGGTCTAGAGTTGAGAACCGCTTCTATTTTTGCGAGTAAAGTAGAAAACTCTTCGAAAGTAAAGGCGTGGGATCCTGCTACGCGCTAGAAGTGTTTTTTAAATGATTTTACAGCCGCTTCCCAAAGACCACCCATGTGCGGAGAGTGAGGAGGTATGAATTGCCATTCGAACGAGCGGCTACTAAAATTTGCAGTTACGTGATCGTTGGCATTTTTGAGAAAGGTTTCCCATGTCTTCGTGAGTTCTCGGCTGGCTCCAAGGAAATTTTTCCCATTATCGGAAACCATCTTGTTGGGAAGTCCCCTGCGACTTACAAAGCGCTCGAAAGTCGCAAGAAAAGTCTTTGTGGACAGTTCGGACACCGATTCCAGATGAACGGCTTTGGTGGAAAAGCATACGAAAACCGCTACGTAACCCTTGAGAATGTGGCTTGAACTAATCGCTGACGTTTTTAAGTCAAAAGGGCCTGCAAAATCAACACCAGTAATTGTGAATGCCGGAGTGAATGTGACTCGATAAGAAGGGAGGGCTGCCATTATCTGATTCGAAGTTCTCTGCTTGAATCGGGTGCAGGTAACACATCTTCGGATGCAGTTTTTGACTTTGTTTGTCAAGCGAGGAATATAGAATTCTTGACGAATGCATCGAAGCATGAGTCTGTTTTCAGCGTGGAGTAAGATTTGGTGTACAAATTTTATGAATAGAGTGCATAGTGCTGATTTTGGAGGTAAGAGCACTGGGTGGCTTTCGTTATATGGCAGATTTGAGTTGACTAGTCGGCTGTTGACGCGAATTTGGCCATCGTTGTCAATAAATGGGTTAAGGGGGCTGAGCGAGCTTTTGGAGGAAATCAGCTTGTTTTTTAATAATCGAGTGTACTCCTCTGGGTAATGCATTTTCTGAGCTGCGATAACAAGTCGAGTTTTAGCTAGTTTAGTAGGTGCATTTATGTTGACAGCAGTGCGTTTATGCCGTGGGTGCCAACTTAAAATGCGAGCTGTGGCTCTTAGGGCTCGAGAGTACGAGGTGAATTTTAGACATTGATCCTCGTCGTCCGACTGAGTACAGCAATGAACTAGGACTCGCGATTCAGGGGGTGAACATTCTGGTTTGCACGAGTTTGGCCATTTTTCCTTTGGTAAGGATAGCCATTGTGGACCATTCCACCAAAGTGTGGATTCTTTAAGCTCATTTGTTGAGCATCCTCGCGTTCCCAGATCTGCAGGGTTGTCCTTTGACCTGACATGACTCCAAGTCGCATTGGGACTTTCTGCGTGAATGCTTGCTGTGCGGTTTGCGACATATGTTTTCCAGGTATGAGGAGGTTTTTCTAACCAGGCAAGAACTATTTCAGAGTCACACCATAACAGAGGACTCAGTTTTTTAAGACGTGTCTCGTGGAGCGCGTGTTTTGCTAATTTAGCGAGCAGCTCTGCGCCACATAGTTCGAGGCGTGGTAAGCTTAGGGTTTTTAAGGGTGCTACTTTACTCTTTGCCAGAAGTAAATGGGATTGAATAACTCCCGAGGGGTATACAGTTCGTATGTATATTGTAGCACAGTACGCCTTTTCGGATGCAGAACCGTGTAGTTCTGGATCGTACTGGATCCAGCGAGGGATGTGTATGTGGGTTAGTTCTCGAAGGTTTTGGATAAAGGCATTCCATTTATCGATAGTGATTTGGGAGACATTATCATCCCAGCCGTGATTCTCGAGCCATAGGGATTGAAGCAGTAGCTTTGCTTGAATTATTATTGGCGTTAGCCAGCCTGCCGGGTCGAACAACGTCGAAGCGTGGGATAAAATGCTACGTTTAGATATCTGAGTGGCTGAATTAGGCGGGTTGATGTCGTATGAGAAACAATCATCATTGCCATTCCACTTAATGCCCAATGTGTGGGTAACGCTAGAGTCGGACACTTTGATAAAATTGTCATTGAATAAGTGATCTCGAGGGATTTCACTTAGCAACGCGTCGTGATTTGCGGTATTTTTCTTGAGCAGAAAACCCGCGGATTGCAATGCCATTCGAATTTCAGATTGGGCTTTCTTGGCACCCTCGAGTGTATGGTCGCCGGAAAGTATGTCATCCACATATGTTTCGGAGAGTAAAATTTTGGAGTCTTTGGCTAACTGTTGAAGGGTTCTGATAGCCAGATATGGGGCACAATTAACTCCAAAAGTGACGGTGTTGAGCTCGAAATCTTTCAAAAAAACACTGCCCTCTGGTTGAAAAATAATCGTCGGGGTGGACAAGAATTTGGCGGTACATCTTCTCAATGTCCCCGTTGAACACATACTTGTATAATCGCCAATTGAGTAGGATTCCAAGTAAATCGGCCTGTAGAGTAGGGCCTTTGTGTAAAACATCGTTAAGCGATCTGCCCGAAGATGTGGATCTAGATGCGTTAATTACGACTCTAAGCTTAGTTGTCGTGCTAGAGGGCTTTACTACTCCATGGTGTGGCAAGTAGTATGAAAAATATTGATTCTTCCGCACAATTTCGAAGGGCTGAGTCACTGACATGTGACCAAGATTAATATATTCTGACAGTACTTTATCATATTGCGATTGCGATGATATTGAGATCTAGCAATGTCCCTAGAGCAACCCCCAGTGTTGTGAGTTGGGAAACTCGGATTTAAAAGGGAGACGGACCATATAGCGTCCATCAGGCAGTCGTTGGGTCGTCTCGGCGAATAATTTTTCGCAAATTTGGTCCGAGTGAGAAGTTTGTTTTGGGACGGATATCTCTTCCACTTCCCAAAATTTTTGAAGGAGATTCCCGAGGTTTTCGGAATTATCCTCTACGCAAGTGGAAAATGTGCACACGTTGGATGTAGTAGCCTCGCTTAACGAGCCACTTACGATCCATCCGAATATGGTGCACAGAGTAGTAGGTTTTGAGAGAGAGGAGTTCGAATGCCCTCTAGAAAGACTTTAGGGGCAATATCACTCCCAATTATGAGATCAATCTCAGCAGCGGTTGAGAAATTTGGGTCGGCTAAGTCGAGATTTATGAGACAGCTATCTGCGGGTCTCGGAGTACTTATTACCGGGATCAGATTTGTGAGCTTCTCGAGTACAATCGCATCTACTGAAATTTCTTTAGTTCTAAGGTTGTCTGTGAGTACCAGGTGGCATATCTTAGAGGACGAGTTTACAAGTTTTCCTCCCATTCCGGAGATGCTTGTGTAGTGTTTAAGAGCGCGCAGCATAAGTCTGCGTTGTGACTTTTCTGTGATAAAGGTGCGCTGGGACCCTTGATCGATCAGGGCTCAGAGGCAGAACAGTTCTCCTTTATGAAGGACACGGACTAACGCCGTTGGGAGAATAACATTACGATTTTGAGTGGAATGATGTGCTACAACATTGGATGGTTGAGCTAATTCTGGGCTTTGTCATGGTCTCGGAGGAAAATGCAATAAGGAGTGGTGGTTTTTGTGGCAAGTATTGCAACTTTTCCCACTTTTACATTCCTTTGCAGTGTGACTATATGAGAGACAGTTAATACAAAGATTAGCCGACTTCGCAAATTGGAAACGATCGTTCGGGCTAAGTTTTCTAAATTGACTGCATTGTCGTAGGTGATGTGATGTGATCTGCTGCCATCGTGGTGTGTGCTACTGCACTAGTTTTGTTGGATGACTTGAGGGGTGACTGGTAAAAAGATTTCGCAGGCTTAATGGAAGAAAGACGTTCTAGTACCTCTACTCGAAGCACTAGAAAATCATTCATTTGTTGCCAAGTCGGCAAATCCTTTCGAGAGTCGAGAGATTGTTCCCAAAGGGAGAGCGTCTGGTCGGGTAATTTCGATGAGTATAGATCAGCGGTCGGCACACACATACGATGACATTTTGTTTTATATTTGTGTGAGTAATTTGCACTGGGCAGCTCATCGATGTGTGTGTGCAGACCGCTGTTCTACGTTATACGTGAGCGAGCAGCGCGTGGGCAGAGCAAATCCCTATGCTCACTTAATAGGGCGCTGCCGACCGCTGGTATAGATGAACCAGCATGGGGTCCCAATTTTCAGTTTGAACTGTTTGAGCCTTTAGTACTGAAAGACAGTGTGTCACTGTGGACAGAATGCTCTTGATCCCCTCGTCATCTTCCTTATAAACCTTATTCATGGAAAAGAGTCTTTTTAACTGCAAACGTTTGTTTTCGAAACGCTTGGACAAGGCGTTCCACGCGGGAGCGAAGTTCTCATCGCACAGTAGAAACTGTTTGACGATAGTGCCAGCTTCTCCTCGGGTTTTATTTCTTAAGTGATAAAATTTTTGAGCAGCTGTGAGCTTGGGGTGATTGCTATATACAGCAGTAAACATGTCCCTAAAAGCGGGCCAATCTTCGTAGCAACCGCTAAAAGGTTCGGTGTCGCAGGGAGGGACCTTAATATGGCATGAATTCATCGATGTGTCGGCAAGAGCTGACGAGTTTGGGTCCCCGCTTAAATTAACTTGAAGCTCTACTTGGTTTCCACGACATAGATCTTTTAAAAGAGTTTTAACTCTATAAAACTCGTCTTCGCATGTAGAAAAGGTCAAACTGATTTGCTCTTCATTTTCAGCAGAGATCTCTTCGTCAGTGGATACCATCAAGCTTCGAAAATCTTGATCTGCTTCAGCAAAAAGCGTGTCCAAACGACGTAATCTCTCAGTAACGAGGGATTCCCTGGTGTCTATTTTGAAGGTGGGAGATTTAGCACAAAACTGAAGCACTCGGCTCGTGGAGAAATCAAAACGTCGTTGGGCAGACATTGTGAAAAAAGAGGAAAAAATCGGATGGGATACAACGAATTTTTGTTGAACTCAACCCAAAGGGAAAAACGGATATGAAAGTTATGTGCTAAGTAAAACAACCAGAATCTTATCGTTTGGCCCAATAGGGGAAGTAATTATAATTGTATAGAGTTCCAGAGGGTGATACCAGACAAAGTGTGGTTATTTTACTTCGTCAGTTTGGGAAGTAATCTGGGGTGTATTTACAAAAAAAAAAAAAAAAAGGTTGATTTTACCTCCTAGCAGACAAAGTAGGGTTATGTCGCCGTGTGCTTGTAGAGTTTAAAATAAGTGGGGTGCCAAAGAAAAGACAAAGTAGGGTTATGTCTCCTTGTGTGTGTAAAGGTGAACAAGAGGGGTGCTTATAAGCCAGAAGACAAAGTAGGGTTATGTCTCCTTGTGTTTGTAAAGTTTAAATATAAAGTTAAGTTTTATATTTTTGCAACTGCGGTTTATGTTTTGGCGCTTTAGCGGACCGACATTAATTTAAAACGTACATATGCAACAGCAGAGATATGTGTGCCCGTGTGCCAAAATTTGTGCATTAGCAGATCGACTTACATATGTATGTGTAAAAAGTATGCACTCCCACCGGGAAAAAACCACTGGAAAATAAAATATTTTCATCAGGTTTCTCCATAGAAGCGGAAGGGACTAAACCTCCTTCACCCCCTTACATTTCTTCCATCTCTGGTTTCAAAATACACGGGAGTGACACAAAAAGTAAGGGAAAAATGAGGTTTCTATCTGGATCTCTGGCAGTAGAATGCAGGCCAAAAACCACTGGTTTTTTGACTTCCCGCATTATAGATTTTCCACACGTACCCAGTTATGGTTTTCCTCCACTTGCAATATCTGCTTTTCTACAACCTCCCAGTTATGGTTTTCCATTGCTTTGCAGTATCTGATTTCCCACAATAAAAATTACTTTTTTTCATGTAATATTTGTATGTGTATTTATTAATAATATTTACAATCGACGCATTGGAATTAAAAATTTTTAGTGTCTGAAGCATTCCCGCTTTTCCGTGACTTGTAAGCCTGTCTTCTGAAAATATCAAAAATAATTAATACATGAATGTAAGACCAGGAATAATTGAAATTACCATTATTACATGTCCGTACAAAATTAAGGGATCTCTCCAGAAATTATGCCATGGCCGATCATTTGCCCTCTGATCAGCTGTTTTATGTATCTATAACAAAAACAGGCGAAACAGTTCTGCTCCCAAAAAGTCACAATCGGCCTGGCTGAAATAAATGTAATATTTTGATTATGTTAAACAACTAAATTAGTGCTGATGTACCATTAATGAACACCGCACACCATTTACTACTGGTGAAGATTAAAAACATTTCAAGTGACACTGAAATGCAGAATTTGTGTTAAAGATAGCATCTGGAGGCTTATATTTATTAATGGCGAAAATATCTGTGGTACTAACCTCTGTAGCGCTGAAATAAAGATTATTAAACGACAACATGTACTTTATCACTCACCTTTTTCTTGTTCTTTAAATTAAATTGAACTATTTTCACTTTTTTCACTTTTAATTTCACGAAATGAAACTGATGTGACCGTGCATCATATATTTGATAATACCAACATTCCAAAGAAAGATCAAATTGGTCATAATTTTGTTGTAACTTAAGGTCACACTTTGCCCGCGAAGAAATATTTCGTTTAAATAATATTTTTTTAGGGACCGTAATCAATAAAGGTTACGTATATTATACATATAATATGTATTTTTCGCCAATTCAAATGTTATCTATACTACCAACACGATCTGACGATCAAATTATTTTATTTCATAGAAAATGTTTTGAAATGTAAAAAAACAATAATAGTTTTCTTTGTATTTTAATGCAATTCCTTGATAAATGTGATCAAATATTTTAACCGTCTTACCGTGGCTTTTCTCTATAATGTTGTTATGTCCCACATTCATTCTTATTATTATTTGTAAAAATTTTGAGTAAAATAAATTAAAATCATCAATAAATATTATGATTATAGACATTATGATAATAGTTATTTAGTTTAATTTATTTGATTAACAATTATTAATATTTTTTTTATTACCAAAAAATTTAATTTTAATATTACCAAAAAATGAAAAATAAATGTGAGAACAAGTCTTTTGGTTTTGGTGTAAATCATAGGATTTTTGAATATTATAAGTTGGTGATTTTTTTGTTAAAAAATATTATAATCGTAGTGCCACAGAAATCACACAGCGCATAAGTGGCCTGATATTGATGCTACTCAGAAACCCACCCCATTAACGCTCAGAAATTATCTATCCCCACACCGCCGCCTGCAAAAAGGAACAGGATTTCAAGAACACAAAAACCAACTTCTCACTTTCCTGCTGGGCTCGCACTAGCTTCGATGTATGTGTGTATATAGACGTGCAAAAATTTAGTGTATAAGCGGACCGACGTACATATGTATAAAGGTATGTATGCACTCGCACTAGCTTCGATGTATGTGTTTATGTAGACGTGTAAAAATTTAGTGTATATGCGGACCGACGTACATATGTATAAAGGTATGTATGCACTCGCACTAGCTTCAATTTATGTAAGTACTTATGGAAGTGCGTGCGGTTTCTTCGAGAAAGAAAAACACAGTTCTTATTAAGATGTATGTATGTATGTAGTTATTTGCACAGCACATTCACTGGCGTATGTATGTATGTATGTATGGGTCTGCATTTATTCGGGAAAAAAACCAATATAATTAAGAGAATTTTACTGAGTATGTATTTATGTATGTGTGGGTTTGCGTTTATTGTGCAAAAAAGGGTTAAAAATGATTTCCAAGATAATTCACTGGATGTGTATGTATGTGTGGGTTTCCGTTTATTTGTGCAAAAAAGGGTTCAAAATGATTTCCGAGATAATTCACTGGATGTGTATGTATGTATGGGTTTCCGTTTATTTGTGCAAAAAAGAGTTAAAAATGATTTCCGAGATAATTCACTGGATGTGTATGTATGTGTGGGTTTCCGTTTATTTGTGCAAAAAAGAGCTAAAGTGATTGAGTTTAACGTGTCTGTAGGGTCAGCTACGAGGATTACCTTTTTTCACACGCTCTGGGGGCAGCAACGAATAAATCCAGAAGAGATGTACACTTCTTTCGCTCTCGGGCCAGCACAAAAAATCCTCTCCAGATAGATGTCCAGTTCTGTTGACGACGAAGGACCATGTACAAAAGGCGCGGGTTGCCTTTTATTTCCACGTTTGTAGGTTTAAGGGGGGACATCTAGGTAGAATTTTTAAAAAATCGAAAATTTTTTTTTTCGCTTTAAAAATGCTTTAGGGTCTTAAACATAACATACCAAAAGATAGAGTCCGGCAAAAGTGTCTAAGTGTCGAAATTTTCCATTCTGCGGCGATGCCTCACATGTATATCCCGGGCACCTTAAAACTTTAAACGCGTTTTTCTCGAAACCACTTTTTTTGAGGCGGCCGGACACATAACTCGAACAAATCTTAACCGATCGATCTCAATTTTTGACAGTATATTCAAAATACCTATGTCTATCGACGGACGTAGGATTTTTTTTTATTTTGCTTACTTTTTTTTTATCAATAATTTTGTGACGTTTTTTATTCGAAAAAATGCTACTTTTTTTTCAATCACTCACCATTTTTTAAAAAATCAAAATATCGAAAAAATCCTACGTCCGTCGATAGCTGTTGAGGTATAGAAACTAACCAAATTTTATTTTTTTTTTAGATCAAAAATTAAGGACGTTAGGTGTCCGGCCATGGACCCCCTTTAACAAAAAAAGGGCATACGAAGAAATGCTGCACAGCCGCCATTTTGTTTTCCATTTATTAGAAAAAAATTTTATTTTGTACTTTGGACCTAATATAATAAAACGTAGTTTACAAATTTTCGATTGGCTTCTTCATTTGGCCAAAAAAAAATCCAGAAAATCCGTTTTTTTTCCCAGTTACCTAGATGTCCCCCCTTAACAAAAGCCGAGATAAAATAAAACACATGCACGTCGGTTCCAAGATTAGGCAAAAGCGATGTGGTTTTAATGGCCGCCGGAAAAAGCTGGCTTTTTATGTGACCGCATTCTCTGAATCGTACAATCGAGTATTTGTGTAAGACTTAAAGTTATGTTTCTTTTTAAGGTGTAAACTAGGTATAAGTCTTCAGTTTTTGTCTTAACTAATTATAAGGGTTTTCATGGTGTAAATTAGGTGTAAGTATTTCAGTTTTTAGTCTTAATATAATACAAGATGATTTAAATTCTTTGTTGTTGGAGTAATATTCCAACACACCTTGTATTGGATTACCTTCGAAATCTTCCAACAAGTAGGTGGTAGGGTATGTGTTTCTCACACTTATTATTTTAAAAATTTCTGTAGTCCAATTCGGTGTATAGCCCTTTTCAAACACATGTTTATATTTACTGATGCGTACATAATCTCCATTACGCAATTTTCCCACACTTAACATTTTGAGATGATTGTAGGCTGTTTTCAAAATGTGTTTTTCATTGGAAGAATTGACGTCAATTTGGGCGACCTTAATTGTTCTATGTAGTCGTTTGTTGTATACATCAATTAATTTTTTATACATATCAACCCACTTGTATGTTCCGCTAAGGCTAAATTCCCGCCACATAAGTTCCTTCAAACTTCTGTTAAAGCGTTCAACAATTGAAGCTTTTACAATTGAAAGGGTAGAATAATGGTTAATTCCATATTGTTTCATCAACGCGTTAAATTGTTTGTTAAAAAATTCAGTTCCATCATCCGTTTGTAAATTCTTTGGTGTTCCACGTCCAGATTTGAAAATTTTTTCTATTGCCATTGAGACATCTTTAGCGCTTTTTGATTTTAATGCTTCTCCGCTTGAGGAGCAACTCTGCTGGCGAATGTCCCGTTGTCGAATGCGGTGTGCAGTGTTGGCTGAACAGATATTGGGCCAGGGCTAGATTTATGTCAGTATCTCGTTCCATCTTCTTTAAGAATCCTTTTGTGCTTTGGACCATCCGCTCAGCTTGTCCATTGGTCGCCGGGTGAAAAGGTGCCGATCGGATATGGCGAATAATGTTGTTGCTCATTCCAGCTCGTCCGGAATTCCATGAGTAGCAAAAAGCTGGCGAAGGAACGCGATGGCGCAGGCTGCTGTTGTAGACTTGACAACGCTAACCTCGAGCCACTTTGAAAAAGAATCAACGACCAAAAAGAACACCTTGCTTTGAAACGGTCCAGCAAAGTCAACATGAAGACGAGACCAAGGTTTCTTAGTGGATTCCCAAAAGTGTACTTTCGATTTGTGCGGCTCATTTCGAGTTTCCTGACAGGCTTGGCAGCGCTTGACTGTGAGCTCGATATCCGCATCAATATTTGGCCACCAAACGTAGCTCCTTGCCAATGCTTTCATTTTCACGATTCCAGGATGATGCGCGTGAAGAGCGGCTAGGATCTCTTTCCGATCAGCCGTGGGAATTGAGGCGCGATGTCCCCAGACCAAGACTCCCTTGTTAGCTGATAACGCGTCCCGCCGCATATAGTATGGGTACAGATCATCGGCTCGATTAATTTTGGTACTGGGCCACCCCCTTAGTACCCAGCAAAGTACTTTCCTAAGGACTGGCTCCTTGGCAGTATGCGAGGCGAGTGACTGTGCGCTGACAATAGGTTGGGCTGCCCATTCGATCATTAAAACGTCCTCCTTAGTAGATGTTTGCGGTTCGGATAATATCGGGCAACGGCTCAAAAAATCGGCATTACTTATTTTCGCTCCAGGACGGTGGATGATAGTGAAATCGTATGCACTCAAGAAAATTGCTCGTCTTAGCATTTGGTTCGAAATGATGTTTGGCACTGCCTTTGATGCGGTAAATATGCCTAGAAGCGGGCGATGGTCTGTGATCAAGGTGAATGGACGGCCATACAGGTAGTTGTGGAACTTTTTAACGCCGAAAATTAGTGCGACCGCCTCTGTCGATTTGTGAATAGTTCCGCTCTGCCTTAGACAACGTACGTGAATAAAATGCTATTGGCTTTCCATTCCGTTTTCCATTTTGTGACTTAGTACAGCTCCTATTCCATACGGAGAGGCATCGCAGACCAAAACCAAGGGTAAATTCTCGCTGTAATGGACCAATACTGCATGTGAGACGATGAGCTGCTTTAACTTGTTGAACGCCTCCTGGTGTTGATCCGACCAATTCCATGAAGAATTTTTATCTAGAAGGCGATGCAATGGCTCTGCAATTGTAGCTTTGTTAGGAAGAAATGAATGATAAAAATTAGTAAGCCCTAGAAAGGCTTGAAGTTGTTTCTTATCTGTTGGCGCCGGCGCGGAGTGGATGGCCTTGACCTTGTCCACCGAGGGCCGTATGCCTAGGGCGTCGATTTTGAACCCCAAAAACTCGATGGTAGGGACTCCGAACTGGCATTTGTCCCTGCGCAGGCGAAGACCGGTCTTATCGAAACGAGAAAGGACCTCGTTAAGTCTGACTGATAACTCCTCGTCAGACTTTCCCATGACCACAATATCGTCGAAATACGGCAATACTCCCGGTATATTCTGAAGGATATTCTCTATGCAGCTCTGAAAAATTCCGGGGGCTGATGATATCCCGAAGTGCAGCCTGGTGACCTTGAATGCGCCCTTGTGTGTGGAGATAGTCTGCATCATTGCTGAACGGTCATACACTGACAGCTGCTGATAGGCTTGCGCTAGATCAATTTTTGCGAGTACTGACCCGCCTTCTATTGATGCCAGAAGTGTGTTTTTGGCCGGAATTTGATGGCAATGTGGTAGGACTGCTCTGTTCAAGGTCGATTTGTAGTCTCCACAAATGCGTATTGATCCGTCTTTTTTAATGACAGGAACCGTAGGTGTGGCCCATTCGGAATACTCTACCGGTTCTAAAATTCCTTGTGCGCACAGGCGATCGAGTTCCTCCTCAAAAAGGCCTTTTAAGGGCAAAAGGAATGCGACGTGGAGGCAACCTGATCGGAGGAACTTCTGGATTAACGTGGAGTACCACTGGAGGCCCGGTGTATCGTCCTAGCTCCGTGGAAAACAGATGCTCAAATTTCGTTAATACCGATGATATGCTACTGCCGCAGGTGACCCCGTGAATTCCTTCGATACGGATCCCCAAAGGCTCGAACCAGTTACAGCCTAATAGGTTGACTCAGACTCCAGACGCCGATTACACAGGAACACAAAATTAAACTTTGTGAAATTTCCACGAACCATTTCAAGTTTTCCATGATATTTGGGTGCTCCTGAGTAAAAGTCCCATACAAAATTATTTTCCATCACCTACAGGTTCCGCGGTATAGCTAAGAATACAAAAAACCGATGTTTGCCGACATTTTGAATTACGTGGCCTATATAATTGGACTTACCTTTATTATTTTCGCTAGGACTTACTGTCAATATATCACGGCACTACTAAAAAATAGTCCCCATCGTGAACCATTGTCCATGTCTTTGGAATTCGACGCTAAAGTTGAAAATCCCAAAATTTTAAAGATTTCTCTGATGAAAAAACAATTCTGAGAATTTAATCTTGAATGGAACTAATTTTAACTATTCGTTGAATCTATTGTCCATTGTATGCTTTAATTTCGATTTAAAGCGTTTTCATGAGGATATTTTATTGGATTTCTTATACCAATAAAACCGGTATTTTTATTTTATTATCTACTCCTATGTGCTGTCAAATTTAGAAAAAGTCATGGCAACCTCTAGAACTAAGAAATTAAAAACGTTCACTGAACATACATAGAGAAACATACATGTTTACTCCCATTCTATAGGATGCCTTGACTTATTTGAAATTTGACAGCACATAGGAGTAGATAATAAAATAAAAAAAACGGTTTTATTGGTATAAGAAATCTAATAAAATATCTTCATGAAAACGCTTTAAACCGAAATTAAAGCATACAATGAACAATAGATTCAACGAATAGTTAAAATTAGTTCCATTTAAGATTTAATTTTCAAAATTGTTTTTCTATCAGAGAAATCTTTAAAATTTTTGGATTTTCAACTTTGGCGTCGAATTCCAAAGACATGGGCAATGGTTCACAATACGGACTTTTTTTTACGAATGCCGAGATGTATTGAGAGTAGGTTTCAGCGAAAATAATTGAGGTAAGTCCAATTATATTGTCCACGTAATTCAAAATGTCGGCAAACATCGGTTTTTTGTATTCTTAGCTATACCGCGGAACCTGTAGGTGATTGAAAATAATTTTGTATGGGACTTTTACTCAGTAGCACCCGAATATCATGGAAAACTTGAAATGGTTCGTGGAAATTTTTGGCTGTGTACCTGTGTTATATTATATGGTTGTATCAGTTATCCCCTTGACCGGGATCGAGTTCTGCTGGTAATCATTAAGTTCTAAATGACACCGTGTTAGATCTGGCTTTTCGTTTGGCCAGATGTACCTGAACGTCGATTCCTTCATAATGGTCACCGGTGATCCAGAGTCTACTTCAAATACGCAAGTACGGCCGTTGATTGCAATTGAGACTGATTTCTTTTGGCTGACCAGCGGCAATATCTGGTTTACACGAGATGTCCTATTTCGGTTCGATCGGGAACTTGGCGTTGGAGACCCGTAACTCGAAGACCGTCTTTGAGGAGCGCTGCGACACACTTTTTGTATATGGCCGGTGCGACCGCAACCGTGGCAGGTGGCGTTGCGGAAAGGGCATTTCCGCAGCCCGCGCAAGGTCCTTCGGGTACGACTGATGTACGTGGCCTTATGTTACGGCTTGTTCGAATGCCATGAATGGACTCAGCGCTTGGAAGATCTGAGTGGAAATCACTTTGTTTCCGCATGGATAAGGCACTGATGGCTGCTGCCTCACTTGTTACCGCTCGCTCTAAAACCCGCTGCACAGTAAGTCCAGTTTCAGCGAGTAATCTTCTTTGCAGTCCTTCATCACGCATTCCGCAAACAAAACGATCACGAAGCATTCGATCTAGGGCGCTTCTGAAATTGCAGTCAACAGCCAAACTCCGCAAGGCCGCCATGTACGCCCCCACATTCGTCCGAATGCTGGTCCCGATTATGGAAATGATAGAACGCAGCAATTTCGGATGGGCGAGGAGACAAATGAGCGGTTAAGACGTGGTATATTTCCGACAATTTCAACTCGCTGATTTGCCTGGGAGATGCTAGTGACGTAAGGAGTTCGTACAATGGGGCTCCGGCCAGTGTGAGGAACGCCGCTTTCTTCCGCGATACATCTTCGATATCGTTGGCCAGTAAATAAAGTTCGAAACGCTCCTTGTAGGCAATCCATTTTGAGGGAGTAGTTAAGTCAAACGATTCCAGACTTCCAACAGAAGCCATAATAATGCTTGACACACGCTTATCCGCTTATACATGAACTAAATTTTCCAAAGAAGTTATTTTAGTAAGATCTCTCTTTAACGTCTCCAAGTTTTCATCAACATATTTTTTCGTTGTTGCATCCGAATAATCTATTGGGTTCCTGCAATTTTTAATTCGTTTCTGTTGGGTATTCAGGTTATCGTCGCCATCAATTTACAACGCCACAACAGATTTAATATCTCTATTTAAGATATCTGAATGCTCTTTATTCCTTGCAGAGGGTATTATGATTTCAGTCAGAAGTTTGCAACGCAGTGAAGGAGACGTTTCCGACCCTATAAAGTATATATATTCTTGATCAGCTTCACTAGACGAGTCGATCTAGTTATGTCCGTCTGTCCGTCTGTCCGTTTGTCCATCCGTCTGTCTGTTTCTACGCAAACTAGTCTCTCAGTTTTAAAGCTATCGGTCTCAAACTTTCCCAAAAGTCTTCTTTCTGTAGCAGGTAGTATATAAGTCGGAACGAGCCGGATCGTACAACTATATCATATTGCTCCCATAGGAATAATCGGAAAAAAAATGTAAAAAAATTATATCTTGGGTGTTTTTGAACCTAGAACCTCCTACTTCTGGAAATGCCATTTTTTATCTAATTCTGAATTTCGAATACATTTTTTTAAAAATCGGACGATTATATCATATAGCTGCCATAGGAACGATCGGAAAATTAGTCATTAATAGGAATTATCTGCAAGGGTATATAAGCTCGGCTGGCCGAAGCTAGCTTCCTTTCTTGTTTTCTTCTGAAAAGTGACCAAACTTGTCGACAGACATTTTGTTTATAAGGTAATTTAAAGTTTGTACACGTTATTTTTTCAATTTATATATAATTTTAGCCTCTCACAGTTCTTCTATTATAGACATGGTCTCGTTATTGTAATTAGTGTTGCCAGCGGCCTTTGAGGCTATTAAAAGCTGCAATCTTTCAACTAATTCATTGACGTCATCCCAATAAATATAATTGGGTTTTGCTCGTTGTAGGGTCATGTATCCAAATCCCTTTTTATTTGATGTTTTGTTTTGATTGAATTGGGGTGGATATAGCTGAAGGAGGTATATTTTCATTGCTCATGAACTTTTTAATAATGTTTGTATACTTGTAACCTCTAGTCCCTTTTATTCGCTTATTTGGATCAAAATCTATTCTATGTGCACTTGTCTCAGAAATGATTTCTTTATAATTTTTCATGTCTGTGTTACTGAATTGTGTGGGATTGTGATTGTGTAAGAGAATAAAGCCCAGGAGTTAAGTCCCACGTGCTTCCACTTGATAACACAGGAACACAAAATTAAACTTTGTGAAATTTTCACGAACCATTTTAAGTTTTCCATGATATTTGGGTGCCCCTGAGTAAAAGTCCCAAACAAAATTATTTTCCATCACCTACAGGTTCCGCGGTATAGCTAAGAATTACGTGAATTACGTTTGAATTACGTGGCCTATATAATTGGACTTACCTTTCTTATTTTCGCTAGGACCTACTCTCAATACATCACGGCACTACTAAAAAATAGTCCCCATCGTAAACCATTATCCATGTCTTTGGAATTCGACGCCAAAGTTTAAAATCCCAAAATTTTAAAGATTTCTCTGATGGAAAAACAATTCAGAAAATTAAATCTTAAATGGAACTAATATTAACTCTTCATTGAATCTGTTGTTCATTGTATGCTTTAATTTCGGTGTAAAGCATTTTCATGAGGATATTTTATTGGATTTCTTTTACCAATAAAACCGTTTTTTATGTTATTATCTACTCCTAAATGTTGTCAAATTTTGAATAAGTCATGGCAACCCCTAGAACTAAGAAATTAAAAACGTTCACTGAACATACATGGAGAAACATACATGTTACTCGCATTCTATAGGATGCCTTGACTTATTTGAAATTTGACAGCATATAGGAGTAGATAATTGAACTTTATTATTACTTATATGTAATTTACTATTTCCCAAATTTAGGGATTTAAGGGTTGATGAAATTTTTCTAGGTCCATAAGCGTTGTCCAGAACTTTTTTTCTCGATAGACTGCTAATATTAAAATCATAGTCTGCATGAATTAGACTGCTAGCATCTGCTTCTATTTTTAGCGGTGTTTCTAGTGGTGTTTCCGGCTCTGATCCCAATTCAATATGTGACTGTGAAAAATATTTATCATTTGAGACACTTGTATCATCATCATTATAAATTTTTGTTTCTCCATTTCGCAAATGATTATCATCATAATCGTAATCATGATCATCATCGTCCTCATAACTTAATTGATGTTTCTTAAGCTTTTTACTGGGGGTTTGATTATTAAATATTTCACTTTTTTGCTTTAGAAGCAATGATTTTTCTTCGTTTGTATTCGTAAACTTTCGTTTTTTATTTTCACTAACTAGTACATTTATGGGATCTGTTATTGGCTTAAAAGTTTGTGACTTAAAATGTTTTTGATCATGGAATTTTTTCTTCAATGCATTTCTCGTTTTAGTAAGCTGACTTAAAATAAATTGACTCATTTTGTCTACTCTTAAAACGTTCACCAACGTCAGCACAAAAGATGTATTACCGGTGTATGAACTATACTTTACAGAGTTACATTTCATACTAATGAAAGTTATAAAATATATATATTATTTATATGTTTATATTTTTTAACTGAAAAAGAATCATTTTACTGTTGATGTATTTGTTGTCATTTCCCTTCAATAAAAATATGATAAAGTGTGTGTGTGTGCATGTTTTATTGAGTATAATAAATGTTTGGGATACAAATGTTACAAATTTTATAAATATTACAAAGTGATAAGCGGATTAAACAATTATATTTAACTCTAGTTGCAGGGAATCATTGCTTCTTTTTATAACTCGATATTCCTTGTCCTTGAGCAACTACAGATGACCATCTTTCAAAGTGTTATATCTCTTAGGTAGATATAGAATATATTTATCAAGTTCCAAGGCAATGGAGTCCCCATAAACAGTTTTCTTCCTCTGCGCATTGATAATTGGGTAGGTGACGTTTATACCCATCTTATTTTGTGATAGCAAGGGCTTTAATGCTTGCGTGTTGAAGTCCTTTTAAAACCTCGCCTCGAAGAATTTCCTTCTCCATAATAGCGTCCAGCTTATTTCCTGTTGGAATTGGTTGATTCATGGTGTTGATGTTGTGGGTTGAAGTTTGTCCTCGAAGAAGGTGGTTTAACTGAGAAGCAAGCTGATCGACTTGACAAGTTAATGTTAAAGTTCTGACTGTAAAGTCTCAACGATTTCCGAGCTCATTTTATATCAGTTCTCAGACCGAAGATTTCCATAGCAACAGGTTGTTGTTCTTCCACCCTTGTTGTTTTTCCACCCTTGTTGTTTTCCACCCTTGTTTTTTAAAAGTCATTAAAAGTCATTACTTTATTTGAATGAAAGCAGGAATTTAATGCACAGGTGTCCACAATTGTATGATCCAAAACGTTGTACCTGTTCATTGTTATATTTGATATCATTCCCTAAGTATTTCACAACTTATTTTGGTGGTTGTAAATTTCCAAAACTATAAAAATAGAATATATTGTTTTTTTTGTGGTAAGCTACCAAATGTTTACCCTTGACTTCGAGTCATCCAAGTTAATCACTCCACTCTCATTATTTTTATGAGAGAGTCTCTCATAAACACCCCCCTAAAATGCGGTATATTTCTTTGAGCAAATTCCATTATATCTATATTTGTTAATGCTCTTTTAGGTAGCTGACCAATTAGTTTTTTTGTTTCTTCATTCTCCCACCACGACTGTTGTATGGTTTTAGGTATAAGCCGAAACCATTTTTATAGGGTTTTAGGTATAGACCTTCACCCACTGAAACTTCTTCTATATTTCGGTTGTGTCTTTTATTTTCTTCTAGCTGTTGCAAACCAATTTTTGCCTGTGTTATCAATTTTGTAACACTAAAAGTTCCTGAAGCTAAACTACCTATAGCACTTAATGCAGTTAAGATGGGTACCAGTGGTAAAAAACACCCCATTTTGTGTACATTAATTATTCGAGGAACTTTAACGTTTTTCTTAGATCCGATTGAATTACACTAGTTTACAAAAAAAAATCGACGTCGCCCTACTTGAAGGCAACCTTAATTTTCTGGTAAAGAACATCTCCCTGATTAAGAAATGGGTACTTATAATTTTTTTTATGATGTCAATTTTTTTTTAAGTGTAAAAAACGTTTTTGGCCCTTTTTTATTTTCTATCTTCTGTTCTGGTAAACCGATTTTGGTCATCTTAGACATATTTTATAGGTAATAGAATGCCCTTTGACTTTCTTATACACAGCATTGAGTTCCAGTCTTTAGTTTAAAAGCTACACCGCGTCAAAGTCTAAAAAAAGGAAAAAAATTCAATTTGGACCGGCATAAATCCGATCATTAAAAATACACGCCTAAAAACCGAAATTAGTTTTAAAGTTTATTCTTAAAGATTGGACTTTAAGCAAAATAATAAGACCATCAGCTCAAAAATCAACCAAGCGTTCCATTTTATATAGATTTTTCAAGCTGGGTAAAAAGGGTATTACAGTCCTGTTAAAGCCATGTTAAGGCCCTGTTGTCTCAGTTAACAGCTGTAAACGGCGAAAAAATCACCGTTGTCCCAAACTCAAAATATGCATATAAAGTGCATTTGCTGGTGGATTCTAATGATCATTAGCTTGTTTTTTTTGTCAAAGAACAATCTACCAGGAGAAGTTATAAAACTAATTTCGGTTTTTAGGCGTGTATTTTTAATGATCGGATTTATGCCAGTCCAAATTGAATTTTTTCCCTTTTTTTAGACTTTGACGCGGTGTAGCTTTTAAACTAAAGACTGGAACTCAATGCTGTGTATAAGAAAGTCAAAGGGCATTCTATTACCTATAAAATATGTCTAAGATGACCAAAATCGGTTTACCAGAACAGAAGATAGAAAATAAAAAAGGGCCAAAAACGTTTTTTACACTTAAAAAAAAATTGACATCATAAAAAAAATTATAAGTGCCCATTTCTTAATCAGGGAGATGTTCTTTACCAGAAAATTAAGGTTGTCTTCAAGTAGGGTGACGTCGATTTTTTTTGTAAACTAGTGTTATTATTATAATTATTATCATCTCGATGTATAGATAAAACCTGCAACTTAAAAATTCATATCAAAGAACATTAATTTGGACACGTAATTTACGAAATAATCGCTAATAAAATTTGATGTTGCTGCGAAATATTAGTCATGCGCACAGTTTTGCTTTGCAACTAAACACGAGCTCACGACTTTAGATCTATTTTTAGAAAGTACCGATAGTTTTCCAGAAAACTCCTTGGGATTCGCATTCTACCAAAACCATCATTTTGCCATCCCGCTCATTTAGCTTTCGCACATCGGAAACCCTAGCACTTTTTAAATGCAGTTTCTCTTCAATTAAAGTTTTAACCGCCAGTTTACAGTTTTTATCTACTTTTAGGCCTTTTTTTGTTGTTCTAGCAACATATTTATCGTACGCTTATCGGCTTCTCTATCAGCGCGAAGGCTTATCACCTCTTCTTTGAGTCGCGTGTTATCGTCAGTTAACTGTTTGACCTGCAGCGAAATGGCACCAATGGCGCTTTTCAGATCCTGTTTTAGCCCTTCGACGTCTGATTTCGTTGGCAGGTCTTTTAACTTTATATCAAGCAGCTTCGACATAGCTGATGTCAGCTCCTTCAAGGACGCTCCTCCTGCAATATTTTGTGACATATTCTCCAGCTTCCTCTTTTGCGACGCCTGCACTGGTGATAGGTAGTTATCTTTTTCATCCGAACTCTTCATAAGCTCGTATTTGTGCTGTGAAATGCCATTCCAGAAAGATATTTTAAGAGTAATCATCTAAGCAGATTTTTGTTTGATTAGAAGCTGCAGGAGGAGATTTTGAGTGCGCACAAGCTCCTGCAGCGTTTGCTGTATTGCTCCTATTTTTTTGTTATAGTTGCCAGGATTAATTCTATACCACTAGATAAATGGGATGTGTTTACGCGGATACTTTCCGAAGTATAGTAGGTTTATAAACAACTCGCATCTCTGGCAAGCAGACGTGTTTCTTTGGAGCTCCGAAAATTCGAACGTTTTTCGTTGAATAAAGAATTATTTATTGAATTATAATAAGTGTCTCGCAAAGTCCTCCGCTGTTGAAAACTCACAACACGAGCAGTAAACATTATAATTAATCAATTTCTGCAAAATCAAAACTGTTTGGCCGCCCGTGAACTCGTCGGTTCGTCTGCGCTCTCAGCTGATCTAAAGAAATTGAGAGAACCGTTGTGAGGAGTTGAATAACTCCCCACAAATTCCCGCAGCAAAACTACTGATGGCCGGCCGCTTACCAGTTACGCGGCGAATTAGCGTAGTAGCGGCGCGGCGAAGAGCAAGTGGAGAGTCACTTTCAAGTAGAGAGTTTGAAGAGAGAGAGTTTGGAGACCGAGAAGTGGAGATTGACAGTTTGGAGACTTCGAGGGTAGGAGAGAGAACTCTGCCAAAGAGAGTTTGGAGAGCAAGGAGCGGAGAGGGAGAGAGTGGAGACTTCGCAGGCAGAGCCAAAGTGCCGGGTGTGCAAAAGGAAATAACGGAACTGCACCGGACTTTGGACTCTGCCATGAACTTTGGACCAGGAGGACAAGTGCCACATCTCGGCAACGGAGCGGCACAGAGGCCGTGGGAGCCTACAAGGAGCAAGATCGCTACGTCGAGACGTTCGGGATTGGATCACCAGGAATCTCCGATTTGAGACACAGGTAACTGACGTCCAAAGGACATCACACGGCTAGGTCAAGGCGATTCGTTTTCAATTCTGTCTCAACTAAATCCTCGCATCTCGCCTGGAGAGGCGACAAGAGTTTGAGCGGTGTAAGCCTGCGACAAGAAGCGTGAAACTCGGGGAGAAACCTTTCTAGACCCAGTGTGCCTTGCCTAAGCAGGTCCTGGCGCGATCAGCCAGAAGGGAGATCGGTCAATCGTCTGTGGTCTCAAGTGGAGAACTTCAGAAGAGCCCTACGGTTTGAGTCGTGTAGTCCCGGAGCGGCGTGTGTCTGAACCCCGAGTGAAACGAGCCAGAAGGGAGATCGGTCGAGCGTTGGTGGCCTCAAGTTGAGAACTCCATAAGAGCCCTACGATTGAGTCGTTTAGTCCCGGATCGGCGTACGACCACGATCCCGAGTACCAGAAGCCACGCTACGTCCAACTGCGCAGCCAGCATATCCAGGAGCAGAGCGAAGGACATCGTCAGCGGCGAGCCAGCCAACGCATCGCGACAAATCGCGCTACGAGGAAACGTCACGGGCGATAAGCCAAAGGGTGAAGCTAGGGCGGAACGTTCGTTTGCACTAGGCGTAGAAGCGAAGTGAAGCGCTCGGCAGTATCCCTGCGTAACTTGGACTGCCAGCGCGATCTGAGTGATACACTAGTGGGACCATCCGGGACAGAGCAAGGGACAGGTGGTGGCATCGACAGGAGAGATTCCTTGAGATCGCGGCCTCTGTTCACCCTAGTCTGAGAACGGTGACGCTTCCCTAAACCCGTGCAGCTGATCTCCTGGCGAGTCCAGGGCGCTACGAGTAGTCGTCGATCCCCCGCATCAGGGACGAGCAACGCCAAGCGTCTTCAGGAAGCATCAGTGTCTTCAGGGAGCGTCAGCGTCTTCAGAGAGCTTCAAGGATCTTCAGGGAGCTTCGAGTTGAAAGCGTCAAGGAAGCTACAAGGAGCTACAGAATCAGAGTGCTCGGTCAACGAGGAGAGCTCGGAGTCATCAAGGCGACCAGGAGTCGTCGACGGCCACGAGTGCCAATACTAAGATCACTGTACTATCACGCCCGCAATAAACCCTCTAAGAACCCGTGAATTCTGTGCCTTCTCACTGATCTACTGGGCGGTCACGTTTATATAAATTTGGTGGGACGAACACACAACTATACTGAGCTAGCCGCACGAATCTCGTAGCGATTATAATCAGTTCGTTACACCGTATCAACAACAACACAAACTTTTTCTTTGCAAATTACAGTTGCACAACTGCACTAGACACAGACATGTCAAAACAACGGGCGAAACGAGTTAGAACTGACTCGTCTCTGGAATTGAGATCCGGGAAAACTGGTCGCACTTTAGATGCTCTATCGCCGCAACTGTTAGAGCAAATAGACGCCCGATTACACCAGTTTACAAAAAAAAATTGATGAAATACGCACTTCATGAAACCTTTATTTTCCGAAAAGATACATCTTTCTGATTAAGAATAGGGCACTTACAATTTTTTGTATGGTACCAATTTTTTTTTAAGTGTAAAAAACCTTTTTTGACGCTTTTTTAATTTCTAACTTGACCTGTGATTAACCGATTGCGGCTATCAAACCCTCATTTTACAGGTAATAGAATGCCCTCTAACTTTCTAATACACGGCTTTGAGTTCCATTCATTAGTTTAGAAGCTACACTTTGTCAAAGTTGAAAAAGGTAGAAAAAATGCAAAAATGCTGGTATAAATGGCTTCGTTAAAAATACACGCCTAAAAACCGAAATTAGTTTTATAGTTTTCTCTGGTAGAAGGTTCTTAGACGAAGAAAACAAGATATTGATCATTGCAATCCACCAGCAAATTAATTTGATATGCATTTTTGAAGCTTCCGAAAACGGTGATTTTTTGGCCGTTTACAGCTGTTAACTGGCTCAACAGGGCTCTAACAGGGCTGTAATACCAGTTTTCCCCAACGTAAAAAATCGATATAAAATCGAAACCTTGGTTGTTTTTGGAGTTGATGGTCTTATTAGTTGGCTTAAAGATGTATCTTTAAGTAGAAGTTATAAAACTAATTTCGGTTTTTATGCGTGTATTTTTAACGAAGCCATTTATGCCAGCTTTTTTGCATTTTTTCAAACTTTTTCCACTTTGACGAAGTGTAGCTTCTAAATTAATGAATGGAACTCAATACCGTGTATAAGAAAGTTAGAGGGCAATCTATTACCTGTAAAATGAGTCTCCGATGGACGCAATCGGTTAATCACAGCTCGAGTTATAAATTAAAAAAGCGTCAAAAACGTTTTTTACACTTAAAAAAAAATTGGTACCATACAAAAAATTGTAAGTGCCCTATTCTTAATCAGAAAGATGTATCTTTTCGGAAAATAAAGGTTTCATGAAGTGCGTATTTCATCAATTTTTTTTTGTAAACTGGTGTTATCAGCGCTTATTAACGCCCGCTTCGCTGAGCTGACAGAGCACATCAACGCCACTTCGCGGGAGACCGAAGAAAGGCTATTTAAAGCGTTATTAAGCGAAATCGACCAAAAATTCGACGCTAAGCTTTGCCAACTATCTGGTGCTGTGGAAAACTTTGGAACGCGAGACCAGCACACTCTAATTTTAACTTTTAACTTTAATTTTAGCTTTAATTTCTTATGTTTGTTTACTTTCAAGATTTTTAATGTTAGTTAGTAAGACAAAATGATTAATGTTAAATGTTATACCCATAGTTAAATGTTATACCCATAGTGACTGGTGCCATAATTAAAAGGCTTCACCTAGCCTAAAATAAATTACAAGCTGCCGTTATTTTTTGGGTTAGGCGATTTTTCATCTCCTTATAAATACGGCAACCTCTATAGTTGGCCGTGTGGTTTTCCCCACAGTTACTACAACTTTTGGCAGATAGGTTCTCCTTATTTAGAGGACAGTCTATAGTTAAATTTGCATCCCCGCACATTGATCATGTTCTTGACAATTCGTACAATGGACGGGTCCATTTCGTTTATGGGGTTCCTCAACCGTGATTCTATGGTGGGTCATTCCATGTGAAACGTGACAGGCCAATTTGGGTCAAATCTCAGAATCAAGCGAAACTTTTTTTTTCGATAGAGGATTGAAATATAAGGATGGGTTTTTTTTTTTTTTTTTTAACTCTTACCGTTTATTTTTAAAAAATATTTTTTTAATTAAGCTTCGATTTTTAGGATATGCAGCACTTGAGACTCGTTTAAGTTATTTTAATAATTCCAATGCCACTTTGTAGCATATCATAATATCTTTCAGAAAAATATTTTTAAAAATTTTTAAATTTAAAATTAAGTATTTTTTAAGAAAATTTAAAATTAGAAAACTTCTGTACGCCGGAATACACGCGGTTTCCGAATAAAAAAATTATCCCCATATTGCTTCATCAATTCTTCACAAAGTGGTAAAATAAAATTTTTGTAATCGCAAGACGTACTAGTAAAAACAGCGATTTTAGTTTAGCGACTTTGCATCAAGCAACAACAGCGCAACGTGTAAGAAAGGGAAAGCACTATTCCTGCTCTGCCGCGCTCGTATTGCTGTTCTCTTCTTACACGTTGCGCTGTTGTTGCTTGATGCAAAGTCGCTAAACTAAAATCGCTGTTTTTACTAGTACGTCTTGCGATTACAAAAATTTTATTTTACCACTTTGTGAAGAATTGATGAAGCAATATGGGGATAATTTTTTTATTCGGAAACCGCGTGTATTCCGGCGTACAGAAGTTTTCTAATTTTAAATTTTCTTAAAAAATACTTAATTTTAAATTTAAAAATTTTTAAAAATATTTTTCTGAAAGATATTATGATATGCTACAAAGTGGCATTGGAATTATTAAAATAACTTAAACGAGTCTCAAGTGCTGCATATCCTAAAAATCGGAGCTTAATTAAAAAAATATTTTTTAAAAATAAACGGTAAGAGTTAAAAAAAAAAAAAAAAAAAACCCATCCTTATATTTCAATCCTCTATCGAAAAAAAAAGTTTCGCTTGATTCTGAGATTTGACCCAAATTGGCCTGTCACGTTTCACATGGAATGACCCTGGTGCAATAAATATTGAAGCTTGTACTCGTAGATTGGGTGAACTTCATTTTTATTTAAAGGCATATTTTCAGGCGTCAGTTCTATCTTGAACATTGTCTGAGGAATTTTGTTTCTGTTTATTACACAGGCCGACAATTTGTGACATGGGTCGGTGTCCAGGCCTGCCACCATTTTATTTCGATAAATGAGGCTTTTCTAAGCATAATTTGCCACTACGCCTATAGTCCATCAGCTGTGATATTTGCGGTATCTTTAATTTAAGAAAATCACAAATTTGCTTCTATGGCAGCTATATGATATAGTTGTTCGATATTGATAAAATTATAATCGAAATTCGAAAACATTTAAAAAGACTCATATATATGATGGACGTTGATGCACTACGAGCAGTACAAACAAGTGGCCCAACGATACCAAGCACGTGCTTGTTACGCGCGGGACCCTTTATCAATTAGGGCAAAAATGCGAGTTCGCGGGGAAAATACATGAAACAAATACTACAAATACTACAACTAAGATTGAAGCAAATGACATAAAATTTTAGTTTTTAATACGGGGATAGATGTTGAAGTGCAAATTAAATGATAAAGATTGTTATAATTTTTACATAGAACAAGAAAGGGCTCATGCAGAGAAAAATTTGACGTACATCGAGGCAAATTAAGAGGGTAATAATTTCGTGTTAGTCTAACGGGAACATTAAAAGTTAAACGGTTTACCAGTTCTACAGAATCAATATCACCTCTAATAAGATTATGCATAAAAATAGTACCAAGCATTATTCTACGGTTTTCAAGTGTAGGTAAATTAAGCAATAGTAATCTACTCTGGTAGGAAGGTAGCCTTACGTTTTGATCCCAGTTCAAACTACGAAGGGCAAAAAGAAGAAATTTTTTTTGCACCGACTCAATACGGTCGATGTGCACTTGATATTGTGGACTCCAAACTGAAGAACAATATTCCAAAATAGGACGGACAAGGAAGGTAAATAATAATCTGGTTGTATAAGGGTCATCAAATTCTTTTGACCAACGCTTTATAAACCCAAAAACACTCATAGCTTTATTAACAGTGGCCATTATGTGGCAATCAAATTTAAGTTTTGGGTCAAGAAGAACACCTAAATCGTTAATTGAATATATACGGTCGAGTGGTGTATTTTGAAGAGAATAACTAATAAACGTAGGAGTACCCCTATAAAAAGTCATAACGCTGCATTTAAGGCAGTTCAAATTTAAAAGGTTGTACTCACACCACCCCTGAAAAGAATCAATATCTGACTGTAAGTTGAAACCTGACCCTATATCTTTATACGATAAACAAAGCTTAACATCATCAGCGTACATTAGTACACGAGAATGTGTTACGATAGTGGGAAGATCGTTAATAAACAAAGTAAACAGCAAAGGGCCTAAATGACTACCTTGAGGAACTCCAGATGTCACGTAGATCATCTTAGAAACAGCGCTCTTAAATATAACCCTCTGAGTCCTACCATTCAAATAACTTAAAATCCAAGTTAATAGATTACATGGAAACCCCAGCTGATCTAATTTGAATAAAAGGAGAGAGTGGTTAACAGAGTCAAAGGCCTTACTAAAATCTGTATATATTACGTCAGTCTGCATTTTATTCTTAAAACCATTTATTACAATAGATGACAATTCAAGAAGGTTGGTGGTGGTCGATCTTCGCTTAACAAAACCATGCTGACACGGTGATATTAGCGAGGAACATAAATGTTGCAAATGAGAAGTAATAATACGTTCAAATGCTTTAGGAATTGCCGACAATTTAGAAATACCTCTATAATTCTGTGCATCCACTTCCGAAAAATTCACACGCATTCAAATTTACCAGACCTGTTCCAAGACTCACTTCCGAAAGAACTGCACGGAATCGAATTTCCCTCTGTTGTTACTCTGTTAACTTCCGAAAAATTCACACGGAAATCCGGCAGTATAAATATTAATTATTTATTTATTTATTTATATTTATAAAGTTAGCAAATATCTGCCAACATAAAAATAGTACCCCACCCACATCACGTGGAAGGGGGCAAAGACAGGTAAGTTAGGATGTTTGTTACAATAAAATTAACAGAGCATTCCGAAAAGATCAAAAAATACAGTTCATTATATTGCGAACATAAAACGCGAAATGGATCATGTAACTGATAGTTCGTTTTACAAATATCGAGGGCAATAGGTCGAAAGTGCCGAGTAGACCTTACAGGGATGGAGAACCGAATTTGACCAAGAAGATAGCTTGAATTTACAAGTCCAGTAATTAATTTGTGCAGGAACATAACACCATGGCAGGTCCGACGATCCTTGAGGGAGGACAGGTTAAGTAGACGCAATCTATCCACGTACGATGGCAGGTGACGATGTGTTTCCCAGTTTAAACCACGTAGAGCAAACAAAAGGAACTGTTTCTGTACCGATTCGATAAGGTCCTGATAATTGGTATATTGGGGTGACCAAACACACGAACAATATTCAAGAATTGGACGAACCAAGGAAATGTATAAATGTTTTGTGGTGTAGGGGTCCTCAAATTCCTTCGACCAACGCTTAACAAAGGCAAAAACCCCTTTTGCTTTACTAACTATGATACCAATGTGATTAGAAAAATTTAAGTTGTGGTTAAATAACACTCCAAGGTCTGTAACGGAATATATGCGTTCAAGTTCATTCGACCCAATAGAATATGTAGTGAGGAGAAGCTTCTTCCGATAAAAGGACATAAAGTTACATTTAGAGTTGTTCAAAAACAACAGATTCTGGATGCACCAAGAATACATATTGTTCAGATCAACTTGCAAAAGTGCCTGGGAATCGGGATTTGATAACGGCAAACAGAGTTTAACGTCGTCGGCATACATCATAACATGAGCAGAGAGAACCACTTGGGGCAAGTCATTTATGAAAATTCCAAACAGTAAGGGTCCTAGGTGGCACCCTTGCGGAACACCAGAGGTCACGTGAACAAGGTTAGAGACTGTGCTTTTAAAAGCAATTCGCTGAGTCCGGTTCGTCAGGTAAGCTGAGATCCACTTAGTCAACGTGATCGGGAATCCTAAAAGTATTAATTTTTTCAATAATAACTGATGGTTCACGGAGTCGAAAGCTTTACTGAAGTCCGTAAAGATAACATCGGTTTGAATATCATTTTTAAAGGCGCTTCTGATGACTGAAGTAAACTCAAGAAGATTTGTTGTCGTTGATCTTCGTTTCATAAAGCCATGCTGAGTTGGAGACATTACCGAGCTGCATTGGTGCTGTAGCTGAGCGGTGATAAGCTGTTCGAAAAACTTGGGGATCGCGCTTAGTTTTGCAATACCACGGTAGTTTTTAATGTCCGACTTGCTTCCCTTTTTATGAGGTGGATGATAAAAGATTCCTTCCAAATTGGGGGAAAAGGGGGGAGGGGGGGTTGTAAAAAATTTGTTTGGGGGGGGAAAACCCGCCGGGTTTTTTTTTTAAGGGGGGGGGGGGGGGGGGGGGGGGAAGAGGATGTGTTTGTTTGTATTTTTGTTTTGGAAAACCCCCTCCTCTTAAGGGGGGGGGAAAAAAAGTGGGGGGGGGGGGGGGGGGGGGGGGGGGGGGTGCTGTAGCTGAGCGGTGATAAGCTGTTCGAAAAACTTGGGGATCGCGCTTAGTTTTGCAATACCACGGTAGTTTTTAATGTCCGACTTGCTTCCCTTTTTATGAAGTGGAATGATAAAAGATTCCTTCCAAACTTCAGGGAAAAACGAGTGAAGAAGGGATATCTGAAAAAGTTTAGTTAACGGTTTGCACAAAGCCTCGGCACATTTTTTTAAGATACAGCTCGGTACAAGATCAGGGCCAGAAGAGAAAGACGTTTTGATTGATTGCAAATTTTGGAAAACATCATCCTCACTAATTAAGGGTGTGAAAAAACAATTGGAGTGAGGAAGGGTGTATGGGTAGGAAGAGGTGTTATCGTAACTAAAAGAAGAGTACGTGGACTGGACAAATTTTGCGAATAAGTTCGCAATATCGGAGTCACTAGAGGCTGATACTGTATCCAGATGAAGGCAAGATGGAAATTGTTGCGATTTTCGCTTCGAATTAACGAATGCGAAGAACTGCTTGGGATTGTCTTGGAATTCGATTCTGCAACGGTTTAGGTAACTGTTGTAACAATCGGAATTGTGGACTAAAAAATTTGAACGAGCAACTAGATACCTAGAATGGTCGACTTGCAGCCCGGTTCTTTTATATTTCTTAAAAAGTCTAGACATGGAGTTTTTTAGAAAAGAGAGTCGACGAGAGAACCACGGAGGCTTATGAGACGCGTTTCCAGTGGGAAATGAGGGAACGAACATATCGAAGGCTGAATATAGTAAACTATAAAACTGTTCTACAATATGCGCGGGATCATCATTTGAATCTATAAAAGACCAATCGCGTTCGGATAAGTGTCTATTCAATTCAACAAATTTAGCTCTTCGAAAACAGCGAAAAGTTGCTGGTTCGATTTCAGGACATGACAGTAAAGGAGCTGATGCTTCTAAAGTAACCTCAAGTGTAGGATGATACGCATCTTCAGGATTGGAGAGAGGGCTAATTCGAGTTACATATGCATTTGCGAACTCCGAGGCAAAAATAAGGTCTAAAACTTTGCTAGAGCAGTTAATGACTGAGTTCAGTTGTCCTAATGAAAGATCGATAAGACCGTGTACAAACTCATGTGCTGTGGTAGGAACGAGAGCACTTGAATCAGTTGAGGGCATCCAAGAAATGGCAGGAAGATTAAAGTCACCCATAACAATAAGATGATCGTTATCGCCAAGAGTAGTATGAATACTCCGTATTTGATCCAAATGCTGGAGGTAGAGGCTGATATCAGACCGGGGAGGTATGTATGAGCATGATACGAAAACGAAATAATCGTGAAGTTTAATCCGAACAGCGACAAACTCTAATGTACTATCCGTACCAATTATCGGAATACGTTGAGAGACAAGATTGGACTTGACGGCAATGAGAACACCACCGCCAAGACGCACTGAGCGGTCACATCTATAGATAACATAATTACCAGCAAATATTTCGCAGTCAGACACAGAAGAATTAAGCCACGTTTCGGTAAAAGCAATCACATTGGCATCGAAGGAGACACTGTTCACGTGCAGTTTACTAAGTTTTCCCAATAAACTGCGAACGTTCTGGTAGTGTAGAGAAAAAGAATTATTTAGTTTTTTGAAGCGTTGGTTAAAGGAATCTGAGGCCCGTGGACCCGAGGATTGAGCTTGATTACATATTCGTGAACAATAACATGTTCAGGCCATACAGAAACATCAAGAGCCTTATCAAGATGTTCCTCAGGAAGTCCAATTTTAAACGAAGATATTTCACGTCTCTGCTTAAACTTGAACTTCAAGACGGTAAGTACGGATCGAGAAACATCCAGTTTGCTGCTCAGGTAGTTTTTGACGTCATCTTCAGAAGCACCAGGATTAAGGCGAGAGACAAAAATTAGTTTTTTTTGTGCAACGCCCGATAAGGGCATGGGTTCCCTTTGAGCGACTCCACATAAGGTTGACTGTAATGGTCTCGTGTTCGAATTAGCAGGCGCCAAACTTATGACAGAGCCAACTGCCGCAGCCCGCGACGTAGATGCCTGGTCAAAGCTGACAGGATGTGGATCAGAAGGTGTGACGGGATCGGGCGGTCCAAAAGAGGCAGCGGCAGGTGTAAGTCCAGGGGAGGCGTTAGCCGCACAGCCGTCAGCAACAACAGTAGAGGCGTGACTGGTAGCTAAACGGTAGGATCCCAGTGTTGGAACATAACCGGAGCTGACAGCAGTAGAAGCAATAGATGAATGAGCATCGGATTGAAGACAAGAAGATACACCGGTGTCCGGTCCGGAAGGGGCAGCAACGGGTACGCATTCCGAGGCACCAACAGCATTATGGCAAGCAGAATCCAGGATTCGGCCTTTAAAGTTGGATTCAGCCTTTTCAAACCGATTAAATAAGTCCTTAAATCCGGCCAGTAAGGACTGGTACTCCAAATCAGTTTTCCTTATGAAAGCCATAATATTGACTTTAATATGATGGCAACTGGGGCAGGTCCAATCCAGGCCAGAATTCGATTTAGTACGGTCTGCAACTAGGCCAGCACTGTGCCCAAGGTCGGCACATTTAGGGTGAGCAATGTTATCACACAGCCAGCATCCAATTGTGGGTTGTCGAGAGGTGATTTTGCCATTTAAAAGGCAAGGTTTCATGCAGCAGGCAGACATAGTGAAATTATTTAGTTATTGACCAAATATATACGTGTAGAAAACAACGTATGTAGATGTAGAAAGCGCAGCTTGCAGTATGGTCAGTGATAAGCTTTTTGCGAGATTGTGAAGTTCGCGACTAAACGATAAGAGAGCAAATGCACTAACAACAACGCAAGTGTAGAAGTTTGCGGTAAACTCAAGAATAGAGTAGAGCGACAAAGCAAAAACGCAAAACGTTATCTGATTATATTAAAATCAATCCAATTTCGTGTAAAGTCACTGTCTTTTTGCGATCAAAACTTGTCTTTATGATAATGATCACCGAAAAATTGTCACGATGTCCAGATTCAGAGTAAATCGTTGTAGTTTACGCGGGTAAAGTTCGGTCAGATGGAGGAGCGATAAAGTACACGTCCGACTACGACGACGATGAACGATGAAATAAAAATACTTCGCGATAGCTTTAAAAGCCAATAATATATTTATGATATTCCTTGATGTTTTATGATCATAATTGCATCATAGGAATCGAAATTATTTGCATATATGAGTTAATAAAAATTATTTTATGGTTGCACCTCAAAACCCAGTCAATTCTAGCCTTGACAATTATTTCAAATCCCCTGCCCTTGTTCTAAATTCCGCTCGGATTTGGCTAAAATGGGCCAGGGCTGGCATGGTACGCTGGAAAATAATAATTTTGTGAAGATGATTTGTTAACATTCTTATTATGCCAGTTTTTTTTTATGGTAAGAATGATTATCCGAGATACCTTAAATCATGTTTTGGTTTAAAATATCACTTAATTTAATGCTTAAACTGAGCGAAACCATTTTAAAAGGGATATTTTTTGGAGAACTCGGCAACCCTTTTCTTTTCAGTATTGTGTAGCGCTGGGTGTGAAAAGGGGAACAAATAAGGGAAATTTTATATTATTTTAAAGGGAAATTCGACAATGTTAACAAATTCACTTCCGAGTGAAAACTGGAACAGGCCGGATGGTTGTCCGATCCGGCTCGTTCCGACTTATATACTACCTGCGACAGAAAGAAGACTTTTGGGAAAGTTTTAGCCCGATAGCTTTAAAACTGAGAGACTAGTTTGCGTAGAAACAGACAGACGGACGGACAGACGGACATGGCTAGATCTACTCGTCTAGTGATGCTGGTCAAGAATATATTTACTTTATGGGGTCGGAAACGTCTCCTTCACTGCGTTGCAAACTTCTGGCTGAAATCATAATACCCTCTGCAAGGGTATAAATATGTTCTTCTACAATGCATTTTTGATCTAAAGACACCTTATGTCCTTACCTTTAAAGACACTTATCATGTTTTTGTGAATTGTTTTGGAATTTTTAAAATTGTTTTTCTTACTTCATTCACAGTGACGATTCACAAACTGTGCACAAACCTGTCACTGGGGAAGGTATATCCCAAAAGACTAAGAAAATTTGTGATTTTCTTAAATTAAAGATACCGCAAATACCAGAGCTGATGGACTATAGGCGTAGTGGCAAATTATGCTTAGAAAAGCCTCATTTATCGAAATAAAATGGTGGCAGGCCTGGACACCGACCCATGTCACAAATTGTCGGCCTGAGTTATGTTCATAGCCGTTTTGGCACTAAAACCCTTTTCTTTAAGCCCTTTTATTTCTATGGTTGGAACTGTTGATTCAATTTCTTTAATAACTACTTGTAACCCTTTGTTGTGTTGGTTGTTGTTGTTAGTGTCGAAGTCAAAGTGGTAAATACGGGCATTGTGCTGGTAGTTGTTGTTATATTGTTGGTAAGATCATTGGGGTCGGGGGACGGCCATTGGGCACTCCACGGCTCATTGGGTGCTGTGCCGCTTCCACATAGTAATGCAGGAGAGAGCGAGCGCGCTCTCGCTGTGTTCACTTGCAATGTTGCAGTTTTCGTTGGTACTATTGACTCATCAGCTCGTATACAGAGGTAAGCGTTGTTTCTTATTGACGAAAGCCAACGTTCGTCTTGTTGTTGTTGCCGAGCTGCGCTCATTTTAGTTTATTTTCAGAGCTTGCACTCTGACACGTTGGCTTTTAATTTATAATTTATAGTTTATATTAGTAATTTATTACACTAATCTTAAAATTTTCATGGGCAAAACGAGCACTTGTACCCATGCCTACCCAGAGCGCCTTTCGCGAATTAAATTCGGTTATTTTCACTATTAAATCTATTTTTCATACAAATTCACTAGTGATTAAGCGCTTGGTGCTTAATTTTTGGCAGTGATTCACTGCTAAAAAGGTGATGAATGGAACTGCAGGGTATGCACTGTTGCACGTGCTTTTCATTTCTATACGTCTTGTTTCCTTTTTGTTTTAACAGCACTTATGTTTGTTTAAATATGAATACGCTTCACTTAATTACTATAGTAGTGCAAGCGACACCAGTCAGTCAGTCAGTTCGAATTTCGAATCCGTCATTCTCGCTTCCACTTATGTCATTTTGCTCGCCATATTGCTTCTTGCGCTCTTTTTCGAAGTTAAATAATCTCCAAGAAAGAGAATTCGGCAAAATGATATTATTTAATATAAATTTCATGAATATTTCAAGGTACACTAGTCGGCATATTTATTTTGACAGATTTGAAAATTTTGAAACTTTTCAAAGGGTGCTCATTAAGCACCCTTAACCCATTGATTAAGAACATTTTTGTGTCATTTAAATGGAATTGAAGTGCTTTTTCTATAAGTGCCAAAAGTTTATAATCGGCCCTGTTCTAGTTTTCACTTCCGAAAAATTCACACGGATTCGAATTTCCCAGACCTGTTCCAAGACTCACTTCCGAAAGAACTGCACGGAATCGAATTTCCCTCTGTTGTTACTCTGTTAACTTCCGAAAAATGCACAAGGAAACTTTCCGACAAGCATTTGACAAACGGATTTAAATCCGGCAGTATAAATATTAATTATTTAAAAATACTTCGCGATAGCTTTAAAAGCCAATCATATTTTTATGATATTCCTTGATGTTTTATGATCATAATTGCATCATCGGAATCGAAATTATTTGCATATATTATTATTATACAAATAATTTTTTGGTTGCACCTCAAAACCCAGTCAATTCTAGCCTTGACAATTATTTCAAATCCCCTGCCCTTGCTCTAAATTCCGCTCGGGGTAATACTATACATTAGCGGGCTCACCCCCGAAATTCGCGAAAAAATTATCCTCGATGGACCGCGATTTCTTAAGAATTTACGTGCAAAAAGAACTTGGCGGTCGGCCATGGTTCTCTTGTAATTGAATATCAAAGTTCCCGGTTTTGCTATAAAAAACAAGGGTGCTTTTCTCATATTTAATTAATTGTTTAAATGAGTTCCTATAAAATTATTTAATTGCTTAAATGAGTTCCTACAAAGAAATGTAGAATTTTGTCAAATTTTTTTAATTGTATTTTTTGTCTAATGAAAAAACGTATGCAAATAATCATGTTATGAGTGGAGCGTGGTCTATAAAGGACATGATTGTTATCACAATGCTGTATCGAGATTTTAGTGACGGCCAGAATCGATCATAGCCATCATAGGTCCCCCACCAAATAAAACTCAAACAATTTGTATCTTTATATTTATTTAAATAGTTTCAATGAACACTTTTCCGCACCACCATTGAGGTAAAGTTCCAGGCGCGTTTTTTTATAGTGGTGTCCCCCTTAGGCCTAATCCACGCTTCAGATCCGAATATAACAAAGAGTGTCCTAATTAACAGCTGAGTTGTTATCGAAGGTGTCCTAAAAATATATATGCGAAATTTTATGATGTATGTTAAATATGAAATTAAAACATCGTGCATCGTACTGCTCGCCCTTTCTGGCTCGCAACATTCGGGTTTTAAAACACACGCCGGTCCCGGGCTCGTAGAACCGTTGGGTCTCTCTAGGACAGCGTCTTGAAATGACAAACGGCCTGTTCTTTCTAGGACAGCGCCTTGAGATGACAACTGGCCTATTCTCTCTAGGACAGCGCCTTGAAATGATAACCAGCCCACGGCTCCCCCTTTCTGGCTGGTCGCGCCAGGACCTGCTCGATTTTCACTTGACGGACTGGGCTGACGCCGGGACCCGCCAAAGTAGTGATTGAAGCAAAGTAGTGATTAAACGGCTCTCGTCCCGAGTTCACGATCTCTTGTCACAGGACCTCACTGCTCGACTCTGAGGGACACGCCAGGCGTAATGCGAGGCTTTAGTCGTACAGGAGTAGAAACAGTTCGCCTTGGCATAGCCGTGTGATGCCCTCTGGTTCCAAATCTTTTTCAGAGTCTGTGCTGGAGGAGCACTCACAGTCCGGCTTATCGGCAGTTGAAAATACACTCGACGTTTACCTTAAATTTAAAAAATTATAGATCAAAACACTTATGTATATAATATAGTAAACTTACCCAGATTTAATAAGCGATCCATATTAATTTAATTAATATATTCTTGCTTTTCAATTTTTCCTGGCGCACTATTGATGGCACCATCGATATGCACGATAAGCCAAGCTTCTTGTCTGAAAGTTTCATCAAAATCAAACCCACAGATTTTGAGAAAAACGCTTAACAGTGAACAAACCTATGGTTTTCCCCATACAAAAAAGGGGCCGAATATGAATTTGCCAACATGCACGGTATATGTGTATATTAGGGATCATCTTAAGAACGTTTCGTGAAAATTTCATGAAATTTAAACCGACCGTTTTTGAGAAAATTGATTTACAGTGGGGGGTGATAAATGGTCAATATTTGAAATTTGCCGTTTCCTACTGACCTCGCCAGCGAGACCCCTCACACCCATGACATCAACCATGTAAATATACATATATTTTCTATGCAAACTTTACTAAATTAATTTTTCCATTCGGCCCCCAAATAGCGAGAAAAATTAAAACAAAAATAGCCCCGGTATTCCAAATTCCACCGTTCCACCTTCGTTGCTAACTCATCGACGCTATTTTGACGTGCACACTTCTTACATAGTGGGACAAGCTTGTTATAAGTTTGGACAACACTGGACTGTATTGACTTGAGAGTCTCTATATTCTATGGAAAGGTCATATGTTGGCTGTCAAGATTGTATGTTAAAAAATGAGGTCATGTTTTGTATATACTGGAACTGAAATTTGGTCAAAGAAGGATCTTAGAGTTATCATTAACAAAAAATGTGTTCAACAATGTTTCAGTTGGCAATGAAAAATGGGTCGCGTGGCTGGAGGTAACTAGATGCAGTCCTAGTGCTGCCATGTTTTCCAAGAGGTGATGCTCATGCTGCTATTTAGATCGCCTGCTAGAATGATGTTGGTGTACTGTAAGCTTAAGTTTGTCAATGTGTCGATTTTATCAGAGTAAGAAACTGTTCCATTTGGTCTCTAGACACAACCAATTATGAGTTTTGAAGGATATGCAGAATTCTAATAGTAAATAAAGCGTAACATACACACCAACAAAAAATTAAATATGGGTAAGAATTTCTCAACTGCGCATATGAAAACTTAGATTTTCCTCAAACTCGGGTACCTCGTAGAGTTTGCCTTGGTTATCATCTGTGATGTTTTTTGAAATTTTTTGGTGTCCATTTGGGGGCGCTATGAATTTTTAAGGTTAAGAGCTTAACAAATTTTCTGAAACTTCAAATTAGTATATCTTGGCAACGGCTTAGAGGAACAACGTAGAACTTTCTAGGGAATTAAGAAAATATTTTCTTAAATTTTTTGTTTTCCAAAAGGTATAAATTTTAATTATTTAAAATTTCCTATCGCGGTTTTGGAAGTCTTCTTCATCCTATATAATCAGCTCAACTATCCAAGATTGTCCATCTCCTAACCAACTTAATTAACCCGAAGAAACATTTCTGTTCCCTTTCATAATTTCCAATATATCTATTTCTTTATGCCTATTTAAAAAACCCAATTTATATTTCTAACGAGTACAATTCTTAAATGTTTAAGCTGAAAGTTTGCACAACTCAATTACTCACTGATGTTATGCACATATGTTAATGTTATAATTTTATCACCGTTCCTTCATATAGCTGCCATAGAAATCGATGGATTTTCTTATTGTTTAATAGCCTCTTCCCATACAGTCCATCCGTGTGAAACGGTTGGGATTTTTGACGAATGTGAAACTTGTGTTCCCACAGAACTCCATCCACCATCTACCATCCGATGACAGCTGACTTAAGAGCAGTTGCTCAACTCAACATTGACGAAGGGGGATTTTAAACCTGCAAAACTGGCGTAAAATTGCGTTTTCCTAAACTTGTTGTAGAATAATATAATAAATAGCAGAAGATAATAGTTTAAAACATATCTGAGCTTTTATAACACATTCTATAACGAGTATGCATACTTATTACTGACTGGGGGAGAGCCTAATCTCCCGTACCCCACACTCCGCTCTTACTACGCCCCTGTCTAGCCAATATTAATGTGTAAAATTTGTAAACAAAATCAAATTTGTGCTGTTTTGGTAATTTATAGCAACTTTGGAACTTTATAGGAGTACATAGTACACTTTTAATTAATATTAGTTATTATTTACGAAGTGCAGAACATATTCTGAGACTTCGCTGGAAACATTGATGTTTTCGTACGCAGAACAGCTAAAATTTTGGCCCACACATAGCCACTTGTTGGCAAATGCTTTTTCGGTCATTACAAACTACAAATAATTCAACGATAGCTAAAAAACAATGAACTTAAGCATTATTTAATTTTTTCCCGCCATCGATTTGATTTGTTCTCGTAGTCATCGTTCCAATTTTTACAGTCAAGAGGAAGAATCAGAGTTGCACCGAAAAAACATCGCCTAACTATCGCATAAAAGAGCCCGTCAAAGTCCGTCAAAATTGGATGGCGGACTAACTGGAAAATTTTCGGAACGGCAAAACCTTATGGACCATCCGTTCAACGGATGGTAGATGGTGGATGGAGCTCTGTGGGAAGACCCTATAAAAGGTAGGCTTTGAAAATATTTTTTGTTTCAGATTATTATTTTAATTTTTCAAAGCCTACAGTGGCGGACAAAAGTCTACGGACGACCTCCTTTTTGGGAGTTTACCCACTCCTGTTGCTTTTACGGGAAATGTAATGATGCAGTTTTGTTTTAAATGTTATTAATAAGCAAAAACGAAAATGTTATTCTTATCCATAAAAAACTGTTAAAGCTATATACGAAAAACTTAAAAATGGCGAACCATAATACCCTCGACGATGACCAAATTTCTTCTCCCGAGGCTTCAACTGTTCCCCACACCATGTCCCTCCCACCGAAGTGCTTTACGGTCCAAATTAGTACTGTGGTGGGAGTGGGAAAGTCATGGTGTGGGGATCAGTTGAAGCTTTGGGAGAAGGAAATTTGGTCATCGTCGAGGGTATTATGGTTCGTTCTCAGTATAAGACCATATTTGAACATAATTTGAAGGCATCTGTATACAAATAATGCCTCGGAACCATCTGGATCCACCAACAGGATAATACACCTAAGCATACGGCGCATATCCTGAAGAATTGGCTGCTGTTTTATGCTTCCCGGCAAATGTTTTCACCACCATAATGCCTGGATATAAAAATTATGAAGCAGGTTTGGGTAATTTTGGAGCGAAAATTTTGAAAGTTCTATGTAAAAAATCGTCCGTAGACTTTTGTCAATGCCATTTTTAAGTTTTTCGTATATAGCTTTAACAGTTTTTTATGGATAAGAATAAAATTTTCGTTTTTGCTTATTAATAACATTTAAAACAAAACTGCATCATTACATTTCCCGTAAAAGCAATAGGAGTGGGTAAACTTCCAAAAAGGAGGTCGTCCGTAGACTCTTGTCAGCCACTGTACCTTGGAGTAGTAATGATGCCTTATTGCTTTCCAGCTTTAGGAGGATTATAGATTTGGTCCTAAGGGCTGGCGTTATTCCAAGTGAGAAGCAAATCGAGTTCATAATGGATCTCAGATTTACAATTCAAGCATTTAAACACCCAATACGCTTTTTATTTCAAAGCAAAACTACTTATAGGGTCTTACCACAGAGATCCATCCACCATGTATCGTTCCGAAAATGTCCCAGTTAGTCCGCCATCCAAATTTGTACGGATTTTGACGGGCACTTTTATGCGATAGTTAGGCGATGTCTTTGCGGTGCAACTCTAAATTCTTCCTCTTGACTGTAAAAATTGGAACGCTGACAACGAGCACAAATCAAATCGATGTCGGGAAAAAATTAAATAATGCTTAAGCTCATTGTTTTTTGGCTATCGTTCAATTATTTGTAGTTTGTTATGAGCGGAAAAGCATACGCCACAAGTGCCTATGTGTGGGCCAAAATTTAAGCTGTTCTGCGAACGAAAACATCCATGTTTGCAGAGAAGTCTCAGAATATGTTCTGCGTAAATACTAACTTACATATATTAATTAAAAGTGTACTATGTACTCCTATAAAGTTCTAAAGTTGCTATTAATTACCAAAACAGCAAACATTTGACTTTGTTTACAAATTTGCAATATTAATATTAGCTAGACAGAGGCGTAATACCCCTTGCAGGGGTATTATAATTTCAGTCAGATGTTTGCAACGCAGTGAAGGAGACGTTTCCGACCACACAAAGTATATATATTCTTGATCAGCACCAATGGCCGAGTCCATCTAGCCATGTCCGTCTGTCCGTCCGGCCGTCTGTCAGTCTGTCCGTCTGTCCCTTTCTATGATAACTAGTCTCTCAGTTTTAAAGCTATCGCAATGAAACTTTCCCAAAAGTCTTCTTCCTATTACAGGTAGTACATATGTCGGAACGATCCGGATCGGACCACTATATCTAATGACTCCCATAGGAATAATAAAAAAAATAATAGAAAAAACATTGTAACTTTGTAGGAAGTAGGCGTTTTGAATTTCGACAATTTAATAACAATATTTTAAATAAGCATACCTGCAAGGGTATATAAACTTCGGCTGGCCGAAGTTAATTTCCTTTCTTTTTTTAAACTATTATCTTATACTATTTATCATATTATTGTACAATAAGATTAGGAGCACGCAATTTTAGAAATCCCACTTCGTTAATGTTGAGTTGCGCAACCTCTCATCAAGTCAGCTGTTATTGGATGGGATGGTAGATGGAGCTCTGTGGGAACACGAGTTTCACATTTGTCAAAAATCCCAACCGTTTCGATCGAATTCACTCTATGGGAACTTCTTTAATAGCCTCTTCCCATAGAGTCCATCCGTGTGAAACGGTTGTGATTTTTGACGAATGTGAAACTCGTGTTCCCACAGAACTCCATCCACCATCTACCATCCGATAACAGCTGACTTAAGAGCAGTTGCTCAACTCAACATTGACGAAGGGGGATTTTAACTCGGCAAAACTGGCGAAAAATTGCGTTTTCCTAAACTTATTGTAAAATAATATAATAAATAGCATAAGATAATAGTTTAAAACATATCTGAGCTTTTATAACACATTCTATAACGATTATGCATACATATTGCTGACTGGGGGAGAGCCTAACCCCCCGTACCCCACACTCCGCTTTTACTACGCCTCTGTCTAGCCAATATTAATATGAAAAATTTTGTAAACAAAACCAAATTTATGCTGTTTTGGTAATTTATAGCAACTTTGTAGCTTTATAGGAGTACATAGTACACTTTTTATTAATATTTGTTAATATTTACGAACTGCAGAACATATTCTGAGACTTCGCTGCAAACATTATTGTTTTCGTTTGCAGAACAGCTTAAATTTTGGCCCACACATAGCAACTTGTTGGCGAATGCTTTTCCGCTCATAACAAACTACAAATAATTGAACAATAGCCAAAAAACAATGAACTTGAGCATTATTTAATTTATTCCCGCCATTGATTTGATTTGTTCTCGTAGTCAACGTTCCATTTTTCACAGTCAAGAGGAAAAATTCAGAGTTGCACCGAAAAAACATCGCCTAACTATCGCATAAAAGAGCCCGTCAAAGTCCGTTAAAATTGGATGGCGGACTAACTGGGAAATTTTCGGAACGGCAAAACCTTACGGGCCATCCGTTCAACGGATGGTAGACGGTGGATGGAGCTCTGTGGGAAGACCATATAAGATATCTTATAACGAGTATGCATACATATTGCTGACTGGGGGAGAGCCTTACCTCCCGTACCCCATGTAACTCGACTACAGCGTTCCTTAAGGTGAATATTTATTTAAAAGGGTATATTGTACTTGTGCAAAAGTATGTAAAAGCTAGAAGGAAGCATTTCCGACCCTATAAAGTATATATATTCTTGGTCAGGGTCACTAGCCGAGTCGATATAGCCATGTCCGTCTGTCCGTCCGGATGAACGCTGAGATCTTGGAAACTATAACATCTAGAAGATTAGCATTTTGCATGCAGATTATAGAAGTTACTACGCAGCGCAAGTTTATTTCTAAAAGTTGCCACGCCCCCTGTAACGCCCACAATAGCCTATAAATGATTTTAAAAATTTAAATATTTCGGAAAAGGAAAAATGCAGTTATATTGTGTTTATCAATACCTATCGAAATGTAGAAGAAATTTTTTAAATCGGACCATTCGTTAAAAAGTTATGCCCGATCAAAGTTTATATCTCCATCTCCCTCGCCCTCCCATTAGCTGAGTAACGGGTATCTGATAGTCGGGGCACCCGACTATAACATTCTCTCTTGTTTTCCTTAGTTTTTGGCGGTTTCCAGTAATTGTATAAAATTGAAAGAGCGCTTTATGTGTTGGCAGTGGTCTACTTAGTATATTTCCTGACCACTTTTAAGGCCAATTGTCTTAAGTTCAAAGAAATTTATTTATTTTTTTCGATCAAAAAAATAAAACTCAAGGAATAAGTTTTCTTTTCCATTTAAAAAATAAAAATCAAAAAGTAAGCCCCGGTATTAGTTTCTAATTATTTTGATCATCAATCAAACAAAAAAATGTTAGTATGGTTTGATTATTTTTATGACAAAACCTATCAATATACGCAAAAGTTAGTTTTTGGCTTATTTTTGTTATTTATTGGACCTGTCTTCTGTTGTTTATTTATCCTATAGGAATGTTAATATGCGACAGTTTTCTGCACTGAATGTATCATTTACTTGTTAAACTATTAAATTAAAAGCAAAACAGCCAGCAATTGAAGGCAAGGCACATTACAAAACTGTGAGAAAAAATGTCCCGAGCGACATGTCACGGGCGAATGTGTTTGAAACTGCATAAAAAAACTGCCAACAATTTTTGAGTAACATTCTAAAAAATCGCAATAAAATATTCCATCAGAATTCGCTAAAATCTGGTGTTGAACGTACTTCCGCAAAATCCTCTTCTATTTTTTAACGATATCTAAAAAACTTAAAGTGGTACATAATCAAGATTTTTACACAATATGGAGCTTGAGAAGAGTGAAAAGAGTGGGTTTAAAATTAAATATTAAAATACCTTTTTTTCATTTTTTTGATCGATTTCAAAGGTTGCACACCGTCCCGAGCGTCAATATGAAAGTGCCCATATATACCTAGTCTTTAATATGTTCGATTCAAACGGTATATTGTATTCGTGCAAAGTCCGTCTGTCTGTCTGTATGAACACTGCGATCTCGGAAACTATAAAAGCTAGAGGATTGGCATTAAGCAAGCAGATTGTAGGGGCTCCTACGCAGTATGGGGCATTTGACCACTTTTATTGGCCGAAATTAATAACTGGGTCAATTTAAAAGATATTGACTTGCAACTTTACCAGTCGCCATTTTCTATCCCTACGCATTATATATGTGAATTATCCGGATCGGACAACTATATCATATAGCTGCCATAGGAACGATCAAATTAACTTTGCGGTTTTTGGAGATAAATGCACATAACTTTATAAATATCAATTGTTAATGTTTTTATAACAATATTAAAAGTTTCGTACAAATCGGACGACTATATCCTAAAGTTCTCAAAAAAAGGGCAAAGGAAAGAATTTACTTTACATTTGTACAACTTTTTGTTCAAGTTGTAGCGGAACTTTCGTTTTAAAGCCGCTAATGTCCACTTATGTTAGTCACTGACAAAGCTAAGTATTTCTACTCTATTTTGATAATGATTAAAAGCCAGAAAAGTCCTTACTTCCATAGCCACCAGTGCAAACGGTAGGAGTGGGTGAAATTTGAGGTTATGGTCTAACAAATTAAATTACAGAAAAAATTGCAATAAGGGGCTGTCCATATATTACGTAATCACGTTTTTGGTGATTTTTGACCCCCTCCCCCCCCCCCTGGTGATCAAAAGTAATCTTTCAATAAAACCCCTCTCCCCCCCTAATAATTACGAAATCCCAAGAAAAACTTTTCGAATTTGTTATTTTAATCTGTGGTTTCAAACAGAGATGCACATTCGGTTCTTCTACGCTGAAATTATCTCCAACATATGTACTCTTCGTCAAACCATTACAGGTCTTCGCATCCTTCGTGTGATTGAATCACTAAACATTCTCTTTTGCGCCGCCCAGCCACTCGAAAAAATATTTCTCTGCTTTACTATCCAAGTTTGTAGATATAATTGAAGGAAAATTAATATATTAATAAATTCTTTAAATAAAAAATACATATAAAATGATTACGTAATCATTGTGCAAGACCCCCCCTCCCCATGTAATCAAACATAATCATTTCGAGGACCCCCTTCCTCCCCTAAGGTGATTACGTAATATATGGACAGCCCCTAAGTGGCGATTCTGACCATATACATTTCAACAACAATTAAATAATCTACAAATCGAAATAGGATTCAGAAGTAGACTCCGCTGGACTCACTTTGTTGCACCATTTGAAATTTAGTTTTCTAACAAAAATGTACGTGTCAGACCACTCATTTATAAGATAAATCCGTCTGATTTTTGTCTTCTAACCACACAACTACTTAGTACGTAGCATAATCCTTTAAATACAATCCAAAAAGTTTACTTAGATTGCTTAAAAACTCAAATTTAAAGCACTTTAAAACTGCAAGCAAAAAGTTGAAATACAACAGCCCGATAATTGCATTTCGAACAGCTGATTTAACAGCTTCTACCTTAACAGAGGCGACCTCTAACGAATTTCTATAAATTTAACACTGTTAAATGGTCTTCTGTTAACACATCCTCAAACAACATTTTTTGTTTTAACGACTTTTAAAATAATGGGTTTTGGCCAACCAAGGTGGTCAAATGCCCCATAGTGCTACGCAGCGCAAGTTTGTTTCATCAAGGTGCCACGCCCCCTTTAACGCTCACAAACTGCAAAACGCTGTAGCGCCCACAGTTTTGTGTATAAACAGTACCAATTCCGTGCCACCGTTGTTCAACACTGCTGCTGGTGCTGTAAAGAAATTACATCTCTAAAAGGGCGCCGAATTCAAATGGTTTAACTGCCCTGCCGCTCCCGAATTCAGACCGAGCGCTTAAAAGCACTGCGTCGGCTGCGACGCCGGCAGCGCCGCGGCAGAATCGACCCTCTCACCAACCCCCTCTCTCAAAATCTATCTCTTTACGAAATTAAGGTGCTGAACAGGCAGTGAATGAGCGCCTAAAAATAGTGAGGAACAGGTGATGAATTTCATCACAACATCATCACTAGGCAGACAGTGTCGCCGACGGAGCCGACCGAAACGGCGCCAGAGACGACGCTCTCCCAAATTTCTCTCTCTCAATCTCTCTCTCTGCGCAGGGGTAGAGACAAGTTAGGCAAGCGCGATCGTGACAAAGGAAAAAGAACAACAAGAGAGATTGAAATGGCAGATGTTGTTTTTCTCGCTCAGTATTCTTTTTATATTTCTCAAAGGCAGGCGCCGTTGTTCCGCGTTTTTCAATTGCGTTCTAACTGTGACAAGTTGTTTTCGAGTTTAAACAAAAGTGATATTAATAAAGAATACATTTTTATGTAAGTAATTTTCAAGGGTATTAAAACTTTGTCTTGTCTTAATTATTATAGCTTCTCATTTTTAGAGTACGTATGTTTTATTGTTTAATATTTTTAGGTCAAGCTGACGGAATAAGGTGCATAAACAATATCGTTTCAGATTAAATCATTTTGTCCTACAGCCCAGAAGGATGTTATTTTTGCACTGCTAAGTAAGTTTTACCGTTCTTGTCTCTTTATATAATATTATAAAAATATATCTTTTCCAAATTCAGATCCCATTGGTCAGGTGGAGAATACAGTGCCTCCGGAGAGGATGTGGAGATGACTGAAAAATCTCCATGCGCGAAAATGCAACTCACCAAGACTCCGGAAGCTAAGAACGTGCCGAAGAGCCCTACAAGTCACAGTAGTTTATAAAAATCTATTAATTTAATGTAAAAGTATGAAAATAATTTGTAAAAAATTATGTAGTAAAAATGAATTGAAGACATATTTTTAATGAAAATGGGCGGTGAACAGGTGATGAAAATGGGCAGTGAATAGGTGATGATTTTGGGTGATAATTTAGTGATGAATTAGGCGCTGAAAAAGCGGCGAATTTAGTGATGAATTAGGCGCTGAAAAATGGTGATGAACAGGTGCTAAAAAAGCGCTAGTTTCTGGCAGTGATGAGCCCCTAGGAGATGCCCATGTTAAAATCATCGCTATTTTTCATACAAATTCAGCAGTGATTGAGCGCTTAGTGCTCAGTTTTTAGCAGTGATTCACTGCTAAAAAAGCGCTGAATGGAACTGCAGGTAGGTAACTCGAATTTCCAATATGTTGATGCAAAATCCAAATGATTTGAAATGGGACGCGAGAAAAAAAACATACAGGAAGGCATATTTAGATGTGTATTAAGAATGAGCGTGGTGTAAATCGCCTATAACTTCAATGTATTTCATTGTTGGTTATACCAAAATAAAACAATATTTAATTTACAAATACTTTATTGTTTGAATTTTAAAGTGGCGATTAATCCGGTATGCAAATTAATTTAATGCTTTATTTTAAAGAACTTACTTACAAAACTGTGTATGTACATGAACAAGCAGTAACATATTGTTCGTCTGCGTACACTTGAAACATAAAATTATAATCCAGTTAACAGTTTAAAACAGCGATCGGCAGCGTCCTATTAAGTGAGCAATTCTTTTGCCCATTCGCGGCCACTCACGTACACTGTAGATCAGCGGTCTGCACACACACATCAATGAACTGCCCCGTGCATATTATTTATACAAATACACTGTAGTTCGCCGGGACTGGTCCCGAACTAGCGAAATCGCCATACACCGGGGGCGTGGGTGTTAACCCGTTCATACCACCCGCAATGTAAATTTCTATCCACTTTTACCACGGCATGTCCTAGGCGGTGGTCATATGGCGAAGTTCTGCCTTACCTTTCGCCACAAAAGGGACTGGTGGTCCCATATTCGGGGGTGTCACAGAAAACCATTCCAACCAAATTTCCCCCGAATAGCAAATCTCGGTGTCATAGACGTTATTGTTGACGGTTTCTAAATCCCCCTTATTTTGCCGGACGTTTTGATAAAATTAACCAACTTACAACTGTTTCCCAAAAATATAACTTTATTTAAGACAACTCTAATGAATTTTATGAACTATCTGCATCCTACAATTTTTAAATTTACTTCGCGTTATATTTAAAAACTAGCAAGGTGGGCCGCAGCTTCGCCCGCGGAAATTAAGATTGAAAATGTATATGTATGTATGTATGTAGAATAGCTACATAAATTGACTTACCTTTACCTTTACTACTTATTTAAAATTGTAAAAATTCGCAAGATTAGCCTAAAAGCCAAGAAATCATTTTATAGAACTTTGTTTCTTAGTTTCCACAAAAACAACAGTATTATGTCCTACACTCAAAAAAAAAAATTGGTAAAATTAACCAATATAATTGTTAAACCGTTCTCAACCACAAAAATGTACAATACTACCAATTAAATAATTACTTTCAAATCAACAAATACACACAATTCGCATATGCACACACCCAAAGCAAAAACAAAAAAAACGTTAATCTTTTTTTACGTAACTATCCGTATACGTAAATTTTACCAATCAAATTTTTTTTTGTGTATGCAAACTATTTAAAAGAAAAACAAAAACTTGCAAAAACAACCATTGTCCTTCCTTCCAATCCATTCCATCCCATTCCTTTGGATTGTTTGCATAAGTTAAGTTTTAAAATTGTTATATTGTTTTCAGTATTTTAGTTTTCATTAATTTTTCACCCCAATTAGAATTATATTATTAATAGCAGGAAGACAGGTGGAGGGGAACGCCGTGAATCAAATTGTTTAAACATTTGCATTTGTTTAAACAATATGAGGCACGTGTAATAAAGAGCGTGAGAATCAATTGGTTTGAATATTTAATGTTCTTTTAATATTATCAATGCGATTTGAATTTTAAATCACAAAAAACGGTTGCAAAATGTCTTAAATCTGTTGTGGAAATGTAAATTAAATATTCTTTTAGCAAAAAGATATCAGTATTATCTTGATTTTTTGGATATACATATCTCGTGCGTGTGTGTGTGTACATAGCAGAGCGAATCATTGTTTATTTTTGTTTTTTACAAATCCAAAGTTTGTAAATAACTCAACATTTGAATAATCGATTTTTTAACCGCGCATTTGAAATTTTTTGTGACTGGTATTGTCTTTTCCTTGCACGGTCACACTTAAAATGCTACATACCCACATTTACGACTTAATGCAAAGTGCGCCAGCAGAACATACATACATACATTTGTGGAGGCCGTGACGTCACACACAACAAAATTGGAAAATATTGGGGACTTGGTTAAGGAGGCTGAATTTCCAAAAAATTTAAATGCAGTTAGTTGCGGCTATGCCATAAGATTATGATCATAATTTTTTTAAACCATTTTTGACAACATTTATAACAGAGAAATGGCAAAAGAAAGAATATAAAAAAAAACGAATCGAATTTTGGGCCACTTTGGGGTCGTTTATTGTTTTAATTTATATCTCACACACGTCTCCTAATTATTTCAGAATTATGTTGATTTTTCTAGATTTTTATGTCAATCCGCTCTGGTAGGAATTTACAACTGACCCATTTTTTATTGGAACACTTATATTAGTTTAGATATGCTTTTTATAAAACCTCTAATAAAAATGAGCTAAAATAAAACCGTCGGCAAACCGTCCAACCTGACAGTGTTACCAATTAGCTCGAACTTTAAAATACCAAATTTCGGAGTAGTTATCGAAATGTTGTGTTAACGAATTATTTTTTCAAAGGTATTTAGAATTGTAGTTAAAAATAAAACTTATTTCTGGTAAAAATTTCATGTTAAAAGAAGTTGTAGTTATTGAGAAAATAATAAAAAACATGCCGCCTTTGCAAAAAGGTGGCAGCACTGTCGTGAAAAAAGTCCTATTTTTTGCTGGATAACACGCCAGCTGTGAAGAAGTAGAAGACATGTAAGTAAAAGTAAACAATTTTTGTTTATTATTAATTTAAACTAATAAACGTTGCTAATTTTCAGGGGTAAACAGAGGTTACCAGCGCAAGACGCCATATTCTTGCGATTCATTCGCGATAATATCGACATTGCCAAAGGATTTACTCGGGGCGACCGCGTTCTTGTGACCACTGCTTGGAAGGACCTGGCCAATGAGTTAAATCCCCATGGACTACCATGTAAAACCGCTTCTAATGATTCTTCTCTGCATCCTAGCCTCTCGCAGATTATACTTTCAAGCATCAAGTACTCTAGAGCAAGAGTTCGTGCAGATGGCATTTTGATTTAAAATTCTTGCCAACGCAGCCGCTGCAAACAGCTGTCCAGGGCTGCAATATGTATCCTGGCGCGTAATTCAAATCTTTAATTATACCCGTTACTCGTAGAGTAAAAGGGTATATTGTATTCGTGCAAAAGTATGTAACAGCTAGAAGGAAGCATTTCCGACCCCATAAAGTATATATATTCTTGATCAGGATCACTAGCCGAGTCGATCTAGCCATGTCTGTCTGTCCGTCTGTCTGTCTGTATGAACGCTGAGATTTTGGAAACTATAAAAGCTAGGGGATTGGCATTTTTCATGTAGATTCTAGGAGTTCCTACGCAGCACAAGTTTATTTCAAAAAGGTGCCACGCCCCCTCTAACGCCCACAATAGCTTATATACGATTTTAAAAATTTAAATATTTCGGAAAAGTAAAAATGCAGTTTTGTTGCGCTTATCAATACCTATCGAAATGTAGAAGAAATTTTTTAAATCGGACCATTCGTTAAAAAGTTATGGCTCATCAATGTTTATATCTCCATCTCCCTCGCACTCCCTTTAGCTGAGTAACGGGTATCTAATAGTCGGGGCACCCGACTATAGCGTTCTCTCTTGTTTTTTCTTTTATTTTGCACAATATGCGCTTTAAACGAGTATACTTTTTATATTTTTTCAAGAAAAACATATATTAAGTTTAAAACTTATTGGAAAATAGTCATAATAAGTCAAATAAAATTCGATAATTATTGAATATTCGATATTTAGTGTATGTATCCCCCTGGTCGTTTTTCGGTAAATTTTCCGAAAAAAGGAAATCTTCCGAATTTCTGTGACACCAACGGTTTTGATCGGTTGGTTTCTAAACCAACCGTCCCCAAATCCATCCCCGGTTTCTGTGACACCCCCGATAGAGATCCGATCCGGCTCGTTCCAACATATGTACTACCTGCAATAGAAAGAAGACTTTTGGGAAATTTTCATCGCGATAGCTTTAAAGCTGAGAGACTAGTTCGCATAGAAACGGAGAGACGGCCAGACGGACAGACGCACAGTGCGATTTGGTCTCGCTAGCGGCATTTAATTAATAACTTCTAAACGAAAACAGATGTCTTGAGTCGGTTTTTTTATACTGATCAGAGAAATATCATAGAATTTAAAATTTTAATTGAATCAAAAAAACAAAGTAAAAAAAATATTTATTGTTAAAAAATTTTTTTTTTATTTAAAAAAAAATATTTTTTTTATTTTTTTATTAAAAAAAATTTTTTAACTATAAATGTTTTTTTACTTTTTTTTTTTTTAATTCAATTAATATATTTTATCAAATCAAATAAATCAACATTATCTAAAAAAGGCTAGAATGCGGGGACCGTAAATAACAGTTATTTGAGACTTATATTTTAAAAAGACTACTGTGATATTTTGTTTTAAACGTAAAAAGTAACACTCTTTTTACCCTTGTCCTCAAAGTATATGCATGTCAACAAATCTGGAAAGCAAATGAACTGTTATTTGTCCATGTCTATAAAGTGCATAAAAACCAGTAAAACTGTTGATAAAAACTTGAACAAATCTCAGTAGGCCTTTTAAAATAAAAGTCTCAAATAACTGTTATTTACGGTCCCTGCTAGAATGTTATTCGGAATCATCGGAATCAAAGAGAGTCATATACAGATGCTTTATTAGAAGCAAACTCTTAACATCATCGTCTATAATAACACTGTGGAGCATTTTTAATGCTTTTTAAATTTACCTCGATGGATGATATATTTTTGGATTCGTTACGAATTTCCAAGTTAAAAGTTATGCCCGATCAAAGTTTTATATCTCCCTCGCACTCCCTTTAGCTCAATCCACTCACCAACACATACTGACGGCCACATTAGTATTAGGGCCGTTTTCTCGTCCGTACTTTAATTGCCTGCCGGGAGAACGGAGCGATAAATAAAAAATGGTTTACTCGTCGTTAGGTTAGCGCAGGTAGCGACAAATTTTGTCGGGGTACTTCATCCACCCTTTCCAATTTGTGCGGACATTTGCTAGCGTTGCCAGACATTCGAGCGTTGTCAATCGGTTCCCCTCTTCATTCCAAAACAGCTGATTCAATTAACACTTAAATATAAATCAAAATTGTTTCAGTAAAAGTCGTCCAATTAATTCTAAAAATCAATTCCCGAGCGAGTTGTCTTCAAACTCCGTGGGGTATCGTCGAATTGTCTGAAGGGCGAACTTATCGGCGCAGATATCAAGGCCAAAGAAATTACTTCGAACATTAGCGCACGGCGCTATTTGTTTTGCAACTAATTAGTTAGCGACTTGAATCTAAAGTAAATAAGTTAAGAAGGTTTCTTTTGCTTTAGCGTCTTTATCAAAACAATTTATTAATTTCCTCGTCTTGAAGAAGTTTTTGGAGTTAAAGACGCCCCGCGTTCTGGTCGACCATCGGTCGTTTTTGACGAACAAATTCAGGCTTTGCTGGATGAAAACCGGCGTTATTCAACGCGGGAGATGTCAGAGAAGCTCAGTGTGTCGCATACAACGGTTGAAAACCACTTGAAGAAACTTGGCTACGTAAGCAAGCTCAATGTTTGGGTTCCGCAAAACTTACAGGAAATTCACCTAACTAAGCGTATCAATATCTGCTATTCTCTGCTGCAACGGATTAAAAACGATCCTTTTTTGAAGCGGATCATTACTGGCGACGAAAAGTGGGTTGTTTACAATAATGTCCAACGAAAAAGATCATGGAGCAAGAAAGATGAGCCAGCCCAAGCCACATCAAAGGCCGATTCCATCAGAGGAAAGTTATGCTGTCTGTTTGGTGGAATTGGAAGGGTGTAGTGCACTTTGAGCTGCTGGGACGGAATGAAACCATCAATTCAGATGTGTACTGTCGCCAGCTATCCAATTTGGCGGAAAAAATTAAAGAAAAGGAGCCGGCACTAGCTAATCGCAAGGGTATAGTCTTTCACCATGACAACGCTAGGCCCCACACATCTTTGGTCACTCGGCAAAAATTAACGGAGCTGAATTGGGAAGTGCTACCACATCCACCTTATAGTCCGGACTTAGCACCTTCAGATTACCATTTGTTTCGCTCTCTTCAAAACTCTTTGAATGGTAAAAACTTTGATTCAGATGAGGCTGTCGAAAACCACTTGTCTCGATTCTTTGCTGGAAAAGACCAAAAGTTCTTCGAGCGCGGAATTATGCAGCTGCCCGAGAGATGGTCATTAGTGGTCGAACAAAACGGCCAATACATAATTGATTAATTATAAGTCCTGATATAAATAAATCATCTTTGAAAATATTGAAAAAACACGACATGACTTTCTTGCCAACCCAATAGCTCCGTTTTTGGGAATTCATGCAGTACTTGAGAATCGATTAAGTTACTTTATTACGCAACTTTGTGGTGTCGTGGCGTAGTTTCGTACCCAAATCAAATCGCCTGCAAAGAAATGTTTGTAGTTCGTGGAAATATTATCCTTACCAAACCGTATTTCAATTGATGCAGTTTGTCAAAGGTGCCGGTTCATTAGAAATTCGGCAGGGGTGCGATTAGTAGTAGAATGTGATGCGTTGTGCTGATTAATGTTTGTGTTCTGGCCAGCCTTCCGTAAATAGTTCCTTGTTGACTGCACCCTACGTTCCCCTTGACCGTTAGAGCCCGGATAGAATAGGGCCGAGAAAATGAGTCTGATAAGATTATTGTCCGTGAATTCTTTAAATTCGGCGGATGTGAACGCTGGGGTCCCTTCCAAAAATGATCGCATTTCCATTTTGTTTTAAAATTTCTTTTAAAAATTCAAAAAAAATTGGCCTCTGGGAAGAACTATTTTTAATTTTAAAGGTCTTCCAAAGTCAAATATGCGATTTTTGCTATAAAAAATTAGTAAGAAATCGATTGCTTGAGCCGTTTAGAAATGCCGATGAACACGGACTTTCAAAACGTGGCTTTGAGAAAATCGCAATTGATCTGCGATGCTTTACAGTAAAATAGTAAAATTTTTACGGTGCAGTCTAGACACATTATGCAGTAAAACAAAAAAAAATAAAAATCCGATAAGCCCGTATCATTTAAAATTTTACAAGCAAAAGAAAAAAAAACACAAAAAAATATATTGTATTTTTTTATTCTTTCATGATGACTCACAGGTGAACAATCACATACAAGGCCTTGCAGATTAAAATAAGTATTATAAATTACATTAGACAAAGTTAGTATTATTCCGACAAAGTGACCTTTTAACAAGAAAACATGGGATAACGCTATAGTAGAGTGCCTCAACCATTAAATACCCTCTGCTCAGCTAAACAACTTTAGTATAAAAATCCGTTTTCGTATGTTTTTCGCGTGCACCATTTCAAATAATTTAAATTTATATTAAGATACTGGGAATGAGAGTGACCAGATGGCGTCATAAAGGACAAATAGTTGAAATAATCGATTTGAATTCGGAAAATTACCAATAAAGAACTGCGTGTTCTTGGAATTTTATTTTTCTTTGGTACCATAAATGATATGAGGGCGTCATACAGGACAAATAGTTAAACTAATCCATTTAAATTCGGAAATTTACCATTAAAGAACTGCGTGTTCTTGAAATTTTATTCTTCTTTGGTACCATCAATGGTATGGAAAACTTACGACCATTGGTTATGGCATAAAATGCAAAATACAAATTTTTATGTTTGCCAGCCATACGATGTGAGCAGGGGCATATTGTTCTTCTCTGCATTAATGTGTACAAGCAGCACAGCACTTATTGAGCCCAATGAGCACCAATGCCCGTCTCCCGACCCTTAAAACCTTCCCAACAATAACAATGAACAGAACAATGCCCGTGCATACATCTGTGACTCCGACACTAACAACGTTACTCAGGGCCTGGTATTTCTCTCCCAACAAAAAAGTTAGAAAACTGCTAGTGGAACGGTAATACAAACTGGAATCGATCGCTACGTGCAAATATAAAAAAAGGCGCACAATCTTCTTAGAAAACAATCGCACGCAGATGATGCTGCCACTCAAACCATGGCCAGAATCCAAGGCCACCACCCATTTATGCTCGTCCTTTAAATTGTGCTGGGCTAGTAAAAAAAACAAGAAAGGAAGCTAGCTTCGGCCAGCCGAAGCTTATTTACCCTTGCAGATAATGCCTATGAATTTACAAATCGCAAAAATGTTAAATTTCCAATTATTTCTCATTAATTTTCCAATCGTTCCTATGGCAGCTATATGATATACTAGATTTTGATATTTTTTTTTTTTAAATATGCATTTTATTTATTGGATCTTCTCTGAATTGAGACTAACAATAACACAGTGCAACATGAAAAATGTAACCGCAATTCTGATTTCATGGGCGGAAAGTACTCATCGAAATAAGCTAAAACCCATTTGGGTTTCTCTGGCTTAGCTCGCGTTTACCTATTATAGCGATTTAAAGTTTTACATACAAAATTTATTTGTAACGGCCATATCTTGTGAACCGATTACAATTTCACTATCAAGTCTTCAGTGATTATGTAGCTATGAACCCAAGGAACTAAATTGACAAATGACTCTTGCGAAGAAGTGCACCTAGCGCGTTAAAAATCAAAAAAATTAGCGAAAATTTTTGTTAATGCGCTACGTGCACTTGGTGCTAGGTGCGCAAGAGTCTAGATCTCTGTGGATGTTGTCGTTCCGAACATACCAAGGTGCCCCAGTGATAGTTCTTAAGATAGTGACCCAGACGAAGATAATGCTGCCACTCAAACAACCACGGCTAGGAAACCAATATGTTGGAGCTAACAAGTTCTAACAATCAACAGTTACAACCATTGAAATAATAGATGGGCTTAAAGAAAAGGGTTTTAATGCCAAAGCGGCTATAAACATAATAAACAGAAACAAAATTCCCCAGCCAATGTTCAAGATAGAACTGACGCAATCTATTGCACCGCAGAATCACGGTTGAGGAACCCCATAAACGGAATGGACTCGTCCAATGTACGAATTGTCAAGAATATGATCATACGCGAAAATACTGCAAACCTCGCGCAGTCTGCGTTGTCTGCGGGGATACACATTTAACTATGGACTGTCCTCTAAATAAGGAGAACCAATCTGCCAAAAGATGTAGCAACTGTGGGGAAAACCACACGGCCAACTACAGAGGTTGTCGTATTTATAAGGAGATGAAAAACCGCCTAACCCAAAAAATAACTGCAGCTAGAAACCCAGCCATCCGCCAAAATCTTCCATACATACCATCAACAACGACACCGGGAGTCTCTTTTGCTCAGGCGCTGAGCTACAAAAACGGGTCTTACGCTTCAGTTCCAACACCTACATTTAAACAAACCACTCCAGTATTGTTGGAGCAACAGGCAGCAAACACATCCCAATTACCTAATGGTATAGAACTAATGCTGGCAACTATAACAAAAACAATGGGAGCAATACAGCAAACGCTGCAGGAGCTTGTACGCACTCAAAATCTCCTCCTGGAGCTTCTAGCCAAACAAAAATCTTAGATGATTACTCTTGAAATATCTTTCTGGAATGGGAACGGCATTTCACAGCATAAATACGAGCTTATGCAGTTTCTTGATCAATATGACATTGACGCAATGCTCATATCAGAGACTCACTTAACAAATAAAAACTATTTTCTTCTTACTGGCTATACATTTTATTCGACAAATCATCCGGATGGGAAGGCTTTACGGCATTACGAGATGCCATCATTCGCTACGACATATATCCAAGCCACAACAGTACACCTCGCAACCTAAATCGGCTACCTAAACCTAGCCTCTATATACTGCCCACCGCGCTTCTCTATTACCAAAACAGAATTCGTAAACTTTTTTGATGTATTAGGTGACCGCTTTATAGCAGCTGGTGACTACAATGCAAAGCACACCCACTGGGGATCTCGACTCATCAACCCCAAGGGAAAACAACTTTACAACGCGATAATAACTCCACGAAACAAGCTTGACTTTATTTCTCCGGGTAAGCCTACATATTGGCCAACAGATTCAAATAAGAAACCTGACCTGATTTATTTTGCTATCACAAGAAGAGTGCCGCAGGCTCATGTTCGTGTAGAGCACTTATCAGATCTATCATCAGATCATTCGCCCATCTTGCTTCACCTCTACGACCATCCTCAGGTTACAGAACGCCCACATTCTCTAACTACGGGTAAAACAGATTGGCTCAAATACAGAAAGTATGTAAGTACCCATATTGATGACTGCCCAAACATTTCCTGTGAAGAAGACCTCGACAATTCAGTTGAAGCGTTAGTAAATGTTATTACACTGGCTGCACAACATTCCACGCAACCTATAACATCTAATAAACCATTCAACAGCAGACGTGCTTCTAGGCACATTGAAGAACTTCTATACAATAAGAGAAGGCTTCGTCGAGAGTGGCAAGACCATAGATCCCAAGCCTCCAAGGAGCGCCTAAAAATAGCCAACTGCATACTCCGCAAAGCACTAGAAGCTGAGAAAAATAGAGATGAACTATCCTTTATGAAGCAACTCTCACCAAACAGCAAACGATATCCACTGTGGAAAGCTAAGTCAGGCATATGTCCACCGATAGAAAGTGAATCACCCCTACATACGCAAACAGGGCCCACAGCAACGAAGAGAGGGCGAATACATTTGCCCTCCATCTAGAAAATGTCTTCAAACCACTTCCAGCAATGAATAGCTTTGTGCTGCCAATAATCTCCAATCCTGAAGCTAGCCCGCAAATTATATTCCATCCAGAAGAAGTTACAAGAATCATACAGTCCCAAGAAAAAAGAAAGCGCCGGGTCACGATCTCATCACCCGAAAAATGATTGTAGAACTGCCAAACTGTGCAATACATCTTCTAACCATAATATTTAACATATTATCCTCAACAAAGGAGGAAGTCTGTCATCATAATGATCCATAAAGCCGGAAAGGACAAGTCCCAGCCATCGTCATATAGGCCAATCAGCGTTCTGCCGTGCCTATCAAAGATATTTGAAAAGCTGCTCCTCAATCGCATCAAGCAATACCTACAAGCCCACAATGCAATACCAATGCACCAATTCGGATTTCGTGAAAAACATGGAACTATTGAACAAGTGAACCGGATAACCTCCGAGATACGAAATGCATTTGAAAGGCGACAATGTTGCTCCGCTGTCTTTCTGGATGTCGCACAGGCCTTCGACCGCGTGTGACTGGACGACTTATTTCATAAAATCAAATTAATACTTCCGCAAAGTACCTATACAATTTTGGAGTCCTACCTACAGAAAAGAAGCTTTGCAGTGCGATGCAAAGATTTCCTCTCAGATTATCATCCAATAAAAGCTGGAGTACCCCAAGGAAGTGTGTTTGGGCCGACATTGTATATTATTTATACAGCCGACCTACCGACATCCACTCTTACAACAACCTCAACCTTTGCTGATGATACTGCCATCCTAAGTCGGTCTAAATGTCCTCTTAGAGCAACGCAACACCTAGTAGATCACCTCGTGCTTCTAGAACAATGGCTAGCAGACTGGCGCATAAACGTTAACGAACAAAAATGTAAACATGTTACTTATACCCTAATCAGGCAAACCTGCCCTCCACTATCCCTGAACAACATTATTATGCCACAAACAAATGAAGTAACATATCTAGGAGTCCACCTGGATAGAAGACTCACTTGGCGTAAACAAATCGAAGCTAAGAGAAATCATTTAAAATTTAAAGCCAGCAATCTACATGGGCTAATTAACGCCCGCACGCCACTAAAATTACAGTATAAAATACTATAATAAATAATAAATAACCAATTTGGACATATGGCTCCGAGCTATGGAGAAACGCATGTGCCAGCAACTTAGAAATAATCCAGAGAGCTCAATCAAGATATTCAAACTATAACAGGAGCACCGTGGTATATACGGAATGAAAATATTCATAAAGATCTAAACGTAGGCTTAGTTAAAGACGAACTCGACAAATCGAAAGCAAAGTATAATCTCAAGCTCTAGGCCCATCCTAATGACCTTGCGCGGTTTTTAATCTGGACCACACACGACTCCGGCAAAGAGACCTCCCCAACCAGCAACATTAGTTAGGGCCGTTATTCCAATCAATTCATTTGTTATTAATTAAAATATATAAACTAAGTTAAGATTTGCAAACTTGTCGTTAGTCTCTAAGAGAGAAGATACGATAAATAAAATACCGTTAAAAAAAAAAGGAGAAATAGAGTTGGACCAAGGGCACTACCTTGGGGAACTCCAGCCTCTATGGTGTAATCGTCGGATGTTGTAGTGTTGCATCTCAAGGCGAATTCTCTGTTGTAAAGGTACGATTCAAGTATCCTGTGAGTGCTTTCCGGCAGAATAGTTCTGATTTTGTGCATAAGGCCATCAAGCCAGACTCGATCGAAAGCCTGTGCAACGTCAAGAAATACCGCACTGCAGTATTCCCGATAACCGAATGCAGACCTTATTTCCGTTGTTAATCTGTTGACTTGCTCTATTGTTTCATGGCTTTCTCGAAAGCCAAACTGATGTGCCGGAATAACGTTGTGCCCTTTCAGATATGGGATTATGCGCGTCAAAAGGCATTTTTCTAGCAATTTTGACAGACACGAGAGTAAACTTATTGGTCTGTATGAAGCTGGTATTGTTGTAACGCTTGTATCTGAAGGGTGAAGAGACTTGAAAGAGGAGCGCCATCTAAGAGACGGTGGTGGAACTAAGAAGGGGCATAGAAAGACTCGGAGGAGAGTAACAGGGTGAAATGTCAACCGTGTTATGGGGCATTGCCTCTCTGATCAAAGGTCTCGGCAAGGGTTAGCGCCAAAAGTCAGGCGTCTATATGTGAAGTTCGAGCGAAAGAAAACTCAGTTTTTCCGGCGGAAAGGTGACTAAAAAGTCAGACGGTGTCGAGGCGTAGGTTCGGCAACCCTCTTGCGCGCCGAATCTAAGTTTCCCGGAGGAGATCGGCGTAGTCAACGGCCACGCGGAATGTCGGCCTAGAGGCGGCAGTAAAGACAAAAAAAACGGAAAGAGATGCGGTTCGGTTGAAAAAAAAAAATTGTATTTTGTTAGTGGATAAGTTTTATTGTGTTAATTTTTTTTTTTGCGAGCCAGAGCAAGTTTCTATAAAGAAGAAGAAGCCTCTTCGCTCCTTTTTGTGTGTTGGCGTAATGTCGACGTCTTGGACTTCTTGAAGTCTAAGCCGGCATGACCTCGAGTTTGCTAAAAACTTCTCTGTAAAAAAAATATAAAATCAAATGAAGAATTAAGCGTGGCGAAAAGTGATTCATAGTGGTAGTTGTTGTTGTCCCAAATTTCTACCTCTCTTAGAAGGGAAAAAAAAGGAGAGAAAAAAAAAAGTCATGTTCCCAGAAAAAATGTAACAATGCGTGATTTTCCTTGTTTTTTTCTAAGTTTAAACTTTTAGCCACAGGTCATCCAGAAAAGCGCTTTCTTCGGAGGATCCACATTTATGGCGGTGAGTGAAAATCTACTTAAATTACATAACACAAATTTGGCAATGCGGTAGAGAAAACAAATACAGAATCAATCAGATGAACTTGGAAAGGCAAGCAATGTTTAAAAGAAAAAATGCGGCACCTAAACTAGAGTTAAAAATTCAAATTAAAATCTAACCAAATGAAAAAAAGTCGATCGAACCTCTTTTCTCCCAAATTCGCGCAAGTTCGAACGTATGTTCGTTTGTATGTTTGATGGTTCGTTTGCATGTTCGATGGTTTTGCTCAGTCCCATTTTAAAGCTTAAATTAAATAAATCAATTATATATGCTTATTTATTTTAATTTCCACAATATTTTATAAGTATTGCCACCTATTTTGATTATTTTATTTTATACCCTTTTTATACTATTATATTTGATCATATTATATTTTTTTTAACATGTATGTTGTGTGGTTAGGTCAAGTTTTATATTTTGTTTAGCGAGTAAATAAACTATTATAATGTTCTAAAAAACCCAGTATTGACCCGAGCTAAAATGACCATCTGAGAACCCCGAACAAGGGGCTTCTATGGACAAGATGAATTCTATAACCGGGATTATAGTAGACACAGGTTGGGTGGGCAAACCAGGCCTAAAAACATCGAAGGGCTTGGACGTTCGGAGGTGCAACAAAGCCTTGTTTTGCAAATAAATTCCTTTTTTCTTTTTGTCTGTCCTTTAGATCATTTCCTATTGGCTATTATGAGCAGTGATTCTCTTACCAAGATTAGCTTGTCTTTAGCACGCAAAATTTTTATGGAAATAATGAACATAGGCTCCTTGGGGGGGCGTGGCAAGAACACCACCCTAACGAGCGAGAGCCGGAATACTTCGTAAATTGCGTGCGGCACCTCCCCCAATCCACCAGCTCGCCAGCTCGATTTTCTAAATCCCAATCATTTTATTGTTATAAATGGCGCCCAACTTCAGGGACACGTTAAGTAACGTAGCTCACCATCACAATTACTCATTTTAGCCAGAGTTTGGGGAAAAATCAATCAATTTATTGGTTGATTTAGCCACAAACGGAGTTTGATCTCGTTTTGTAGCTCAAACCAATTTCAACCTCGTTCGATCAGTCGCATAGGATACGGAGAGACTAAATACTGGGAAGTATGGTCGTCCGGCCACGGTTTGATCTAAACTTCAACGAGGGAGAAAAAACCTATTAGCATATCCACATCCACATTGAGTCCATACGAGAGAAAAACGAAAATTTTGGAAAAGTGTCAATTTATTTCTCAACATAATCTTGTTTTAGCTCGATACCCTTGACCCAGCGATGCTCCAACTTCTTTAACCCGTCTGAAAAATACGTTTCCTCGAGGTCTGCAAAATAGGCCTCTGTGGCGGCGACGACCTCCTCAATCGACCCAAATTTCTGTCTAGCGAGAGACTTTTTCAAGTTTGGAAACAAAAAGAAGTCCCATGGGGCCAAATCTGGAGAATAAGGTGGATGGGGTAGCAGTTCGTAGCCCAATTCGACCAATTTGGCCTTGGCGAGGGCGGTTGCGTTTGTTGTCCGGAGTGAGCAAACGCGGCACCCATCGCGCCGACAGCTTTCTCATGCCCAAAATATCATGCAGGATATGACCCACGCGGTCTTTTGACATGCGTACTGTCTCAGCTATCTCGCGTATCTTCAATCGGCGATCTGCCAAAACGAGATCGTGGACTTTTTGGACGTTATCCTCCGTGGTAGCCGATTTCGGGGCACCTGGGCGTGGCTCATCAAAAACCGACGTGCGACCACGTTGAAACTCGTTAAACCAATTTTTGACGGTCGCTATCGAAGGAGAAGAGTCACCGTACACAGCATCCAAGCGCTCTTTGATTTCGCTGCGTGATTTCCCTTCCAAAAACAAGAATCGAATCACAGACCGATATTGCTCATTCTCCATTTTTCTAAAATCCGCGAACACGTATGATGCCACACGCTGGCAAAACAAAGCTACGAGTCCGATTCGGCTGAAATTTCGACAGTAGCCGTCTACTAGAATGTACTACACGATAGAAAAGTTTTCTTGCGATAGTGGCGCCATCGGGCGGTGAGGCTAAGTACTTATCGGACCACCCTCGTACGTTTTATCATCATACGCATAGGAATTACAGGCACTAATAGTTTATTTACAACCGTAAATAAATTATGTTAAGACGCAGAGGAATATTCAAATTTAAGAAATAAAATAGCAGCGTTAGCTTTCTCAAACAATAAAATCGCTGAGGAATTGCAGCAATTATTTTATGTTGAAATTTTTCTGTCCACGAAAAAATAGGAAATTAAATTGTTTTTATTGCAGTGCTTGAAGCTTGGATGATAGGCAAAAGCGGTTAATCGCAATCGCCTAGCCGCTGTCGGCAAGCCACATTTGTTGTTGTTGTGCTTGCACGAGCAGCAGGTGTCAGGCGCCCCTCATGTGCATTCTTATCTATTCTTTCTATTCTACTCTCTTCTTTTCTTTGCATACAGGTTTTGTCTCAGGGGGTTTAGTTATGCTCAGGGTCGATTATTTTATGATTTATTTGTCGTTTGCGATCTTTTCGGTTTTGCCGTACCCTTTTGTATTCAAATAAATATCTCTTTTCATTAGAATTTTGGATCTAAATTTTAGATCAAGCAAACATATCAGTTGGTTCGTTTCGAATCTAGGTCAACTCCCGTATTGCTTCTATCAAACCGGAGAGAAAACTAGGTCAGTTCTATATTGGCGTAGGTCAGTTCTTTATCGGTTCGATCAAAAAGTAGGTCAACTTCTGTGGGAAGTAAGTGAAACAGCTGATCCAACGAAAGTTCATCGACCGGTGCGTTTGATTGAATCCCATAAAATTTATCTGATTACAAATTTAGTAATATCTTTAAGATTTAATCGTAAATTTATTTATTTTACTTTAGATATAAGTCTTAGAATTTTTGTTTACGTTTTGTGTTCCTCAGGGAGGTTTAAATTTGTATTATTTTGAGTTTCTTGTCTGTCCTAAATTTTCAAAGAAATCCGCCATGTGAGATACCGAAGAGAATGTGGCACAAAAGTGTCCTTTGTGTGAATCTTCTTTAGACGTTGGAAAGACTTTTAAAACCAAATGTGGTCATGTTTTCCATACGTCCTGCATCGCAGCCCATTCCAAAAAGAAAACTACGTGTCCAACTTGTAACACAGTGTGCTTCGAAAAAGCTGGTACTCCATCTCAAAATACTCGGGCAAAAAAAGGACAGATATTAGAATCTACATCCAGTGGTTCATCATCAACTGCAGCAGTTGGGTTGGCTCAGAAAGAGCTGATCCAGAGCACAATTTTAGACGCTGTAAAGTCCATGCAAAATGATTTGATGACACAATTATCAGAACAGATGACTAGGTTAATTGAAGCCAATGTTCCTGCACCCTTTCCAGCTAAAGAAGCTGCTAACCCAGACCTAAGCCAGAGGCCCGACAAAGTAGGCCATATTTTAAATAGTTGGAAATTGCGGTTTAGTGGAAATCCTGAAGGTCTCAGTGTCGATAATTGTATTTATCGAGTAGAGGCTCTCACCAGACAAACGCTAGAAGGAAATTGTTCGATCCTAAGCAGCAATGCTAGCCTTCTGGTTGAAAGAAAGGCAAGAGAATTTTTCTGGAGGTACCATAAAAACACCCACGAGCTGCGATGGGATTATCTTTCCACTGCACTTAGAAGGCAATTCAGAGAGGAGCGGACGGATTTAGATATCCGTGAAGCGATTCGAGATAGAAAGCAGCGGGAAAGGGAAGGATTCAATAAGTTTTATAATGCAATTCAAGAATTAATGGACCACCTGGATATGCCTCTAACCAATATGGAAATAGTTGAAATTTTAAAAAGAAATCTAAGGCCAGAAATATGACATGAAATTCTTAATATTCCAGTTCAATCGGTAGAAGGTTTAAGGTCGGCATGCAGGGAAAGCTTTTTAGAAGATGTCCGAAAATCCCAGGTATATCCGAAGGTAGTGCCGTTCCGCAAGCAAGTCTCTGAGTTGGTTGAGGAGATGAGAGATGCTGAGGAGTTCTCCAAAGGCGAAGTAAATAGTGAAGTCTGTGCGGTGGCGCTTATATGCTGGATGTGTCGTAAGGAAGGCCATCGATACAAGCAATGTCGAATGAAGCGCAAAGTGTTTTGTTTTGGATGTGGCGCTCCAAATAATTAGAGCCATACTTGTCCGCAATGTTTAAAAAACGGGAAAGCGAACACTTTTAGCGGTCGACAGCAGTTAAGTGTTCCAAAGGACAAGTCGACAAACGGGGATCAGAACTAGTACGTCCAGTTCAGACTTTGAAAGACCCAACGAGAGCATCTACATCTGATCAGATCAAGGTATGTTGGCCAGATCTTTTGGTTCAACAAGTAGTGGAGGAGAAAGTAATGTCTAGAAATAGTAATAGAATAAGATCCCATTGGAGCCAAGTTCTCGGGATAAAACAGCGTTTACCATTCCGGGAAAGCCCTTGTACCAATATAAGGTGATGCCATTCGGTTTGACCAACGCGTCGCAAACAATGACCCGCTTGATGGATAAAGTTATCCCGCCTGATCTCAGGAATGAAGTTTTGGTCTATCTAGACGATCTTTTGGTCGTCTCAGACACATTTGAAACCCACATGAAGGTTCTGAGTGCGGTGGCCGAACAAATTAAAATAGCTGGACTCACACTAAATGTGGAGAAAAGCAAATTCTGTATGCGATCGGTAAAATATCTCGGGCATATCGTAGGAGAATGGATTATTCGTACCGATCCAGAGAAAATCTCGGCCATGGCGGACTTTCCACTCCCTAAGAATTTGAGATCCCTTCGCAGTTTTCTCGGCATGGTGGGGTGGTATCGCAAATTCATTAACAATTTTGCGTCAGTATCATCTCCACTCACCGATTTGTTGAAGCCAAGAAAAAAATTCGAAATGACTCCGGAGGGCAAGAAAGCGTTTGTCCTGTTAAAGGATATGCTATGTTCCGCTCCAGTGCTACGCAGCGATGATTTTACAAGACCTTTTTACGTGCAATGCGATGCAGGTAAGTCTGGAGTGGGTGGTGTATTAGTGCAAAAGACAGATCAGGGTGATGAGTATCCCACTGCGTTTGTATCAAAGAAATTAAACAAGGCTTAAAGGAGTTATTCGGTAACGGAACAGGAATGTCTCGCGGCCATTGTCTGCATTAAACGTTTTCGGCCATATATAGAAGGTCATAAGTTTACGGTGATTACTGACCATGCTTCACTCAAGTGGCTCATGAGTCAGACTGATCTCCACTCTCGCCTAGCTCGTTGGGCCTTAAAATTGCAAGGTTTCAATTTTAAAATCGAACATAGAAGTGGAAAAATGAATGTTGTACCGTATGCTCTGTCTAGGGTTAATGAGGCAGAAGTAGCTGCAGTAGAGGCGAGACACGGGCTTTAGAGATGGTAAAGAAAGTCAAGGACAATCAGAATCAGGTGCCGGATATAAAAGTTGTAGATGGTCTCGTTTCAGGAGATCTGATCATGCGACGGGAGACCAGCTGCATGATATCTTCAATTGGAAGTTATGGATTCCAGATGAATTGGTTGCCGAAGTTTTAAAAAAGAATCATGATGAGCCTCTTGCTTGCATGGAGGCATTCACAAGACTTTGGAAAGGGTTCGCCGATACTATTATTAACCGGGTTAGTCAACGACGTGAAGTCGTATAAGCAATCTTGTGAAATTTGTAAATCCACCAAAGCGCCAAACAGAACACAACGACCCCCAATGGGCGTGGCGCCTGTATCAGAGCGATTTTTCCAGCGTCTTTATATAGATTTTCTCGGTCCATACCCACGGTCGCGAAATGGTAATATTGGAATATTCATAGTGTTAGACCATTATTCCATGTTTGTATTTTATAAAGGCTATTAAGAAGTTCACGGCAGATGTAGTTATTAAATATCTGCAGCAAGATCTTTTTCACACTTTCGGCGTACCAGAAACCATTGTATCCGATAATGGATCGCAGTTCAGGGCCGAGACGTTTCAGAAGTTGCTGAGAGAATATTCTATTTCTCACACTTTGACCGCTGCTTATTCGCCCCAGTCGAACGGATCGGAAAGGGTTAACCGGTCAGTCATTGCGGCGATTAGGTCTTATGTTAAACCTGATCAGAAAGATTGGGACGAACAGCTCAGCAGTATTTGCTGCGCTATCCGTACAGCATTCCATTCTGCGCTTGGCACCAGCCCTTATTATATGGCATTTGGCCAGAGCTTCGTCTCCTCAGGATCATCGTATAAACTGTTAAGAGATTTAGGTATTCATTGGCGTTTTCTAAAGAGGACTCGCTGGAAATAGTTCGGAAAAAGGCGTGTGAGGTGCTGAGAAAACAGAATGAGAAAAACGAACGTCTGTACAATCTGCGGTCTAGAGAAGTGGCATATAAGGAAGGCCACGAGGTATTTTACATAAACTTTAAGCAGAGTAACTTTGCGGCAGGTTATTGTTCTAAATTAGGCCTAGCGTTTGTAAAAGCAAGAGTTCGCAAAAAGATTGGAAACTCATGCTATGAGTTAGAGGACCTGCAAGGCCATCTCCTGGGAAAATTCCATGCTAAAGATATGAGGCAGTGAGCAAGGCAGCTACAAGCTGTTGGTGTGATCTGTTTTGGGGTGTCAGGCAGATTCTTGGTGGGGGGCTTTGTAACGCTTGTATCTGAAGGGTGAAGAGACTTTGGCACATTAAAAATGCCAATGTTGTTTGCGTATTAGTGTTGGGTTAAAACTGCTCATTTGGGTGAACATGTTCACTTGCTCTTTTTTTCCAAATGAGTCAACTCACTCAGTTTGCTCACTTGCTCACTTGTTCTTTTGCTCACTTGTTCTTTTGCTCACTTGTTCACTTGCTCACTTGTTCAATTGCTCACTTGTTCACTTGCTCACTTGTTCACTTGCTTACGTGCTCACTTGTTCTGTCCTTTAATTTCTCACTGGATCTGAGAAAATAGCTGATTGACTGTAAAACCGTATGCAAAATGCATCCAAATAGTAAAAAAAACTTTTTAAGCCAAAAACAGCAAGAGAGCTACTTAGCAAGTAAACTAAAAAAATCAAATAAGAGAGAGCAAAACTGAACAAGTGAACAAAAAAGAGCAAGTATGAGAGCAAAACTGAGCAAGTGAACAAAAAGGAGCAAGTGAGCAAAAATGAACAAGTGAACAATAAAGAACAAGTTCGGAGGAACATGTTCACTCACTCAGTTTAGTGAGCAACTCTTTTTTGTTCACTCACTCATGAGCAACCCATCACTATTGCGTATGTATGAAAACTTTATTCTTATTGTAAAACGAAATAATAGCGTGGACGGTAAATTCTTCGGCTGTCGAACGAGTGAGAGCTAGCGATGGTCTTCCTATAACCTACTGCCAACTCGTTAGTTTCCGATAGCTTAGTTTTGCAAATGTTCGCTAGAAGGATAATATGGAGCGCCACAGTACTCCCCCTCCAGTGAGGACGTCACGATTGGATTCTGCTGTCTCGAATAAGTGCGCACCACTCTTGCATTTGCTGAATCCATGGTGCGATCATCAATAACCATGTGTGCTGGTTTCAGTCGGTCCACAGATACAGCCGTCCCTTTGTTAACTTTTAAAATAAATACATTATCCGGTATAAGGCGCTTCCAAAGGTGGTTTTACTGCATCTGTACGGATGAATACATGCGAGCACTGATCAATTCCTTTTAGTATAAACAGCTTCTTTTTAATATGATTGCTTGTTGGAGAAGGTTGCACGAGACGCATTTGTTCTCTGAACGTGGATATAAAGGTCGAAGGATCAGGCTCCGCGTCGAGGTCGTTAAAGAATTCATTTGGAAGACGTAATGGAACTCCATATAATATTTCTGCGGCGGATGACTTTATATCTTCCTTGAAACACGTTCGTAAGCCGAGGAGCGCAGACGGTAGTACTTTGGTCCAAGGAATACCAGTGCTGCACATCAATGCTGACTTGAAAGATCGATGCCATCTTTCTACAAGTCCATTGGATTGGGGATGATAGGCTGTAGTATGAATATGTTGACTTCCGAGAAACTTGGCGAGTTCCTTAAAGAGTGCAGCCTCAAACTGGGTTCCCTGATCAGTGGTAATCGTCTTTGGGGCGCCAAATCGTGCAATCTAGTGGGTCCAAAAGGCGGTGGCAATCGTTTCTGCGGTAATATTGGTTAATGGTATAGCTTCAAGCCAACGTGAGAAACGATCGATCATTGTAAGACAAAGCGGAAATTCTGATATGCTGGCATTATTACTATGTCCAGATGTACGTGATCGAATCTTCCGCTTGGAACGTGTATCTTTTCAGGAATCAAGTGGTTGTGCTTGCCGATTTTAGAACGTTGACAAGCTATACAGTTTCCGCACCAGGTG
>JBAMCJ010007161.1:0-113602 GCA_037075205.1 Drosophila prostipennis
TCACTGATAAACAAGAGAGAACGCTATAGTGCCCCGACTATCAAATACCCATTACTCAGCTAAAGGGAGTGCGAGGGAGATGGAGATATAAAAAAAGTAACAAAAACCGAAATTACACCTTAATCTTAATAGTATATATAAAAAATTTCAAATTTGTACCTTTAAAACTAGAGTTTATGCCAAAAAAATCGACTTTTTTCCCATAGTGGAATGTAGCGATTGAAAAAATTTCTTCTACAGCGCAAGTTTATTTCAGCCGAAGGCCACGTCCCCTTTAACGCCCACAATCGCCTTAAACGATTTTAAAAGCAGACACCTTTAAAGATTTCGGAAACGTAAAAATGCAATTTTATTGATTTATCAATACCTATCGAAATGTATATGAAATTTTTCAAATCTGATCATTCGTTCAAAAGTTATGAGCGATTAATGTTTTATGTCTCCATCACCCTCGCACTCCCTTTAGCTGAGTAACGGGTATCAGATAGTCGGGGCGACTATAGCGTTATCTTTTGTTTTGTATTTAATTTAAATACGTACTACAAATCTTTACATTGTGGGGGCCAGTCCTAAACAGAAATGCAAATTGTCTCAGAAAAATAAGTAAAGACATTTCCCATGTAAATTCGAGTATGCCCGACAGCCACATGCAGAGTATAGCAGAGAGCTTTGAGTATCGTCTAGCTACACTTCTCGCACGCTTGGCATTCCGGCATATCACTCTCTCTTTCGCGCGCACACCAAAGCGTGTGAAGGCGAATAGCGAGAACAGAACCTGGAACGATCCCGTTATGTGAAGTTTGGCAACGCCGCGGCGTACAGCCGGCTTCACGCGACGAAAGTCTCGTTCACTTCTTTTCAAACTCTGAATGAGTACAGACGTACATTTGTCGTAAATTTCAAAAGAACGGAAAAGTACACACCACGTGTTCTAGTTTTTTTCTAACTTGTGAAGTGGTTTATTTTTGAGAGGATCATTATTGTTTTAAAGCCCAAACTACTGGTAAATATTAACCCTAAGCTTAATCGTGTAGGCAGTGTAAATAGAAAAGTGTATTTTTATAATAGGAAAAGAAAGGAGATTCCGTCGAAGCCGGCCGGCAACATCAGCGCCAGCTCGGCGTGATCACGCCGTTTCTAATTTCCTCGGCCACCGAGCGGCCAAGACGAGATTTTTGTGAGATTTTTAAGCCAATTTGCAACGGCGGAGTTGCCACCTGCGGACACGTGCCTCGCTGAGCGCAGCTTTGATCCGCAAAAGGCGACCAGATTCTGGAAGGTGACCGAGGCTACAGTTTGCACACCAACTACGCAAATCTCTAGCCCGGCTCCTCACCGACCGCATGCCACGTGCGGCTTAAAACTATCTCGAAAACCACTTTGCCATCACTACCTCCAGTTCCTGTGCAGTGCAAAAAATGGTGTACAAAGACTTAAAAATCGTATTTTCTCCAAATCGTACTCATTTAAACGTCCATATAAATGAAATTAATGGGAATTTAGATGAAGTTTTAAATTTCATTCTAAACAACAGTGCAGGTTGTAGTGCTTTAATCCTTTTAAATCCTTACACTGCAGCAGGAGCAGGAGCAGAAAATCTACAGATGGCAGCTTCGGGCAGAAGGAAAATGCAAATTCCTTTCTTCATTTTTCATATGCGCATTAAGCGCCTTTTCCACATTTCAATTTGCCATGCGAGCTGCCTGCACAACGCATTTGTGCTTTTGGCCTGGCCCACAACTATTGCCACCTTGGCCTTTCCGATTCAACGAGCAGTTGTAAACCCGGACATTCAAGCAGTCGTCAATCAGGACAATCATGCAGTTGTAAACCCAGACAATCAAGCAGTTGTAAACCCAGACATTCATGCAGTCGTCAATGAGAACATTCATGCAGTCGACAATGAGAACATTAATGCAGTCGTCAATCAGGACATTCATGCAGTCGTCAATCAGGACAATCAAGCAGTTGTAAACCCAGACATTCAAGCAGTTGCAAACCCAGACATTCATGCAGTCGTCAATCAGGACAATCAAGCAGTTGTAAACCCAGACATTCAAGCAGTTGCCAACCCAGACATTCAAGCAGTTGTAAACCCAGACAATCATGCAGTCGTCAATCAGGACATTCATGCAATCGTCAATCAGGACAATCATGCTGATATTCGTCATGAAGTTGTAAACCCGGACATTCATGCAGTCGTCAATGAGGACAATCATGCTGATATTCGTCAAGCAGCCGTAAACCCAGAAATAATTATCATAGAATCGGATGAGGAAGACGAAGATGAGGAAGACGAAGATATGGATTTTGATAGTGATGTCGAGGAGTTCGGTGAAACAATAATTGAAAATGATACTCAATTTATCTACTGCCATCCTATTACCAATAAACAATGCATACATTGCGGGGTAACGCAACCTTCTTTTATACATACACATGAAGCATTTTGTAAAAACATCCCATTTACTTCATGTCCTAATTGCTTTGTACGAAATGGTAGACATGTTTGTAGTAACCTTTTCGGCAAATCATTCGAAGAGGCTAGGCAATCCAATAATTTTACTATACGTCGATCAATGTACTTCAAAGTTACCAAACGCGGAACCAGAGCCGTTTTTAAACGGATTAAGAAACTTCCGGCGAGTTTTCTACGTGCCAAAATCTTCCCACGAAAGTTAAATTTTGCAAATAGCATTACTTTTCCGTAAGGCTTCCGTCGGCAAATTTTTTATAATATAAATAATATCTTTTTAAATCAGTGGATTAAGAACATTTAACATTTAAATGTTTCTGAAATCAACAAAATAATTTTATTTTTTGATAACAAATTGTATCTCATTGTTTTAATCTATGTACATTTTTAAAATGATAAATGTTTCAAGTCAATTAGATTATAAATCAATTATGAATACTTTCAAGTTAATTTTGTAAAAAAAAATGTAAAAGTACATGTACAGTTTAAATGATTATAATGACTCACTCGACCTGGATCTGGGCCAGATGGACGTGGCCGGGTTGCAGATGTTGTCCGACCAGAACCCAATCATGATCGCTGATCCCAACATCGAGGATAGTTTTCGGCGCGATCTCAACTGATACTATGAGGAGGCTGTTGCGGCCATCGAAAGCGGAGTGCTGCTGATTCACAAGCTTAATGTGAACTAAATTAAATTTCGAAACCAAACACCTGAATGACGACGTAAAGAAGTACATAACCTCACCAACCCGCGCCACGCGCGGCCTCCACGTACTCAGCTCTGGCTAAGCCATAGAGCGACGACTTGGAGGGTTACTGTACCAGGACTTAACCTCACTTCGGATCATTGGATGAGTGTAACATCACCACACCAACCCGCGCCACGCGCGGCATGTAAGCACACAGCTCTAGCGTGACCATCGAGCGATCTTCAGGAAGGTGATCGGATGAGGAAGTAAACGACTACCGGATGTGACACCTGCTACGCACCTACATCGCCTCACCAGCACGCGCCACGCGCGGCAACGAGACGCACAGCTCTGGCTAGCCCATAGAGCCGATATTTTGGAAGGCGATTCGTAGCGCAGCAACCCGGCACTTCACCCGTACTGGCCACGTGCGGCTTGCCGATGGAATAAGCCTCGCGAAAGGCGGATGATTTAAAGGAAGACAACCCAGAGGAGCAGACCTGTTGTCTGACATGCGAAGACGCAGATCCCTTCGTATGTAGTGAGCTGATCAGGAACCGCACAGGAGAAGCAGTGGAGGACCGATGATGGGAATCACTCGCTGTGACGTTTGCTAGATTAGTGTTTGCTTATTTTGAAGTCAAGCTTCACGTTTTTGTAGAGTAAATTTTCGGTACTTGCTTACGTAGCGTACCTTTGTATTCATTTAGTAGTAATTTTTCATTAGTTTTCTGACAATGACCACCCGTGCAAGCCACGCAATTAATCTCGTCAGAAATTAATATGTAAATTTGTCTAAAAAGCACCCTAGCACAGCGTCTTCGATGGGTTCAACGAACCTGCATCGCCGGAGTTTTGCGTAAGTGAGATCTTTAAACCACTATATTGATTTCCTGACATTTACCTTTATATTTGAATGGTATTATTATTGTGTGAGCATATTGAACGGAAGGTTATGAAGTCAGTGTAGCTATTATTTGTAAATTTGAATCGAATTTGGTATCGAAAAGAAAGAATTGAAGTTGTATTGAAATTATGATTGAATTTAATGATCTTTTGGTAATGATGGTAGATATTTCAACTATGTTTGAATAAATTTGTAAGACTAGGTTCGTGATTGAACACACAATGCTGGAACTATATGAATTGAAAATGTAATGAATCAATAAACTTTGAATAAGGGATAACCGTCAACAATATCTCACGCGTTATCATGGTAGGGAGGGTACAGACAGGGGGCGAATAACATCAAGCCACCCTAACTTCCGGTATTTCTTGACCTGCTTTTGCCTACAACGTCCGTCCGTATACCCAGAGTCCGTATACACCCATTTTTGTTGAGCCTTGTAGATACCGTTTAGTGCACTTAAAACTTTTTCTCACGTAGTACAGCGCGCGTTATAGAAAAGACGAGGAAGACCCACGACAATCCGACGAGCTTAGCACAGAGCATTGCTAGAAGTGCACGAAACCGAATCTTTCTACACTCAAAAAAAAAAACGCCTAGAATCGCCTTTGGTTTTAGAAAATCGCCTATGGATTTGCGTCACTGGCGATTTTGTCTATATTAAAGAAAGTAGGTTTTTAAAATCAATGGCGTTTTTTTCTAAAAAATAAAAATAAAATCTGCAATTTAGAATTTTTTTACTAGAAAGTAGAAAAGTTATGTCTTACAATTTAGAAATAAAGGTTTTCTAAGAAATAGAAATACTGTTTTTTTTTAATATAGAAAAATTTTTTTCTAAATACAAGAAAAAATTTCTCAAATCCAGAAAATACAAAAATGATGCTTTGGTGGTGGTAATCGGAATTATGCCGGTTGTTTCTGTGACGCCACGCCCCCCTTGTGTTGTTGTTCTCTGTTCTTGTTTGTCATCTTATTTGAATTTCCTTATATTGTGCACGTGGTGTAGGTGATGTATATGTTTATTATGTACATGCACTTTAAGTTTCAAATCGGACCTGTAATTATAACTGAAATGAGTATACAAATTACAAATTATAAATATAAAAACCCAACAACTTACACTTTTGAGAAAAACATCTCGGGTCGCCCAACGCGGGAATCGAACCGCTTCCCTCGGAGTTTGCAGTCAAGCACTCTAACCGCTGCGCCACGGATGCATCGCGTGAGGCGCTGTCCAAAGTCTATTCACATTTTGTTCTCTTATTTTTAGTCAAATCGATCTGGCTCGCTTCTAGTTATTCTTTTTGTTTATTTAATTTTGTTCGTAAATATTTATTGATTAATTTTAATATTTATACACGAATATATTTTACTATGATTCAATAGTAACAGTTTTTGAATTTCAAATTTGAAAAACATAAAAATCATTTTTAACAAAATATAACTATTAAAAAAATTTTAAAAAATGCAACACATTTTTTTTTTATTAATATGTAAATATTAAAGATTAAAAAAATAAAAAGACACCATGCATTTTTCGTCTCGACGTGGGATTGAACTCACACTTGCGGCGATTAGCATGTATAACATATTCATGCACGCACGCTTTAGACCCCTAGGCTACCAAATTTTCTTCGATTAAAGGCAATTTTTTCTGAATGTTAGAAAAATTTTAAACATTTTTTCTGTTTTTTAGAAAAACAATATTTCTATTATATAAGAATTTTTTCTAATTTGAATGGCGATTTTTTTTTATTTTTAGAAATGTTTAGTCTTTTTTTTCTAAAAGCAATGGCGATTTTAACCCTCAAATAAAGAAAGGCAGATTAGAAAAAACACCTTATAATTTAGAAAAAAAAAGGATTTTTCTCATTTTGAGAAAAAAATTTCTAAAAAATATCGTTTAACAGAGAAATTTTCTGAAGTTTAGAAATTTTTTTCTCTTTATAGAAAATTTTTTCTAAAGCACAGAAAATTTGTATTTTTCTATATTTAAGAAAAAATAATTTTTTGAGTGTATACACTAGGTTTCCCATAACTTAGTGAGCGTAGGTCTAGAACCCAGGGGCAACCCGAGGCTCTAACTGACCATAGCTGCCTACTACATTTATGTACCTTATGTTAGTTAGTTAGTGGTATACATTATAAATGACAGCATCCGAGTGTGTGTGCAAGTCAATCCTTCACTATCGTGGTGCTGTCTACTACAACATTCAATATTTATAATCGTTATAATTTAAATTTGTAAAAGTTATTGTTATTTACATGCAGATCTAGGCCAGCAGACCAGCTACTCCGAGGAAGAGGAGAATAACTTCGCCCATGGGACCCAGGGAGGGGGATCCGTTGCACTTGTCTCCGCTGCAGATGTCACAGCTCAGATCTCTTTCGATAAAAAGGTTCGTTCCTTATATTGAGGTCCCCGAAATAGCAGACCCTCGCTATAATATTTTTATTTTGAACTAAAAAGAGAGCACAATTGGTTTCGAATGTGATAAATAACTGAATAAATTGAATGATCTCACAATAAATGCTTATATGAGGATTAAAACATATTAATACTGGTTTAAATTGTACAGTTTAAATTTGCAGACTTTCTCTATAAAAATCCATAGCAAACTTAGTTAGTTTTACGCGTGGGAATCGTAGTACTTACAAACGAATGATACGTCATGCATTCGGTGGAAACCGGAGAACTGAACAAGTTTTTAAGTTTGAAAGGTGCTAAGTCTTCTGTGCATGTCCGAACGTAAGTATCATTGAATCCACAGTTTGGAAAACCATCATATATATTATCGCACTGATGACACCTAATGGCATACCCTGCAAGTCGATACTATGTATGTGTCTTCTTCTCTTTTGTAATGAGAGGGAGAGGAGAGAGAGGCCGAATTCGTCTCTTTCATCGAGAAGTTATTGCTCGGTTCTGTTCCGCTGTAGAGGGCATAGCAGAAAAATTTGGAATCAGCGATAACACAGGTACACAGCCAAAAATTTCCACGTACCATTTCAAGTTTTCCATGATATTTGGGTGCTCCTGAGTAAAAGTCCCATACAAAATTATTTTCCATCACCTACAGGTTCCGCGGTATAGCTAAGAATACAAAAAACCGATGTTTGTCGACATTTTGAATTACGTGGCCAATATAATTGGACTTACCTCAATTATTTTCGCTGAAACCTACTCTCAATACATCACGGCATTCGTAAAAAATAGTCCGCATTGTGAACCATTGGCCATGTCTTTGGAATTCGACGCCAAAGTCGAAACTCCCAAAATTTTCACAATTTTTCTGATGAAAAAACAATTCTGAGAATTAAATCTTAAATGGAACTAATTTTAACTATTCGTTGAATCTATTGTTAATTGTATGCTTTAATTTCGGTTTAAAGGGTTTTCATAATAATATTTTATTGGATTTCTTATACCAATAAAACCGTTTTTTTTAAAACTAAGAAATTAAAAACGTTCACTGAACATTCATAGAGAAACATACATGTTTACTCGCATTCTATAGGATGCCTTGACTTATTTGAAATTTGACAGCACATAGGAGTAGATAATAAAATAAAAAAAACGGTTTTATTGGTATAAGAAAGCCAATAAAATATCCTCATGAAACTGCTTCAAACCGAAATTAAAGCATACAATGAACAATAGATACAATGAATAATTAAAATTAGTTCCATTTAAGATTTAATTCTCAGGGACTTCAACTTTGGCGTCGAATTCCAAAGACATGGGCAATGGTTTATGATGGGGACTATTTTTTAGTAGTGCCGTGATGTATTGAGAGTAAGTCCTACACTCATAAAAAAAAATCGAAGAATTTCCTTAAAATCTAGAAAATTCTTTCTTGAATTTTTGCCAAAGGCGACCTCACCTTTGTTTCAAGAAATGGTTTTTTTGAAAGGCACCATTAAAACAAGAAAAAATATTTCTTGTTTCAAGAAATTAAATTTCTTAAAACAAGAAAGGGTTTTTTAGAAAGCCACCATTAAATCAAGAAAAAATATTTCTTAAAACAAGAAAGGCGATTCTTGTTTCAAAGGTGGTTTGTTTCTTGTTTCAAGAAATTAAATTTCTTGTTTCAAGAAAGGGTTTTTTAGAAAGGCACCTTTTAAACAAGAAAAATTCTTTCTTGTTCAAATTTCCTTTCAAGAAATTTTATTTCTTGATTTAAGAAATAATATTTCTTGAAAGGAAGTTTTATATTAACACTGAAACCCTAAAAATAAAATGTAACTTGGTTTTTTCTTTTGCATATTATATTTATTTACATTTAAAACATTTAACACTTAACATTTAAAAATTTTTAAATAACACATTTTTGACTCAAGAAAACATTATTATTACCCAAGGTCTGTTGAACTTCATATGACCTAAGGTGATCCATTTTCTTCGCCTTTCCTCATCTAGAAAAAAAGAGTTATTGGGATATCAATGATTTGTTTTTAGATTTGTTTTTGAAGTAATGTAATGTTAATAATAGCCAAAATACAAACACGTTGGTCAGACGACCGAGAGAGAGGAGCAAGACAGGTAGAAAATGAAGGGTTGAAAATCGAATTTTAGAGAGAGAGAGGCACGGGAGAGACACGTACATACATACATATATATTTACATACAGTCCTTTGCGCGAAGGGAGACCGAATGTAAGCAGGTCAGATCATGACAATTTTAAGAAGGAGAAGAGAGAAACGTCGCGACGCGTAGGTCAAGCGAGCGAGAGAGAGGAGCAGAATATGAAAGGGTTGAAAATCGGGTTTCAGATCGGGTGAGCCGGGTACATGCATAGATATTTACATGCATACATAAGTATGTCAAACAAATACAACATATTTTTCTTACCTTAGAAGGCTTTAAAACAAAATTACAGTTTCGCCAAACAAATTATTTGGCTGATGCAACTGCAGGTATTTTCACTCTGAAAAATAAATAAAATGCGAGTAATAAGATAAAGTTATTATAAAACTATACACCCACAAATTTATGCACAAATGTATGTATGTACGTAGCTCTTAGCTAAAAAACAATTCAACTAAAGTGGTATAAGCTTGGTAAAGAGATTTGGAATTTATCCTTTAATTACATACATACAATTGTACGCGCGATATACACAAAATTATATGTTTACATACCTTTGAATATTTGGAAAAAGGCTTCACCTCTTATCCGCTTGAAAATCACGTCCATCACTTACGAATTTTTTTCACAACTGACGCTCGGGTGATCAGAGAAGTCGGTAGCCGGGTAGTAGTCGGGCCGAGTAGGCCCTTCGTCCCACTTCGTTTTTCTTGTCGTTAACATTCGGCAGCCGAAGGAAGTCAATGCCTACTTTTCTATATTCTAGGGTCATTTCATTCATATATTCAAAGGTGATTTTGTCCTTAAATACGTACAAAAATGTTTTGGCTGCGACGGCAAAACAAACATATGAGATTTTCATTTTTCTATTTTTAAGAAAAATTCTTTCTTGAATTTTTTCCATCAAGAAAGGTTTTCTGTATTCAAAGGCAAATTTTCTAATAACAAGAAATTTTTTTTCTATTTTCAAAGGTAGGCCGATTCAATGGCAAGATTTCCAAAATTTAGAAATTAATTTTTATGAGTGTAGCGAAAATAATAAAGGTAAGTCCAATTATATAGGCCACGTAATTGAAAATGTCGACAAACATCGGTTTTTTGTATTCTTAGCTATACCGCGGAACCTGTAGGTGATGGAAAATAATTTTGTATGGGACCTTTACTCAGGAGCACCCAAATATCATGGAAAACTTGAAATGGTTCGTGGAAATTTCACAAAGTTTAATTTTGTGTTCCTGTGTAATCAGAAGGAGAGTAGGAAAACCAACTTTCAAAGCTATTCGGAATTTGGCTTAAGAGTAATCGTCTGCAATCCATAAATCTATCTAAGTTTATATCTGACCAACGGAATTGGTTAACTGCAAATTTTTTATGGGGAATCAAAGGAGAAGACGATCCCCGTAAAAAAGCTTGCACATTTTTAAAGCGTTCTAAAAGTGCTAAAAATACCTGTTTAACCGGTCTAAAATTTGCAAAAAATTATTTTACCACTTTCAAGTTTTGTTTGTTTTTATAAATGAGTGATTTGAGTGAATTGGACGACCAGCTCCGCAAATTTAAGTTATGTTTAACGCCCTGCCATAACAACAACGTAAGTGAAAACATATTTTCACCATTTATATTATTTTATTCCTTGATTTTTATTCCTTGATCGTAAAAATGTTTGAGCTGAGCTACTCGACCCGAAAATGCCTGTGAGGTGATTTACTCGAACTGTTTCTCTGAAACGAGAGTCAAATAAGTAACTTGAGCTATGGGCATTGAACATTTGTCTATTCTTCGCGGTGATTATATTTTTCTCCAAGTGTAACTGCCTGCTGCTGGCTACCGAATACCGGGATGGCATTAAACAGTTGCATGCCGCTCAACATGGTCCGTATCGCTTTCGTGAGTTTTTGTCGCAGTTTTGCCAAAACGAAAATTACACAGCCAGGCGAGTCACTCCCCACTTTCCCCCCTTTCACCCTCACTCGCCCATTTACCCCAGCGATTCCGGTTCGATGTGCAGTTAGGCAAGGTTCTGGCCATCGTTGTTGCCGGGGCAATGGCACAAAAAATGCGGCAATCTCAAAGTTGGCAGTTGCGGCTTTTTGTGTTTCGCTGGCGGCCGCAGTGAGAGGAACAATTCGACCTGCGGCGGCAGGAGAATTCAAGTGGGTAGCAAGTTTCGTCGAAAATGAAGTTGTTGCCAACCAGTTGTTGCCGAAAACAAAGCGACTGCTCGTTGGATTGGCCACGGCGAAACGACTGGTAATAAGTTTTGGCCATAAATCAATTGGCAGGCCGACAAAAGTTGGCAATTAAGCGCAGTTTATCAAAGTTATCCCGAGCGCATTCGGGAAATTTGTAATTTCTGAATACTAATAAGTAGTTTTTGCCTTGCTGGCTACTGTAAAGAGGAAGATAACTTGCTACAAAAAGTACAGAATCAAGATTTTTTTCTAAAACACCGATTACATAAAAAGACCAAGTTGGTGTAGTGATTGAATAAATGCGAAGTTCGCAGGCACCCACGCGGTTTCGGTTTCTGTTTCGGCCAATGACGCAAATCACCCAAAGATGTCTGGCTGGAAGAGCCACGTGGCCAGCCCGGAGCAACAGTGAATTGGTAAACTTATCACGCAATTAGAGGCCCCACACCTGGCCATAATTTATGGCCGAGCACAGAAAGGTAGGCAACGCAAAAATTAAAAGCATGCCAGGTAAAAAAAAAGGAGGAATCGTAGGGGAACACAACCGCATTATGCACGGCTACGGCGTGGAAACTTGAAAAATGATGTGTACGTTTTGATACTGCGACCTACGGAGTGCCTTTATTGTTTTTTGTTCGGGAACTTTGCACTTCTGCCGTGGCCAATACACAACGGCAACCGCTGAGGCTCGGGCTCGGATAAGATTAATGCGTTACAATAAAAGATGATTTGTTTTTTGGCTCCCGTTTCTGCTCCTGCCTGTTAACAACAATGGCCGGCGGTGTGAAAAGTCAACAACTGGCATAGAAAAGCCGTCAGCATCACATTTCCCAGGTGTCCTGCTCCAGGTGTACGGTGTTCGGTGTTCGGTATTCGGTGTTCAGTGTACACCCATGCGTATACGTGTTGTGTGGGGCTTAGTGTGCTGCATGCAAATTGGCTTTCTTGTGGTTTCGATGATTGGTCTTTAGGCTCCTGGAGTTGAGGCCCGAAAAACAGGCCTGGCATAAAGCCGGAACGAAATTGAGCCATTTTGTGTGAACGAGCTGGGCAAATAAGGCAATAAATAACCCGCAACCGAAAGTGGATCTGTGGAGCGTTCCCCTCTTAAATGTCACTTATGGGCTTTACTCAACGCTCTGGCTTTATTGCCTCAAATGGGGAATCAAGTGTCATGCACAAGTATTGGCTTTGATATAATTGGCTTTCTTAGTGTGTATTTGTATTTACCAAAATAATGATTCAACTTAAAGCAGGTCCCATGTTATTGGGGCTTCTGCAAACTAACAGGGAATAAATTGCTTTAATTTAGATTTGTCATCTACGAGCGAAAAAGGTCAACTGCTGATGCGTAGAAGATTCTGGAGGCCAACAAAAAAGGGCTCGTTTATATGGCTGCTCCGCCAAGTTTTCCGATGACTCATCCGAATTATAACTCGAATTGTCGCCATATCAACAGGTTGCCGGATGGATGACGAAATTCAAGACAAAACGAAGGATGGCTGGGCACTTGCGTCATCATTTCTTGGGTTGGGGTCCCGCTTCGGCTTCAATAATAATCTGCAGTGCTCATAAATGGTGAATCCCCATGAATCGAGCAAATAGATAAAACGGTCTGGTCTCTCCCTCGATGGCTGCCTCGTGTCGCGGCAGACATTTATGCAAATGGGCGTCTTGTGCTCTATGAATAGCACGGATGCGGAGCCTTTTCCGAGGACAATACATTCAATTATCAAGGACTGCGCCAGGACAGGCCTTGCTGTTCTCTGTGTATTTTCCTCTTCCACAGACATCGGCTGTTTACTGAAATGACTTTGGTTCTGGTGGTGCAACTGCTGGGATTGTGACAGCCGCACTCGAAGTCCTTGCTGTGTTAACACCAATTACAGGACATGACAGGGTGAAGCTGGAACAAGCAGTCGCCGCCGCCCCAACTTGGGTCACAGATTTCTGTCTGCCTTCAACTCAATTTATGAAAACATACCCAACCCCCTAAGAAAAAAACAACCATTTCTGCTGCCTTGGCGTCAATGGTCTATGCGTAAATTGCACGCCGAAGAAGGGAATTTCTGGCTGATAAGGGATCAGGCGAATAAACTGGAGCAAATTGATGTCAGACCAACTGGCGGCAGGCAGCCGATAAGTCGCTTAATGTTGGCCTGCAGTATTTATGGCATATTCGACGGCTTTCAATCGGGATCCCAGGCTTAGCACTTCAAGGCTGCTGGATTGCCAGACTTTGTATATTACGTCCTCTTAAAGTGAACCCTCCGTTGGACATGGACCGAAATAGGCGGGAAAGGGCAATGTTTAAAGTGTTTCTATTAAAAAAGCTAAGCAAAATTTTTCCTAAATCTATCATTTTTAAATTTTTTATAGGGGTTTATGTGTTTTTTCCACTTAAATACAAAATTTAAGTTTTTAGGTTTGAATATACATTTTATTGCAAACTCCACTTAGTTAACACCCTTTGAAGCAGAAAGACATTGACTCCTCTTAAGATGTTGCGTTCAGTAAGTCGCCCACTTTATCTTTCTTATATCATAACACCCCCCAAAAAGGGTATGCCAGACCCATCCAACCGGGCAAAGTCGATCTGCAGGCGTGTTATGAGGTTTTTTCCGCCTCTGGTTAGCTGGAGACCCGAGGCGCCGCCTGTGCTCGTAAATGTTTTGGTCATTAGCCATGGCGTGAAAACCAATAAACGCGACGGGCCTAAAGAAATAAAGAGGGACCAGGCTCACAAAAATTGCAATCAAATCAAAAACTACAAAACAAAAGCAAAATGCCTTTATGATATGGCCATAAAAGCCGACCACGCTGTCCCAACAATGGGCCAATTTGCGGCGCTCAATAAAAATAATAAAAATGTTGCAACTTTTGTTGAAGCCAACCATTTTGGCCACACTCTGTCCGTGTAAGCTCTTTAGTCACTTGTTTGTTCGTCTGCCTCTATATCATATTTTTTTCCTTTCCGTTGCGGCACGTTTATGAGTTATTATCGGCGGACAGGGGCGGTGAGTGCTGTTCAATGGGCCTGCGGTTTGATGGCCAGCTGCCACGCCCACTCCGCACATAGCTTTAATAACAAACCTTTGATTTATCGTGAATTTAATGTGCTCTTGTCTCGCTATCTGTCTGCCCGGGTGCGTTCTTCGGCGGTTGAATTATTATTGATGATTTGGCCCCGGTCTTTTGACCAAAGCAGCAGCGCGATGTGACAGGTGTAAAGGTATTGCCAAAACGTTGACATTCCATAAATCATTTAGCCGAACCGAAAGGGAAGGAGAGCCTGTCAAAAACTGTGCGTTTATTCGAACGTAATTCAATATCCCTCAACTTTTTAATATATTCAATAATATCCAACCAACGGTTGAATTCAATGTTTTTCCAATGAATTTCCCTCGTAAATGCGTGGGCCACAAATATTAAATATAAAAGTTTGCTGCCATTTAATTCAGTTCTCGGCCAGGCTTTTCACACTTCAGAGCGCCCTGCACTCGTATAACTTCTCACATCGCACATACGCCCCATTGCCCATTACGCATTCGCCCAGTGGTAATCATTTCTGTAAACTGTTTTCGATCTCCGCCCCGTGTGGTCGGTCACCCAGTCGCTCCATTCCGGGCACGTAGGAGGAGAAACCTTTTCGTCCTTTCGTGGCAGGCACACACAGCCACACCGCAATCCACACCACACCACACAAGCAAACCCAATCCCCGTCCGGGGAGCGGAATACAAATGGCTGTCCTGGGCAACTTGACTTGACTTGTCTGTCAGGCGGCAAAACAAATGGAGGAGCCCCCGGGCCGCAGGGAAACTATTTATATGCTGCCCCAGGCGTGGTCAGGAACCGGGAGAGCTCCGCAGTCCGACTAGATGGATGGATCTTTGACGGTTGTCCATCGCGTTTATTGGCAACATATTCGAGGGCATTGTCTGCATCTGCGGTAAGTCGTCGCCTTGATTAATCGACATGCGGACATTGAATTTTTGCAGCGCCAGCAAAAGGAATCTCGGCCAAACACTGCTGGCATAATTCCACGTGCCTGTCGCGTTCCAAAGTTTCCCTCGCCTAATTGGCACAAACTTTCTTCAGGGAATTACACTTGTAAAAATCATTATTCTAAATAATATTGTTGGAGCAACAATTATCTTAAGACTTTGGCCATGAACCAAAAATCAATAGGATTTATTTTTATAAGAAATACTATGCTTGAACTTTAGCAACTTTTCTAGGAAGCATTTAGGATTTTTATGAAATTAAAATAATTTTACTTAAAATGCACAAAGTTTCTTTAAAGTATTGTAATACTAAATTTTAGTTATTAAAAAGGTATTTTTATTAGTAGGGCAGTAACCTTTGTCATCTGAATACTACGACATACTATTAAATTAAATTCTGTTCAAAGATTGTTAAATAACTTAATAATAAATTAAATAGCTGAGGATTGTACGAATACGCCTTATCGGTAATAGATATCTACACTAGTAAATTACATAAATAATGAAAATTAACTAATTTCCTATACTTCTGTAAATATATGAAGTGTGGCTCTTTGGGATACAAACTATTGGCTCAGTTCTAAATGGAATGGCTAAATTTACGATGAGTGTAGCCACACCCACATACGACGCACCAGCGCTATCTCAGCTGGGAAACGCACGGATGGGCAAACAGAATGCCCCGACCCCGAGCTAGACGACTCCATTACCTCCGTGGCTGGTCCTCCCTCCTCCAGCGGCTCCTGTGAGTAATGTTGTTGCTTGTGTTGCTAAATGCTAACGATGACGAGGGAGCCAGGGAACCAAGGAGCAGAGGACGAGGACTGAGAACTGAGGACTGAGGTCTGAGGAACGGGAATGCGTCACAGGACGATGATGATAATGGCCTCGTTGCCATTACTTTGTTTAGCTGCCTGCTGGCGCAGCTCCTTCTGGGCCGTGTGGCTGTTGTTGTTTCTAGCTTGTTGGCTTAATTGATTTAGTTGAAGCTGCACAGAGTTTAATAGTTGCTCATCATTTATGTGGCGCCCGAGCAGGCCACAAGGAGCTCTTCGCTTCCTTTAGTTCAGTTCAGTTCACTTTATTTGGCGTGGCGTTTAATTTTCTCCAGCACTGTGCTACACATTTCGACGCGCTGGAAGTGGAAACCGGTTGGGGAAATACTCGTATCTACTACCGGCGTCGCATGCAATCGAGCCGGGCTATTGAGTCAACTTAGAGCCAACTCAGAGCCAACCACGCTGGTCAACAATGGTCAACCTCCCTGCGAAGCTCGGATTGCCAACTGACGCCTCAGAGCCATGAATGGCGTTTTATCTAATCCGCGGCAAAACAGCTCGCCGGCTGTTGGTGCATTTAAAAAACCATTTTAATTATTTATTAGCAGATTAAGCAGTAAGAAATTTCAAGAATCTGGACTGGATGGGAGAGCTGCGGCTAAGTGGATAGCTGTAATGCCCTATACCATTTTTAGATGGCATTTTATAGATAAATAAACTTATATTCATAGCTTATATTCCTTAGTTTATTTTAATTATTAATGCTTAATAAGTAAAAACAGTTCCTTTAAATGTAAATTCTTACTTCTTCTTATACAGCACTTTTTTATTTATAGCTCATTAGTGGTAATGGGTCTTCTATTTTCGTCCAATGTTTTATGCTTAATGAATGGTAATTTGAGTTATGCAGCTGTGGCTACCATTGAGTGAACAATATAAATACAAAGGGATTTTAAGTCCATTTTAAGTGCTATTCAGGGTATTAAAATTTGTGTAACTTACTTTGGTTATTCGCACAAGTGAAAACCGTGATCTGATTGACAAGAAATCTTGTGATACCTTCTTGTAAACTCCATATATGGCTTCTTGTAGGACAGCCAACGTTGCGAAGACTGGCCCATGTCAATCAAGAAGGCCAAGTTCAGCTGTAATTCCAACTGCGTCTTTGGATCTGAGGCTGGGTGCTCGGACTTATGGTGCACATTACACACATTAACAAGATCATTGTCTCTCTCGTAATTGTTGTTGCTGCAATTAGCGTTGGTAGCACTTGATTTATGCAGCTGCCATGCAAAGTGGCAGCAGCTTCGAAGCTTCCAAGTTTCCAAGTATAGACAATGCCGCCACTCGCAATTAATCAGCACTTTGCACTCGGCCGATCCGAACTCACCGTATCAAATATAAAAGCCGGCCTAGGGCATTGCCAACCGAGTCAGTCCCGCCGTGGAAGCAGTCGAGCACGGACTCGAAGGGATCATCAGAGAGCTCTCCAAGATGCGTATTGTAACGGTGAGTGGATTGGGGATTATATATAGATATCTAGGTAACTCCCTTTTTATTTCCTCCAATACAGATTTTTCCTCCTAGCCATTTTGGCTATAAATTACGAGCAGACAGCCGGTCATCTGTTGCCCGTGGCCCTTCCTCCAGCTGGAACCTATCTGCTGTCTCCTCCTGGCCAAGTTCTCCTGCTGGTCCAACCACCACCTCCTCCCCCTCCGCCGGAGGACGATGGCTCCTACAAGCCGCCTTCGAGCGCCGAAGACGGCCTGTGGAAGCCACAGCCTGGTCTGGAGGGAGAGTATCCCGAGGCGGAACTAAGCCAGAGCGGCAGTGGAAGCGTTAGTGCCGTTGATGGTGCCCTGAGTTCGGATGCCTCTGGCTCTGTGGATGCCCAAGATGCCCCAGAACCTGCAGTGGCTGGGGGCGGAGCAGGAGAGGCCGGACAGGCGGGACAGGCAGGAGGTGTTCTCGGCGGAGCGGGAGGAGCTGGTGGAGCTGGAGGTGGAGGCAGTGCCGGCGGCGGTGGAGGCGGAGGAGGCGGTGGCGGTGGGGGAACAGCAACATCCGGCCAGAGCGGCGACAGTGGCCAGCCGGGAGCACCGAGTCCGGCGGGACCTCAGCCCGATGGCGAGGATGGCGCCGATGGAGCCGACGGGCCCGATGGTCCGGATGGCTCGAAGGGCGGAAAGGGCGGCAAGGGAGGCAAGGGAGCACGCAATGGAGCCGGAGGCGGCGGAGGAGCCGGAGGAGCTGCTCCCCAGCCACCGGCACCGGGGATTCCTGTCCAGGCCGTTTTGGTTCCAGCTCCCGTTTGGCAAGATCCGGAATTGAATTTGGTGTAGGTGGAAATACCTGTAAAGTGTTATATAGGTCAGTGAGACACTCAATTTTCTCACATTTCTTGCAGTCACGTAGTGTAGACGTCCAAGGACCTTGGTGCCATTTGCCCTTAACCCTTTTCGGTAGCCGATTAAGTTAGTCTTAAAGCTAGTCAATGTTTTTGGAGCACACATTTACCCTAAGCTAAGGCAAGCGAATATTAAAATTCGATTAAAAAGTACTGGCTTCTGCGGTTTTATTGGATCACACATGACGGGGTCAAAGGTCATTTGGTTTGACTAATGGAAATGGTTCAGACCTCTATCTCCAAAGTGTTCTATATTTGGACTGAATAAATGTTGAAACAACATCAGAGACCGCCTATTAGAAACCGTGTGGTACAAAAGCTTTCAAATGTCAGGCTTTAGTGGTGCATAAATTATGCCTAAAAGTAGGCTTTGTAATTTACATACGATTTTCCCTAGTCGAGTTTCCAGGGAAAAATGCTAATTGCATGTCAATCAGTTCATGTTAATTTTGAAAAGGGAAAAACGCAGATATATTCCGGCTAAAAGGAAGATAGTCGAATTGATATACCTGCGCATATTTACATCGTGTCATGTGTGGGCTTGAAGTTCAAACTTTGGACTGAATATTCATGTGGGAAAAGGTAAAAGCCTGGGGAAACAATATCCTCCTTCGGCTATCTCTGTTAAATATTCCCAAATTGGTTTGGGTCTTTTCTATTCCCTGTCAGTTTCCCACACACTTTGCCCAGCTTTGTCGGTGCCAAGAAGAGCTTCTCATTACTTCGATTTTCCCGCTTTCGTGTGGCTGGCTCACTTTGTTGCACAAATTGCGCGATTCGCTGGAAATCGAATTTTCTGCGTTGCATTATGTACTTTGCAACAATGATTCTGCCTTAGCCGTGAGTGCTGGCAGTATTTGTGCACATGTCTTCCAAAAGACACACAAAGTGGGTGAATCCTTATCGCCCAGCTGCGACAAAGTATCTGAAAATGCTTATCCACGAAAGCGCTTTCGCGGATTAAAGTGGATTGCTTAGGAATTGAAAGATGGTAGAAATAATGGATAGCTTTCACACGAGTTTTTCGGAGTTTAAAGAATGTTTATATAATTTGTGCTTTCTTATATTTATATATATTTAAACATATTGTATTTTTAATCATTTTTTATACTATTGATAATAAATACTAATGCGTTATAGGTAATTTTATTTATTTGATTTATTTATTGAAATTTTCTTAAAAATTGAAATGAATGCTAATTTAATTATAATTTAAATTTTTAGTAATATTTTGTAAAATTTATATCCACTTTAATGTCATTAAAACCACCCAGTGATATACTTTTCTTCCAGTGCAGCAGAATATTTATAATATATGGCTCCTTTCCCATCCGAACAGCAATTTATATTTTTCTGCCTCCTAACAATTACCAATAGTTATATTTCGACACTCCTGCTAGATTGCAACATGTATTCAAATCAGATCAATTAGGCCATAAATTAACGCCTCAACCATAAATTAAATTGATGCAAAACATAAAAGCCATTTGACCAAAGATATGCAAAATGCAGCTCATGCAACGCCCACAGTAAAGTAAACCGAAAATAAAGACAAGAGCTGCCAGAATGCCAGGGCTAAAAATCGTTTATGGATTGTGTTGGCTCAGAGTTTCTGTGTGTGTTTACACAACGGCTCTTTTTGTGTTGCAGCCGAAAGGGCCAAATGCCACAGCCACACAAACTGGCCAACAAGTTCTGGCCAAAAACAAAAACCGCAAGGGGCTTCGATTGATTTGCTCAATCGTCCAACTGGCGGGCAAATGCAAATGTAATTCTTCCCAGACGAATGAAATTTTTTGAAAGCGCGGAATGAGAAGTGAGTGCAAATCAACGCCGGCACTTGCAATAATATTGTTTGGCCGAAAATTAGTTGGCCACCGAAGTCTGGCAGTTGCACATTCTCTTTTCGGCTGGAACAGCGACGACCACTCCCCAACACTTGTGGCTCCGTTTCCATTGGGGCAATGCAATCGGCGGTATTGGTCGGCTACTGGGTGCCAAAGCCAAATATTCTGAACTGCGGATAAACACAATCGCATGGCGGGTAATTCGAACAATTTCGGCTTTTATGTGCCTGGCCTGGCGTGTAATTAAATTAACTGCCGGGTCAGTAACCGGATCGAAGTCGACCAAACACACTCCAGTTCCAAGCGCCAAGTGCCAAATCCCACCTGCCCCGAAGGTCGAATATTTTTGGGCTTTAAAGCCGATCTCTCGCATTATTGCCACTGTTAGTGGCCGACAATTGGTCGTAAATCGAAATGCCAATGCATGCTTAATTAAATGGCAAAGGGGGAATCGGCAGCCCATCCCAAAAAGACGTCCCGAATTGTACGATAAGCCAAGCCCGCGCTTGTTTATGCGTGGAAAATTGAAAATCGCTGCTCGTATTTTCACCTGCCTGCCGACCAAGCTGACCTTTGCGTGTTGGCCACCCGGCCAAGGGTTGTTAATTTTTAATTAGCCACCAGGGTTCCGCCTGCGTAATAAACTAGGCCCCCTCCTTTGGCTCAAGGTCGCCGATTGGAGCCCCAAAAGGTTGCACTTGAATTTATGGCCCCTGGGGGTTGCCATTTCGGGTGGCCTGGCGCCTCATTCAATTCCAAGTTGACAAATGCCTGGCAATCTATTTACTCAAATTGTTTGCCCAGCCTCACTGAGCGCCAATAGTTCGAGTCACCCGAAGTCGAGTGACACATTCCCCCACATAAGACACACAATTTTGCAGGCGGCTGGGCAAAAAATACAAGACTCATACCGCATTGATTGATTGTTTGTTCGCTCTCAGTGTCGTGCCACATGCAGCTATCCTCTGATGGGGATACCAAAGGCCACGCCCACAGCACACCACCCACCGCCCCCGCAGGAGGCATTTCCACATCGCACACAAGCATACATGTGAGGGTATGCAAATTTCAATCGTTGCATTGCAAATATTTATGTTCCTTTCAATGCAGTCACTGTGGAAATGGGTGGAAAATGGGGCGGCTGGTTTAGGTGGTTATTCTGGGGGGGGTGGTGGTGGTGCGGCAGTTGACCTGTGACCGGGAATTATGAGCCGGGGTATAAGGGAAATGGAATTCCCACAGACACAGACAAACCTCGTAACAGGAAGCCCTTTTAATTAATATGCCAAAACAATAGAAATAACATAAAAATGTGGTATGAAGATAACACGGAATACGGGTGGATAAATTAAATTAAAACAAGCTCAAAGCAAATTCTGTGATTTAATGGGGACACAAAACAGATTATTAAACGGAAAAAGCACCAAGTACCTAGAAATTTTTAGAAAAACATACAAAATTTAATTAATTTCTGATTACAAACATTAAATTAATGTAAATTTGCACTGCATTAAAAACTTGTTAGGCGGTTGTTAAGAAATCCCTAAATTATTTCTTTTATTTTATGGTTTTTTATTTTATGAATTAAGATCCTTGCTTATTATTCTCCCCATAAATCTATTTTTTTATAGTTCCAATTCCAAACACTTTAAATTGTGATCAAATACATTTTTGCAGTTTATTTGTCTGTTTGCAGTTTCATATAAAATATAGATCTATATCTGGTCAGATACATAAAGATTACAACAGTTATTTACAACATACTCATACAGCGTTTCTCAATCGAAGTAACAGAATAGAATAGGAAGTAGATTTTCGAGGTGGAAGAAGGAAAAGAGAACATGTAAGTGGGAAGAGATGTGTGTGCTGTGACTGGGACTTCCATCCAAATCCGATTCGATCGAAACCCAGCGGGCAAGGAAGTCTTCCTCCGAAGAACTTCAATCTCCCGTGTGTAGTCGCTTTCAGTTTTCCGTGTGTTTAGTTGGCTTGTGTGTGCGTTACTCAGAGAGTGAGAAAAATAGTTGCAGTTATTGGACAGACAGACAGATATAGAGACAGATGGAAAGACAGATGGGTAGACAGAGAGAGTTGGGAATGCTGCTGCTTTAAAGTCGCACTGGCGTGCGTATACGCAACGCAAAATTACGCATACGCCACGCTGGCTTCGGTAGTCGGTTAGGCAGAGTGTTTAGAGATGCTCGTCGTCGATCGGAAGTCCAGTGCCGACCCCAACCGTCGCTTAGTAGTGGTCGTAGTGCGCATGGTACTGGCCATCGTCCTCGTGTCCATTGCCGCCATAGTAGCCGGCATGGCTGGCAGGAGCTCCGTGTCCGGCGGCAGCCACCGCATTCAGATGCGCGGCACGGGCATGCTGCACCTCTGCGGGCTCAACGGGCACTCCGTTGTGGATCACCGGGATGTGGATGGGTCCCTTGTGCGCATAGCCGGTGGCGTAGCCGGCTGTGGCTCTGCTGCTCCCAGCGTCCGTCGTAGTGGCCATCGTCCCAGGATCCGTGCGAGGCTCCTCCGTGGGCGGAGGCCTGCGACAGGGCGGCGTAGTGGGCGGCCTTGGCGTGCTGCACCTCGGGCGTATCGACGGGCACTCCGTTGTGGATCACGGGCACATGGTAGCCGCCGTGGTGGCTGCTGATGGGTGCGATGGCATGTCCGGAACGGGCGGCCGCATGGGCGGCAAAGTGGGCGGCCTTGGCGTGCTGAACCTCGGGCGTCTCAACGGGAGCTCCATGGGCATGGGCCACCTGACCCAGGGCCTTGGCGTGGGCGGCATAGTGTTCGGCCTTGGCGGCCTGGACATCAGGGGTATCGACGGGCACTCCTCCGTGGGTCAGCGGCACATGGGCCGCCTGTCCGTAGGCCCAGCCTCCTCCGTAGATAGAGCGCTTGTACAGATGGTGGCCGCCGGCATTGTGGGCGGCAGCGGCGTGGGCGGCGGCATGGGCGGCCTTGGCATGCTGCACCTCGGGCGTATCGACGGGCACTCCGCCGTGGGTCAGCACCGGGATGTGGATGGGTCCGTGGGCGTAGGCATGGGCGTAGGGGGCGTAGGAGCCGTGCGAGTGGGCGGCAGCGTAGACGGGGGCGGCGTGAGCCTGAGGAGCCTGCGGCAGGTTGGTGCCCACGGCATTGAAGCCGTGATGCGGATCAGCGGTGTAGGACACCGACTGCACGTGACCATGGCCATCCACGTAGGAGTAGGAGCCGTGCGTGGTGCCGTCGTGGCCGCGCGTCTCGTGCTTCTGTGAGTTGGGATCGGCGTATCCGTAGGAGTAGGTGTGGCTGTGCGGGTCCAGGTGCTGGTACTGTGTGGAGACGGCTCCGTGCCACGAGGAGGACACCGTCGAGACCAGCAGCGCGGCGGCAATAAACTAATGGAGGAGGTAAGCAAATATTTAACTTTAAGTACACCGAGAAAATTACAAGAATTTTAGAAACATTTTCTTAAAATGGTTTAAGGCCCCTTGAATTAGTTTTAAGGTTTGTGAAATACTCTTCGTTCATTTAACTCACATTTTATATGAAAAAAACTGAAAACAATGTAATTCAGATATTTTTCGTATAGAAGAAAAAAAAAAATAAAAATGTACTAACTCGAATTTATCTCTATTTAAAAATTTATAGTTTAAGGTACACTCATTCTGATAAACCTTTAAATAATTAGCTAATCCCTTATCATTCACCCGTTTCTCTAAGTGTACGAAGTGTTAGGTGTGGGATTATGCCATGGTTCAGTAATTACTCTTGCGGTAGCCACCGCCTAAAATCTTTAATCGCAGGTGTCACTCACTGGGATCTTATAAGCCGCCTCTGCTAACCTAATTACAGACATCGCTTTTCTTGCGCTTGCGCCAATGTTTTCCTCTCGCTTTTCTTTGCCCACAATCACACTCACACACACAGCGATACACGCCCATCTCTCCGCTTCTTCCTCTGGATTCGCTTTTTCAGCGCCGCGAAGCGCAACCGTTTGATTCGATTCCGAGATACTCGTTTCGGCCAATATGTATTCGTTTTGCAGATATTACCGCATGCGGCGCGATTATGTACCATATTATGTGTCAGCAGGTGAGTGGGGCAAGTGGGGCAGAAAGTGGCGGAAAAACAGTTAAATAAACTGTCCGACATGCAACAGAATTTGATGGCAGCTGATGGTTTTCTGGGTGGTTCGCTTAGCCTGACATGTCAGCGTAATTGACTCTCGGACGGAACTGAAGGATTTATGTGTTTCGGTAGCCGCACAGGTGGGCATTTCATTTGCAGCGCAATTTAAATGAATCGAATTGGATTCGCAGAATAAATGACAGCTTAATATGAATATAATTGACCTACGACAGATTAAAAGAATGCAAGGAATGCATTCATATTAAAAGCCCAGTCACTGTCATTTTTAAAAATGTATAGTTCCTAGTGATTTAAAAATAAATATTTCTGGTTTGGTAAAGATCCTTTTCTAAATGCAGCTAAAATTAATTTTAAAATGGAATCTTGGGGAAACTGTTTGTATATTATCTCAAATAAGAAAGACTGATAAAAAAAGTATACAAATTAAATTGGGTTTGTTGACTCAAAAATTATATTGATCAATCATTTACTTCGGTATTTAAATCTTTGATCTCCACCTAAACTACTGACATACAAAATATTTATGCAGATTTAGATTCTTAACCAAACATCCTTTGGGTTTTTTAATGCTCTACACTTGATCACTCGTATTGTTTCACATATCCTTTGGCTTTCGACGTTATCCTTTTGATCCCATGGCGTATACTTACGAATGGCTTCATCTTAGTTTAGATCACGCAATAGAGCTTCGAAAAGGAGTTTCGGGGATACACTGGGGATGAGCGGAAATGGAAAACTATGGGTAACTACACACGACACGACACAAGCACTGGTCGCTGGACGCTGGTTGAACCTCCTAGAACCACGACTAGGACTGTTAACGAACTGTGCCGACTGCTGGCTGGCGGCCCTAATATATACCGCCCGAGACTGGCGACTGGAGACTGCGTTGCTGCAGAGCCGAGCACACAGAGACACCGAGCTGAGACGGCGGCGCAGGCGCAACATTGGTAACCACTGCCGTTGCCAGCAGCAACACCAGCGAAACAACAACAGCAACACCCGCAAAACAACAGCAATATCGACCATACAGCAAAGGCAACGAGAGCAAGAGCAGAACAATGTAATCGTATTACCACTTTAATCGCGGCTCGAAGCGGGTTTTGGCCAAAGCCGAAGTGGATATCGAAGCCGCGACCGAAGAATGTGTATCAATCGCTTTTTGCAGCAGCATGTTGCTGGCCTGCAGCTGCACCGGCAACATGTTGCTCGTGCCCGTGCGTTTCCTTCGCTGCGTTTGGCGTTTGTCACTGCGAAAAAAAGCAGCTACCATGACCTTGCTTTCAAAGCGATTTAATTGCCGGTTGGAAACCAAACGCAAGCTCAAGCGATTGATGTGTTTTTTTATTTGGGGGGGCTACCTCTTTGACTTCCGCGCTTCGAACAATTAGCACTCATTATTTGGCCACGGGATTAGACCGATCTTATCGATCGGTGCCTTTCCAAAAAACGCCCAAGAGACCCGCCCCAAGCTGGCCGGCGATCAAATTAAAAAATTCTTAGGCCACCGCTCTCGCAGGTTGCAACATGCCCATGCCCCAACGGGGGCCATAACGAAATGTGAGCTGGCCAATTTCTGGGCGTTTGCCTCTTTAATCATTGAACTGCATCGGAAAACGAAACGAAAAGTTTGCAAATTAAAAATAAAAACAAGAGCACGGCCCAAAGAAGCCAGGGGAAAACAAAAGACAGAAAAATGGATTTTCTATGCCGCTGCTGTTGCCACATGTTGCAGCATTTCTTTGCAGTCCGCTAATCTAGATGTTGCACTCACAAGCACACTGAAAAAATAATATTATAAATAGCAAACTTAAAGAATAAGAATACCAGGAATATCATTGAATCTAGGAAACCACTTTTCATCATAAACACATAAACATCATTTCATGTGAATACCACTTGCTAGAATTTTAGTAAATAGAATACATGTTTTCAGGTATAAATATCATATGAAATTCAGGGAAAATAACTTTCAATCTATTTTTCAATGAGAAACAAATATATTTTAATATATTTTTATGTCATATGATAATTTTTAATTAATTGCTAAAATTTGTCTCCAGCTTGTATATATTTTTTATATTTGTAGGTTTTCAGAAATTTGAAAAATCATTTAGGTTTAATAGCGAAATATACATATTTTTCCTAAGTGCACCGTTGCAATATAATGAGTGCTTGCACTCTGACTGCCTTCGATTATTTGCATTCGATAAGCGAAATCGGGAGAGCGGGTGGCTCTATAGCTACGGCACACTCCATATTCTGGGACTCGTACTCGTACTCGTACTCGTATCGGCAACTTAATTTGTTTGCCTTCGCCTGCCGCCAATTTAATTTGAATAAACCAAATGCAAACTGCTCTTTTGAACTCGCATGTGTTTTTTGCGCGGGCGGGCGATCATTTTGGGGCGTGTTTGACATTTTTACGGTATGCGCAACATTATAAATTATATTCCCGGTGCCACTTTTGTTTTCATTTTATTAGCTCGGCCCACTGTCGACAGCTGTGGGCTGTCTAGCTGGCTGGCTGGCTGACTGGCTCAAGTGCAATCCACACATTTGTGGACTGTCGGGGTGCCCACCTTCAGCCAGTGCAGTTCAGTTCAGTTCCAACCCAATCCAGCTCCATTTGCGAGCGTAATTATTGTCTTGGCTTTCCATCCGAACGCTCTATGTGCTCGGGTGTCGGGCACATAAATTCTGATTGGTATCTGGGCGAAAATTAACTAATTACCTGGTAATAACACGTATTATGCAATCGGAATCAATTTATCTAAATGCATTTCTAATCTAAAGCGGCCAAGCATGAGTGTATTTTAAAATGTACGCTATTAAGCACATCAAATTTATGTGGCAGGAAATCTAAATCATAAGTAAATCAGTCAATAAAAGATAAATGACTTCGAATTAAGTAAAGAATAAAACACAAAGCTTAGGATCATAACATTCAAGTATTACATAACTCTAATTACAAGAATTAAAGTACAAAATTACAACAATTAATATTAAAATAATTAAAATCTATAAATGTCTTAGCTCTGTCGATTCTATATTTATTTATTTACTATAGAGCATTATTATTTTCAGTGATTGTCTTTTTAAGCTTACTCATTGTTTGCTCAGCACGTACCAATGCCAAACTGTCTTTCGGCGGAAAAAAATATTCAAGGAACTGTAACTTTGAACCACTTAAGACCCCCATTGCAGAGTTCTCTATTCGTAGGAACTGTCTAACAATTGCAAGTCGCAAAAAAATAGTACTTCAAGTGGGCGTGGGTTGGGCAGAACCTCCTTCGTTTTCTGCAGTTCCCAACTTGTTGCCTTTTTATCAATTTGAATATATGCAAATCGAGCAGGGACGCATAGATATTTTTCGATAAATTGCCTGGTCGGTTTCAGCTCTGATTTAATTGCTGTTATTTACAGTTATGGGCAGGAAAAGAACATTTGCATCTGCATAGAATTACCTAAGTGTGGGCAGGTGTTGGCTCTGCAATCGTTTGTCTATTCGTTCCGATTGAATATTTACACATTGCTAAATCATGTTCAATTAATTGAACTAGCTGTTAAACAACATAATTAAGATGGATAGCGGGTGGCATTGGTGGTGGTCACTAGTTTAGTGGCCGGCCACTTGCGACCCAGCAGGCCATTAGGCAAATGAAGCGTGGTCTGCTTCTAGTGGCAGCAATTAATTGTAATTAATATTTAAAATTCTGCCCGCAAGACAATAAAATTCTTCATGGCGTGACGCAACAGAAACTGGCTTGGCCAATAGCAATTGCAATCGGAATTAGCATGGCAACACCATCGGCGATGCCTTCTAACCTGGCCACGCATCACTGAGCCGAAAAACAGTGGATCTGGAAACCAAAAAAATATATTAAAATTAACAATACTTATTTAAACAAGTTTGAAACTAAAATAGTGGTTACGTTTCAGTTTTACTTCCGAAATAATTTCCCTCAACTTTAGGTTAATAAAAACTACTACTAATAAAAAATGTTTATAACAAGGTTCCCAGTTTTCAGTAGGTGCGATATTTTTTATTTCAAAAATCAATTGACTCTCGTTCTATACAAATTCTGCGAATTTACACCATTGTACTTCTTTGGCATTGAAATTCTTTGGCCAGTCGGTTTGGCTATGACTGCTGGCCATTCATTCAGACGGTCTGCCCTGCTTTGCCCAGCGATGCAGTGAAGCGTTGAGTGACTTTTGGCCAGGCGGATGCGATCGGCAGTCGGTGCGCTCGCGGGTGTAAAAGCGCCCTCCTGGGAATGGCTAATTGAAGGCAATGGCAAAAAAGCAATCGCATTTGTCGATTTCATTCTTTGCCTCGGTTTTGTGCTTTTTGTTCTTACACAAAACTGTTGCTTCGGATATTTGTGGTGAATTAAAAATGTTAATTGCTTCGCCAGTTGTTGGCCATAAGACAAATAAGTTTATGGTGCGAGAAGCAAGCATTTCTTGGCAACAGGGTGTTAGGATAGGTTTTCTTGGTATTACATTTTATATATGCTTGGCAAGTAGAATTTTCCTCTATAAGAATCTCGATGGCACCCTGTTCGCACCGCCATTCAAGAATTAATTCAGTGTGCTAAGCGTGCAAAGCTAAAATAAATCATTAAAATTTATGAATTTAATTGGCTTCAATTATTGCCTCAGATAAAATGTAAGGCAAAGCTGCAACAGCTCTAATCGAATCGGATTGAATCGCCAGCCATGATCAGGCAGTTATATACTCTTTGCGATTTGGCTTTGGATCGTGTTGAGTGGTCGTCGATTCAATTCAATTTGATTTCATGAACAGGGGCCACCCTAACGTGGAATTACGAAAATTATAACCAGCTAGCTGGGCCAACATATTATTAGGGTGTAGCTGTCGAACGAACCCCAAAGGGGGCGTATCTGTATCTGTAACTGAATCTGAAACTGAATCTGCATTTGTATCTGTATCTGTATATCTGCAGTTTGTCACATGGCGGGGCCAAGCCAATTGGCAGAATGCTGTTGGGGGTTAATCAACCCAGAGTTGCGGGCGTAGCTGGCGGAAAATTAAATTGCAAATTTCTCAGTTGATTGATTGGCAACGGGCAGAGCCAGAGTTTGGCTTTGGGATGCCGCTGCTGGGTGCAGTTGCTCAGATTCATATTCCTAGATGGCCGGCGTGGGTTCTCAGCGGTATCGGTATCGCGGTAGTGCGATCTAATGGCCCAGTTCGAAACTGGTCAAAGGCAGGCATCCAGCCATAAGCAATTTGACACGCCACAGAAACGGGTTTCGGTTAGCACTTGCAACATCTGGGCCGGGCAGCGAGTGGTTGGTTCACCAGCTGAGCGCCACCAGGCCACTCCCACTCACTCAACGCCGGATTCCTGCAGTTGACACACACGTGTGTCCTGGCCCAAAATGTCGCACAATCACGAATGGCCATTTGCGCGCCGTTCTGAAGGGGCCCACCAATTTAATATTTCCATTTGCTAACAACGCAAATCCGCCATCCGCCATCGTCATCCCGCAACCTCGCCATAAAGTGCGCCCAAGCGAATGGGCAACATTTTTGGAGGCGCACCCGCCAATCTGGCCAAAAGCGAAATTCCGCAGCTAACCCACATGCATAAAACGAGACCTTAAAACTCCAAATCCGAAGCTGACCACCCAGAAATGGCAGACAAAAACCTGGCAACGTGCGGAGTCAGCGGGGTGAACATAAAGTTGGCCAACAAAGTAAACAACGAGGATGGAGCATAACGAGGGGCCATAAAACCTTAGCACACTGATGTCTATTTTATTTTGTCAAAAACGAAAAAAAAGGCGGTCATAAAGAGTTCCTGGCAAACTTTAAGATGTCCTTCGAAAAAATGCCATAGGTGAGAGGATAACACAGGAGGCAAGGCAACGTAATTTATTGCTGGCATAACAATTTCATGCTTACATCAAACCCGGATTAGAAGCCACGCATTTCGGGGCTGTCAAATCCCTATTTTTCAAATTGATCCCATCCCCGGCAGCTGGCTCACGTGCCTGGGCACAGGTATTAACATATAGTGGCACCTCCATTATTCATAGCCCACTTATGAAGGTCACGCCTGCGACGCCCACGAAATCCCCTCGAAATGTTAGTCAAATGTCGACCTTTGGCATTATGTCCAATTCCATTTTTCCATTCTATTTTTTTTGGGAATCGGACTCAAGTGCTGCTCACGGGGCTCTTATCCATCTGTCAAATCGCCTATCTGACAGCAGACCCAGCAGCCGTCTCACTTTCAAATCCACGGAATGATTGGGGCTTTCGGGGAGATGTCAACTGAGAAACAAAGTAACAAAGGTCACGTTCGGTGTCACAGGGAAAGGAGGACTTTCAATTGATGGATCGGTGGGTGGGTGGGTGTGGTTTGTTGGTTTCAAGGCTAATTAGCCGGCGGAAAAAGTGGAAAACCGAGATCTCCGACCTGGTCCGACATTCCCGTGAACTGCAGCCAACTTGACGCCAGGTTCATGACACTAAAAAGGATTAAAAACTAATTAGGCGAGAGCGCGTAAAGGCAAGGGCAAGATGAGAGCTACAAAGCTAACAAGAAAAACCGCAGAGTGGCAGGCGGTTAGTTATCCCTTGCCCCGATTTAAAAAGTAATATAAAAAAATTCCCAGAAGAACAAGCATCCTGCTACTTATCTGCTGGCTAATTGCTCTTTATGCCCGCGGCAAAAGTTCTGCTAATTAACTACTTTAGCATTCCTTCAGATCCTTCGGAAGTGCCGATGCAGGCCATTGGAAAACTTTACCCACTGTCGGCTAATTGCTGCAATCCCAATTGCATAATCCGCCGCAATCGATTAGCACAATCGCAACCACAATATAAAAGTTGGCTCACAGCAAGTGTGAAAGTCTGTCAGAAAAATTGTACTGCAAGTGCAATCGAGGCAAATCAATTGGAATTAAATCGATTCGAGCGGAGTGCAGCCCGCATTGCAACATGTTAACCACATTAGTGACAAGTGTGGCAAATTGCTGCCGACCGCACCGCAGCAATTACTCGGCGCTCGGTGGCGCATGCGTGGTCGCACACCGCTGCGTATACGCAATCTCAGGGACAGCCCCCAAATAGAAACCAGTCGTCGCATTTGTGCAGTTTCCCGCCAAACGGGAACTCGTATTGAAAGTCAATGCCATGGATCCAGTACAATGTCGAGGTGCGTGAAAATCGAACACGCGTTTGCCTAGAAACAGCCTCGAAGTGGAGTGATTTATGTGCTGAATTCGCAGAGTTCATTGAGGAACTCTTATTCACGGTTTTGACTACTTATAAATGGAGTATTTAGGGTTCAAGGCAGCTTTCCAGTAGGCAGTGTAAAAGGTTCAAGGAAAATTAAATCTTAAAAATTGTTTATGTGTTATTTATAATCAACTTTTTTTAAAATGGGAGTAAACAGATATTTTATAACTAAGTTTGGTTCAATAACTAGAAATCATGATAAAAATATATGTTAGGTAATTATAATTGATAAAATAGGATATAAGATGTCAAGATAAAGAGTAATAGAAGTCAAAATCTTTTTCGCTCTTTTTCTGCAATATATTCTTATAAAAAAATATTTTTAAAATTTGTCCCAAAAATTTTCTTTTTTAATTTAACCTAACTAACGAAATGGATCAATTCTGAAGTATAAACTAACTACAAACACTGATTGCCCAACTTAAGCTATCTCATGCAATATTTAACTTTAATTGGCCGCAAGTCCTTAGCTTCACTTTTCTCTTAAGCTCGGAATTAGTTAAGCGATACATTTCCATATCAATTTCCAAAGCCTGGCTTGTTGCAATTTGGCCAACGACAGCAACAGCCGCTCGGAGTCGGCATGCAAAGCAATATTAAGCATATCAAATGCCAGACGGCAGCTGAAAAGGCAAAAGCACCAGTAACTCAGTAACTGAGCAACTGAGCAACCGAGCAACACCTTCGCGCATGCGCAATGCCGCTTGGGAGCTGCAGACGCTGGCGGGTGGTCCTCCTGTCAGTGGAAACAACAGCAACTAAATAAATAGGAAACATACATACTGCACAGAAAATAAAAATCACTTTAAATTAAATATTAAGTGCTCATAAAAAAGACTGCTGATTTGTAAGATGTTAATGATCCTAACAACAATTGTTTATATTGTTACTTAACAAACATTGTTAACTTTATCTGTAATAACAGTAAATAATCGTTAGTTATTTTATTAACTTAGTTAAATACCTTTTTAACACAACCAAAGCTGAATAATTTATTTAAAATATTTAAATAAATAAATGTTTTTTCTAATATTTTCTTTTGATCAAATTTTAGGAACCTAGAGCAGGGCTGCCATTTCTAGCCTTTTTCAGGATAGATACATTACTGTTTTTAATAGATCTAGCCAGAAACGCTCCATCAAACTCTTATTTTCCGGAAATCTGTGTTTTATATTTTAAAAAATATTGTATTTGCTTGTTTTTGGGTTTTATTCAGCATCTGTCCTGACCTTATTCAGCATCTGTCCTGACCTACCCAAACATAATGTGATCTCGATTTTTCTGTGTGCAGCAAAAAAACCATCGAGCCGCAATAGTCGGCGCCGGCAAAGTGCAAAGTCACGGATGAATGAGCCAGTCGGAGTTGGCTGGAACTTTGCTCCAGCGATTCGTTTTAATTGATTTTGTTTTGCTGCAGGAACTGGGCTCATAAAACGCACCGCTTCACACCCCACCACCTGAACAGAAAACAGAAAAAAGAAAAATCTGAAAAATCAGCGCTTGGCCAACTAATTTCGGCCAAACATGACCGGTGCTGGCCAGAGGAGTTGGCAAATATTTGCGGCCATTTCCAGCGTCTCCTAATTGTGGGCACCCTCTCGCTTTTGTTGTTGCTATTACTGCCGATATTGTTGTTGGTGTAATTGGCACGGTTGGTAATTCTTTTTTGGCTAATTTTTGGATATTGGATTTTAGTAGCTTTGTATTTGTGGTGTTTTCGTTTTCATTTTCATTTCCATTTCCATTCGAACGCCCGTTGCTGACAATTTGCAATACACAAACTTGCAGTTTGTTTGTATTTTTGTGTTTATGCAATCAAAATTCTTGCCGTTCCCGGGGCGAAAAAAAAAACAAAAAATCAGGCAAAAGGCAACACACAACACAGCACAAATGGCTCGAATGGCACTTGTGGGTGCAATTGTAATTATCCTAATTTATGTTGTGTGGCGGTCGCTCTAATGCAGTTTTCCCGGCCTGCTATTCTGAAAACGGCCCGCAGATTTATTGTAAATTATCTGGCAGCCCGACAATGATCGATAGTGCAAAATTTATAGTCGCCACAGCAGTTTCGACCATTAAATTTTGAAGTTTTTTTTGTTTAATAAAATGCCGGCATTATTTGCCGGCTTTCGGTTTCAGTCAAAACGTTAGCCACTGTCGATGCTGACGGTTGTGTTTCACAAAATAATTAGACTAATAAACGAGGCCGCAATGCTGGTGGAAGTGCATTAGTGAAATGGAAAAGTGAGTGGGACTCCGCCAAAATGAATTGACCCGTGCGGATGGTAATGTAATTAAAAAAGTTATTTGGCTTGCCACCTCGCGAAGCTCGTGAATATTTAATGTGGCGAAATTTAAATACATTAACTGCCCATAACACAAGGACACTAAAATTTTCACACACGAGTGAAAGACATGCCCTTTTCACTCTAATTAATTAAATCAGAGCACTTAATTATTAAATGACCCCATAAAAGGCACTCGAATGAACGAAATCTTTTTATTGCAGGAAAAGGGCATCGCTGAGCAAACAACAGACATGATTGACAATGGTCATGTCCAGGTGTGGTCTTAGCCAATCAAATTGTAATTGAAATGTGGCTGTCAGCTGGCAACAAACGAACGTGAGTGTATAAATCAATGATTGTGGGCCAGGGCACAAACAAAGCCAACTCCATTGATTTATGATCTTTTAGCGGGCTTTAAATTAATAAAACTGTTCACCTGCCAGATGGAGTTGTCAATAGCACATTGTGTTTGATGAATTCAATTAGCATTTTTATAATGACACGGGCATAAACATGCATTATAAGTGTGCGAATTATCTACAAGGCACACGCAATTGTTTACATAGTTTTGTTGGGCGCTGCACTGGAAAAAATAAATGTAATATTTATGGAAAACACAATTTTTTATTTGGATAAATCATTAGAACAATTAAGTTATAGCTACAAAATCATATTTCCAATAAGAAAACATGTTTACGAATTTCTAAGAACTTCTCTTGTTTTATTTATGGTCTTATTTAGTTTAAGGTCCTATAATACTAATTATATACTTTGTTATAGAAAAAAGGCTTATGGAAGATAGAAGTTCCGGTAATACTATACATTAGCGGGCTCACCCCCGAAATTCGCGAAAAAATTATAATCATTTTAGTAAAATTATTTTACATCTACTTTATCTTAGAAAAAAAGTCTAATGAAACATAGACGTTCCAGCACGATCAATAAATATTTAATTGAAATAAATTCCGGTTAATTATAAAATAAACCTAAATATAATCGAATTTATAATTTAATTGGTTTTTTCTCTGTTACATTTATTTTCCCAGTTGGTATGTATATTTTGTCGTGTATGACCAGGCTGCTTTGCGACAAATGTCAACGGCTCGAAAATTCTACTTCTGGCGATCTCCTGCGGACAGGTGAATGGATGTGAATCACCTGCATTACGATCGATCGAGAATTAGACCCTACCAGTCGCAACTCACCAGGTCTATATCATCTGCCCGACGGAAAACAGCAGACAGCTCAGTAGTAAAAACCCGGGAGCGATAACGAGCAGATGGATCACTACCAAGCACGCCGGTAGCAGCGAAGCAGCTCTACAATTTACAAATTTCAAATCAGTTTTAGAACGACTTCGCAACGCAGCGGTTAACGCTCTAAATCTCTCGAATTATTTAAGTTCCAGTGAGAGGAGTCACGGGATTCAGGATTCTGAAGTGTTGAAGTGAGGTGGAAACCGCAACGGGAAATAAAGTGTGAGTGTGCTTTTCGAATTCAACTTCTGGCTCCCCCAATTTCCCATGCGCAACAGTTGGCCAAAATCTATTGCTGCCTTTCGACCGGTTTTCCCCTAGAGAAAAGACAGAAACACTTTCATGCATCACGATGAGTTGCAATCCAGGTGGAAACTAGTTTCACCTGCATTCGGTTAACCTTGAAGTGAGAAAATGCGGAAAAAGCTACAGCTGGATAAAGTTTTATTTTCCTCGAATATTGTCGAAATTCAGTTGGCATCTAGAGATTTAGTCAATGCAGAAGTATAATCCTGTTTGTTCATATGCTAGGTATGTATAGTTAATTCGTATTGTCCTTCACTTAAGCCAAAACACTTGTTCCTCAATTATTTAGAAATACTTTATCAACGAAGAAAATTGTCGAATTTTCGTTGCACAACTATAATCCCGTTGTTCATACTCAGAATAGTCTTTGTAAATTCATATTTGCCTTGTTTTTTTTATTATTTAGAACATTTTTTCTGAGTTTCTAGTTAAGCTAGGCCATCAAACAACTTTAAGAAACAAGAGATAAAAATAGAACGCTTTTAATAATTTAGAACATCTGCAATTACAAAGAACCAATATTTTAATAATATACAACGTAGTACGTACGCTTTTAAAAACATTTGTTCAAAAAATAAATCGTAATAATGAATGGGTTCAATCCTGTTACTCGATTATCATCAGATGTTTAGGTTAGTTAGATTAATTAATCTGGTGTCGATAACCCGAGTTCAATAGTCATTACCCCCGAAGCTCCGAAACCGCAACCAAATGAAATCGGCCGAGTATATATAGTAGGTATATTCGATCCCCGAGTATATTTATTTACCCCAATTGATTGATTCACGATTCGTTCGTTTACCTCTCGCAAACCTGATGCCGCAATCGAGTGTGTGTTTGCAAATCGTCGCATGTTGGCTCAGTGGGTCATGCGTCGACGGGTTGGTCTTGAACCGCAGATCAAGTGAACACAAAAGCCAATTGAAATTAGAGTCCATCGGAGCGTTGGCAAATTGCATAACATTTGCACTAGGGGCTGCATCCCCCTTCCCAATCTGCTCCCCATTCCGCCAAAGCACACATATGTTGCAGATTGCAGATTGCACAGCGCACAGTGCAGCATGTGAGATTGACAAATGGACGACGAGTCGACTAATCTCGGTCATAGTCGCTAATTAAAAGGTTTAAGGCTAAAATTAGCATATGAAGCAATCGCCATTTCCCTCCCCCTGGCAGCATAAACACAGATACACACCCACACACTGGCACTCATCATCTCACACAGATACACCTGCGTGTTCGGTGTTCATGAGACTGAAATTCATACATGACGTGAACAAAAGCCATCCCTCCCGAATCCCCTTGCCCCGGGAAAATCCCCTCCAAAATGGGCCTACGACTACATATGCAAAGCGAGAACGTTTACGGGAAGGGGGCGGGGCTTTTAGGCACATTAGATGGCATCGCATGCCACCAATTACCCGCATAATCTTGTAATACTAACCCAAACCAAATGCCCGCGCCCCTCGGCGTTCTAAAGGGCCAATTTGGGTTTCGGTTACGCCTCGCAGAGCTTTAATTCCCTTTAAATAGTGGCACACTGTATGGCGAGATGGGGATTTCAGGCCTCCCCACTTCCGAAAAACACGTGTGACTGGAGTAGTTAGTGGCGCCCAATGACGCCATCTCCATTACACTTGAATGGTCAGGCTTAACGGCTGAGTTATGAGAGCTGCCGACAGCCTTTAAAGTGGCGATTTCAACGGGAGACGGGCACTTACATATATCTACACATATCTATCTCTCGCTCTTATCTGAGGTTCCTCGCAAGTCGAAAAGCTTAGTTCCGATCCACTGGGTCCACTCGAGTATGTAACCCGTGGCCAGCTGTCCGTCGCCGGTCGGTGCAATTGTTTTGTGAAATTAAATTAAATTGATTGAATTTAGACGCTCTTCGGCCAGAGGTCAATGCGGAGGTGCTTGGGTGGCTGCGCTGCACATGAAAAAATTAATAAATAATTTAATAAAGGCGATTTGATGAAAGTTTTAAGATAACAACTTTTGTTTGCCTAATTTATTGGAGAAATTCACAGAAATTTAAATACTTTCTAAAGATCTCACTAGCAGCATACATAACCAAATGTAATCTATAAAAATTTATTAAAAATAAAAAACCATAAATTGATTTATAATTTGCCATTTTTTTAATTACTAAAATTAAAATAAAGTCCAGGAAATATTCTAAAAATCAAAAGATGACATTTAAAAAAAATTAAAATAATAAAATAAAAATAATTTTTGCTAAATAAAATTATTTATTTGGAAAAATAGTATTATATCGGTTTCGATTTGCATATTAAAATAAACTTAAGGAAATAATCTACAAATTATAAAATGAAAGTTAAAATAAAAAAATAATTGTTGGTAAATAAAATGATTTATTTGCAAAAATAGTTTTATATCGGTTTCGTATCGTATCGTATCATATTGTATCGTATATTAAGGTATAGATAATATATTTTTTTTAACATTATTTGATTTAAATTATCGAACCGTAGGAAACACATTGCAGTGATGATAGATGATGGTTTTCTCTGTGTAGTTATTGCAACAAAGGCGCGTTTGTTATTGCTAGTTCAGTGATAATGACACAAATTGCTGAACGATCTGCTTTGTTGCCGTTCCTGTTGATTAACAGAGATATAAAGGCGAATTAATGAAGCGATTGGGGTTAATGGGTCAAATCAGTGCAGGTACCTTAGGTTGGGAAATACCAGATATTTCCTGTCCTAAGATCGGAATAGTTTACAGAAAGTGCATAAGACGAGCCCAAGTAGAGCCGCCACCCCTGACCCCCAGAGCCACCCACGCTGGCTGGAGATCCATGTTGATTGCATGTTGCCAGTTGCCAGTTGCTGCTGCTCTCACAGATGTTGCTGCCGTGCTGCTGCCGATGTCGCTAGTTGCTAGTTGCTGCTGTCGCCGCTCAATTGCTTGTCGCGCGCCGTGATTGCGCATCCCCATGCGGCGCTTTTAGTTGGCAATGCGAGCGCGACTCGTCCGCAGTCCGCAGTCTCTGGTCTCCAGCCTCCGATCTCCGCCAGCGATCTCCCATCTCCGGCTCGCCATTCTACGGCTCTCCATTCTCGGTTTAGGTTACGTCCCGTTCGGTTCGTCAAACTGCGTTGCGCGAAAAATTGCGTTTAATTAAAGTATAAAGGCCAGCGAGCTCCTCAATTACGGCTGCTCGCGGGATGAGTCGCCACAGCCAGCTGAAGCTAGCGATGCCCTCGGTTCACGGGTCTCCTGGCCAGGCCACGCCCTCATCCTCCGCCAGTTCATCCCGTAGTCCCGTGAAGCTGGGCCTGGGCGTCAATCAGCGAACGGGTCGCGTCCAATGGTGTCCCGGTCTGACGTGCTGCAAACTACTACTCCTTCTTCCAGTTTTAATGCTGCCCCTGACCCTCGTGCTCATCCTGATTATGCGGCTGGACGGGATGCTGGAGGCGCTGCAATTGAACGAGCAAAGGATGCGGGAGCGCCAAGATGCCTCGGCGGCGGCGGCGGAGGTTCCCGCCTATATGGAGGATTACGAAGCGCTTCTGCCGGAGGGCAGCACCTACAACGAGCTGATCAACGAGGAGTTCCTCCTGCCGGCCAGTAAGCGGGCCCAGCTGCAGCTCCTGGCCGCCGAAAGGGCCCGCCGCTGCCAGCCATATCGGTACGGGAACGGGGAGGCCATGGAGCTGGAGGAGCGCAACACGCTGATGAAGGACTCGCGCACCTCCTTCCTGCCACTGGGCATTCCACGCGAGTGCCTCGGCAGCGGGCTCGATCTGGACATCAAGCCCCTGGACGAGCAGGTCTATCAGCGGCAGAAGAAGCGCTACCAGGACATTGCCCCCTACTGGCTGGAGAGGATCAGGACGCGCGAACGCCGCGAGGCCGAACGGCAGGCGGAGGAAGAGACCAGTTCCGAGATCAGCGAAGAGACCGCCGCCCTGCAGAGCTTCTGGAACGAGGAGGGCACCCGGGAGGGCATTCGGCTCACCCAGGCCAAGACCATGAAGCGCTACATGGACCAGAAGGTGGATCCCTGTGTGGACTTCTACAAGTACGCCTGCGGCAACTGGGAGCGCCTACATCCGATTCCCAAGGATAAGGCCGGCTTCGATACCTTCGAAATGCTGCGCGAGAGTCTGGACCTGGTGCTGCGCAATCTCCTGGAGCGGAACGATGCCCATGTGCCGCCGGCGGCGGAGCCACGAAAGAGTCCGGTACGGAATACCCTCTTCAAGCTGAATGAGCAGGGCGAGGGCGAGGGGGAGGTCGAAGCGGAAGCGGACCAGGCAGCAGCGGAACTAACGGCGGATCGTCTCAAGCGGCACATTGTCAGCAAGAGGCAGTTGCTCAACCGGGTGCTGGTGCGCTACAAGCGCTATACCAACGGCACGAAGAGGAAGCGCCTGATTGAGACGCCACGTGAGCGGACCAAAGAGGAGGAAGCCGCTCCACCAGGCAGCCTGCCCAAGGACAAGTCCAAGGACAAGCCGGACAACGAGGAGCAACTGCATGTGCCCAGTGACTTCCTGAAGCCCCAACATGACGCCCAGCTGAAGGCCAAGAATCTCTATCGCTCCTGTGTGAACAGTGCCCTGCTGGCCAAACGGGGACTGGAACCGCTGCACACGCTCATCCGGGAACTGGGCGGCTGGCCCGTTCTGGAGCCCCAATGGAGCGACTCCAACTTCAACTGGCAGGTGCTGGCCGCCACCCTGAGGCGCTACAACAACGACATCCTCATCGTCCAGTGGGTGGGGGCGGACATCAAGAACTCCGAGGAGAACATCGTCCAGTTCGACCAGACGGGCCTCGGTCTGCCCACCAGGGAGTACTTCCTGCAGCCGACCAACGCCAAGTACCTGCAGGCCTACCAGCGCTACATGGCCGAGGTGATGCACAAGATGGGCGCCTCCAAGGCGGACGCCCAGCGGGTGGCCAGCGAGCTGGTGGCTTTCGAGACGCAGCTCGCCGGGATTACGGCCCCAGCGGAGCAACGACTCAACGTGACCAAGGTAATTGAATCTCAAATAGAGAATATCAACCAAAATTAAAGTCAAAAGTCGGACGAAATTGGTTTGTCTTTAATTAAGGTTGAATGCCCTTAGATTAAGATCCCAACTGGTCTAAATTACATTTAATATATATTTGGTATGGTTCCAAATACAAAAATGAAATACAAAAAATTGATAATTTATTTTATGATTGAATTTTAAATTAAATAACGACTGCTTCACAATTTAAGAACGATCGTTGGAAAAATTTCGAGTGTGATTTTATTGTTTAAAGCCCGTTTGTTCATTTTACTGGTTATATCCGTTTATTTTACTTAATATTACAGTAAAATCTTTTGTCTAAATTTAGTTTTGGATTCTAGGCAAATCTAAACCAAACGATCAAGGCCATTGCATAATCAAAAATATATTTAATACTTCATTTTTTAAATAATGGTGTTATTATATTTTAAGTGAAAACACATTTTAATATTTTATTGCTCTTGCGTTTTTGTTTTTAATTTTTTAGACCCTAAACAATATAAAGTATTTTACCTTTTCGTAAAAACAATAATTATGGTTAAAACTTTAAATCTCCGTCATTTCCCCGGCAGCTCTACAAACGGATGACACTGGACCAACTGCAGGCGGTGGTGCCTGAGATCAAGTGGCGTGCGTATCTGCAGAGCCTGCAGGATCGCGAGGTCCCGGGCTCCGAGGAGGTGGTCATCTACGCGGTGGAGTACATGAGCAAGCTGGTGACCCTTCTGGACGAATCAGATCCCCGCACGGTGGCCAACTACATGATGTGGCGCTTTGTGCGGCACCGCATCAACAACGTGGACGACCGATTCGATGACATCAAGCAGCACTTCTACCACGCCCTTTTTGGCCGCGAGGAGAGTCCGCAGCGTTGGAAGGTGTGCATCGCCCAGGTGAACACCAATATGGGCATGGCGGTGGGCTCCATGTTCGTGAGTCGCTACTTCGACAACAACAGCAAGCGGGACACGCTGCGGATGACCCACGATCTGCAGCAGGCCTTCCGCGACATCCTGAAGACCACCGATTGGCTGGACCCCACCACCAAGCAACTAGCCGAGGAGAAGGTCAACGCCATGTCCCTGAAGATCGGCTATCCGGACTTTATCCTCAATCCGGGTGAGCTGAACGGCAAGTACGCGGGCATCGAAATCCACCCGGACAAGTACTTCGAGAACACGCTAAATGTCCTGCTCCACACGGCCAAAACGGAGCAGGCCAAGCTGCACGAGCGGGTCAACAAGACCAACTGGCAGACGGCTCCGGCCATCGTGAATGCGTATTACAGCCGAAATAAGAACCAGATCATGTTCCCCGCCGGCATCCTGCAGCCGCCCTTCTACCACCGCCACTTCCCCAAGTCGCTGAACTTCGGGGGCATCGGTGTGGTCATTGGCCACGAGCTGACCCACGGCTTTGACGACAAGGGAAGGCTCTTCGACAGGAATGGCAACATCCACAAGTGGTGGACGGACTCCTCGATCCGGGGATTCGACGAGCGAGCCCGCTGCATCATTGCCCAGTACAGCAACTATACCGTGGAGGAGGTGGGCATCGTCCTGAACGGAGAGAGTACCCAGGGTAAGTCCAATTGATGCCACTTTCTATTAATGTCTGTTACTAAATTAAAGTATATTTTATAAATCATTATAATGGTCATATGTCTAGGCAATTATACCATTTCTACCTATCTCATCTTATAATCTTATTACGTGTATGTCAAGATCTCAGTAATTACTAGAACTAGAGAACTTTGCTTGCTTGGAAAGTCTTTATTTTAAAAATAATATTTTAGAAATCCATAAAGGATGATTACATGCATAGATTAAGATTATGCATGAAAATAGTCTATATTTTAAGGATCTCAAGTATCTCAACATGATTCTCTTCTTGTTTTATATTAATTGCTTCTGATTTACTTTGCAGGTGAGAATATCGCAGACAATGGAGGTCTGCGCCAGGCCTTCCACGCCTACCAGCGCTGGCTGAAGGAGCATCCCAACGAGGTACAGGACGAGATCCTGCCGGGCCTCAATATGACGGGGCCGCAGCTGTTCTTCCTCAACTTCGGACAGGTGTGGTGCGGAGCGATGCGACCGGAGGCCATAAGAAACAAGCTGAACACGGCCATCCATAGTCCAGGTCGCTTCCGGGTGATCGGAACGCTCTCGAACTCCTTTGACTTTGCGCGGGAGTTCAACTGTCCCCTGGGCTCACCGATGAATCCCTTCAAGAAGTGCAGCGTCTGGTAGTCGAAGAACCAGAGTTATAGCCTAAGAGTATTAAACATGCCGTATGCCTTGCAGCCCAAGATTAAAGACCGAGGGCAAGCCAGTTGGTGAGTAGATAGGATGCATAGAACCTCCCCGACGAGGCTCTAATTGCTCCACTTTGGGCGCCACTTAGGAAGTGGTGGTGGTTTTCTTGTGCAGCTCCTAGTGGCTCGTTACCCATTCCCATTCCCATCCCCTTGCTGTTGTTGTGCCAACAACGACATCGCACTTCAATTGGGACGCACTCACTTAATTAATGGTGATTTATGCCCAGCAGTTGGCTCAGTTTCAGTGGCCCGGCTGGCAACTTCTCCAATTGTCTTTCCAATAAAACTGCAATTGGTGCGTGCCACTTGGAACACTTCACTATATATATCATCATATATATTGCTTATCTCCGCAGAAAAATTACAACTTTCTGTTAAGATTTCCATCTCCATTTCAGGGTTCAATTGGTTCCCATTCCCAAAGACAATGCCTCGGATCGAATGGGATGTCTGGACTCCATCACACCAACAAAGATAATGTGCCAAAAATTAACCTGCTATTCTATATATTTTTCTTAGCCCTTAACTATTTATATTTCTAACTTGCAATAGTTTAGTTTATGATGCAATTTATGTTTGTGATAATTCTAATTAAATGTATATTGTCAAAAGTGCTGGTTTTTTACTGTGGGAATGGCTGTGCCTGCTCAACACTGGCAGCTTTCAAGTTCAAAAAACGAATATTTTGGAAAACTTTTGAGTGGAATTTTGAAAGCAATTATGAGTGCCCATTCAGTTGGGAACGTGCGCTCGGCGACTGAAGAACTTCAAAGACATCGCGCTAGTGGGTGATCCAAAAATATACGTATATATTTATATACATACCCCTCGTTGGATACCGGAAAATCAGAGGAGAGCAATGAAAAGAATTCCAAATCGAAACTCCAATAAGTGAAAGCAATGCATTTCCCGTGGCTTGTGGTGATTTTGGTTTGCCTCAACAAAGTGCAGGCCCAGTTTTATGGGGGCAGTTCTTACGGCTCATCCGCTGGTCAGTCCATTCGGCTGGGTGAGTGAAAGAGTTCCCAGAGCATATGGCAATTTCCTCTCCCGAATTTCCTTTTGACTCAAACAATGTATACAGGTCTTATCACAGACGACGCCACCGACAGAATCCGTCAGACCTTTGAGCACGCCATATCGGTGGTAAACAGTGAGCTGGGTGTTCCTCTGGCCGGGGAAACGGAACTGGTGGCCTATGGCAACTCCGTTCAGGCCTTTGCCCAACTTTGCAGGCTGATGCAGGTGAGCTAATAGGCGACTATCTTTGCGGAAAGAGATGCGAAACTGATTTCAATTTTTCATACCAGAGTGGAGTGGGTGCCGTCTTTGGGCCGGCTGCCAAGCACACAGCCTCCCACCTGCTGAATGCCTGTGACTCGAAGGACATACCCTTCATATACCCGCATTTGTCGTGGGGCTCCCATCCGGATGGCTTCAATCTGCATCCCAGCCCAGAAGATATAGCCCACGCCCTGCACGACATTGTCAACCAGTTCCAGTGGTCCCGCTTTATATTCTGCTATGAATCCGGTTGGTGGTCCCATAAATCTAAGTAAAATCCAGAATCCTTACGAATTCCTGGTTTTAAACCAAAGCTGAGTACCTGAATATTCTGGACCACCTAATGACCCTGTATGGCATCAAGGGTCCTGTCATCAAGGTGATGCGCTACGATCTCAATCTGAATGGTAACTACAAATCGGTCCTGAGGCGCATCAGGAAATCGGAGGACAGTCGCATTGTGGTCGTGGGTTCCACCGAGGGCGTGGGGGAGCTGCTGCGTCAGGCCCAACAGGTGGGCATAATGAACGAGGACTACACCTATGTGATAGGTAACTTGGACCTGCACACCTTCGAGCTGGAGGAGTACAAATACAGCGAGGCCAACATCACGGGCATAAGGATGTTCTCACCCGATCAGGAGGCAGTGCGGGATCTGGTTGAAAAGTTGCACCAGCAACTGGGAGAAAGTGAACCGGAAAATACTGGTAGGTTTTCTAGGCTTTATTAGTTATTAGTTGGGTTAATATCTCGGTGACTTTTCTTGTTTTTGAGGTTCTACATCCATCACCATGTCCATGGCTCTCACCTATGATGCAGTGCGTGTGATTGCGGAGACAACGAAGCATCTTCCCTATCAACCCCAGATGCTCAACTGTTCCGAGCGCCATGACAATGTTCAGCCGGATGGCTCCACTTTCAGGAACTACATGAGATCGGTTGGTAAACTTCATCATCAGTTGTTATCTTACTGAAAACGCAAACTTTAAACAGTTGGAGATCAAAGAGAAAACCATCACAGGTCGCATCTATTTCGAGGGAAATGTGCGCAAGGGCTTCGCCTTCGATGTCATCGAGCTGCAGACCAGTGGATTGGTCAAGATCGGCACCTGGGAAGAGGGCAAGGACTTTGAGTTCGAGCGGCCACCCCAAGTGGTTAACTACAATGACATCGATGACGGTTCTCTGGTCAACAAAACCTTCAAGGTTCTAATATCTGTGGCGGTACACTATCATTATCATTGCTTATAGACTATTGACATTTAAACCATGGGGTTTTTTAATTACAGACCCAACCGTACGCTAGTCTCGTGGAGAGTATTGACACACTAGTTGGCAACAATCAGTACCAGGGCTATGGAGTGGATCTAATCAAAGAGTTGGCCGAGAAGCTTGGCTTTAACTTCACCTTCCAAGATGGTGGCAATGACTATGGATCTTTTAATAAGACAACCAATTCCACGACAGGAATGCTCAAGGAAATAGTAGAAGGGGTATGATGCGAGATTAAATGAGTACTGATCGAGAGTAAATACAATTTATAATTTAAACAGCGAGCTGATCTGGCGATCACTGATCTCACAATCACATCGGAGCGAGAAGAAGTCATTGATTTTTCCATACCCTTTATGAATCTGGGTGAGTTTTATAACATTACACATTTAGTATCATAATCTGACGATTTGTTAAATTTACCCAGGCATAGCTATTCTATATGTAAAGCCTCAGAAGGCTCCACCCGCCCTCTTCTCCTTCATGGACCCATTTTCTTCGGAGGTGTGGCTTTACTTGGGTATAGCCTATGTGGGTGTCTCGCTCTGCTTCTTTATTATAGGTCGCCTATCGCCCATTGAGTGGGATAACCCCTTTCCCTGTATTGAAGAGCCAGAAGAGCTGGAAAACCAGTTCACCATCAATAATTCCCTATGGTTTACTACGGGAGCTTTGTTGCAGCAAGGCTCTGAAATTGCCCCGAAGTAAAAAGTATTTATTATTGTCTTGGGATTTTGATTACATATCTATATTATCACAGAGCACTCAGTACGCGTACAATTTCCGCTATTTGGTGGTTCTTCACCTTAATCATGGTATCATCCTATACTGCCAACTTGGCTGCCTTCTTGACTATCGAGAATCCCACCAGTCCCATTAATAGCGTTAAAGACTTGGCTGAAAACAAGGAAGATGTTCAGTATGGAGCCAAGCGTACAGGTTCCACACGCAACTTCTTTTCGGTAAGTGTAAGCATCTGCCAGAAACCCAAAGTTTACACTCTATTTGAATTTCGAAGACATCGGAGGATCCGCTCTATTCTAAAATGAACGAATATTTGAATGCTCATCCTGAAATGCTGATGGAGAACAATCAGGATGGAGTAAATAAGGTAAAGGCAAGCACCAAGTACGCCTTTCTCATGGAATCCACCTCCATTGAATTCAATACGGTTAGGGAGTGCAATCTGACCAAAGTGGGAGATCCGCTGGATGAGAAGGGTTACGGCATTGCTATGGTAAAAAGTGGGTATCCTTAGTACTAATATTGTTAATCGGGAGTAATGACGCGGCTACCACAGATTGGCCCTATCGCGATAAGTTCAACAACGCCCTGCTGGAGCTGCAGGAACAGGGCGTCCTGGCCAGGCTGAAGAACAAGTGGTGGAACGAAGTTGGAGCCGGTGTTTGCAGTGTAAGCTTCTGGTGGACCAACAAAAACATCCGCCCATCATAAAACTACTCTTTTCAGGCAAAAAGCGATAGTGATGGCCCTTCTGCGTTAGAAGTGGAAAATCTGAGTGGCATTTACGCTGTCCTGGCCATCGGATCCATTATCTCGATGATTGTCGCCATTCTCTGTTGGTGCTTCTTTGTTTTCAAGAAGGCTAAACACTATGCGGTGCAGTAAACTATTAACACTCCCACTAAGACCTTACAATCAATATTATCCTCTTTAGGTTCCCTTTTGCGATGCCCTGGCTGAGGAATTCAAAATTGTAATCCACTTCTCGGAAAACGAAAGAGTCCTGAAAAGCGCCCAGTCGATTTACTCCCGCAGTCGGAATTCATCTCAGTCAATAGAGTCCCTAAAAACGGATTCTGAGGAGAATATGCCGGATGAGGATGAAGATTGAGTTATTTCTTCGGATAATTTTCTCTCCAAAGTTTCGCTAAAGCTTCAAGAATATTTCACTCAAAACGATTTCCAAATTGACATTTTGGAAGCAAACGTCAGTTTTGGCTTTTTACTCGAAGTGTTCGGTTCGGAAAGCACATTTTTCAGTTCTTTTAATTCAATATATATATATAAATATATATATATGTATCTCTTTCAAATAAAAACCATATGAAAATGTTTAGCAACAATTTTATAATTTTATGGATCATTTTTTGCATTAAAGTTTTGGGTAGCTGCGCTCAGTATGAGAACATTGGCGGTTACGACCACTTTCAAAGTATCGGAAGTGTTCCGATTGGTAAGTAATTTCGGGAAAGAACCCCACAGAACTCATGAAAAATGTGTGTCGCGTGAGCATTTTTTTTCGTCGTGCAGTTCCAAACAAACTGTTTTCAACGCGCGATTTATTTTTAATTTCTCATAAAGAGAACAAGCTGTTCGTTCCATCAACGCTGAAAGCTCGTAAAAACGGTTTTAGTATTTGTTTGTTTGTTTGGGTTTTCCGACTGAATTGGATGATTAGGTCAAGTTGTTGTTTATAAACAAACCGGCAAGAGAGAAATGGCCAAAGTGGATGTGAGAGACTTTCTCGGTTTCAGGCCTGCTTACCGACCAGAACACGGAGCAGATGAACATAGTCTTTGACCATGCCATCGATGTGGCCAATCTGGAGGTGGGCACGACCTTGACGTCACTGAAGGAGGAGGTGAACTACGGCGATGCCTACCAGAGCTACGGCAGATTGTGCAGAATGCTGGAGGTAAGGCATCGCTATGAAGCGTATTTTGTGTATATATTTTTATTTATAATCGAAAATAACAAGTTCTTAAAAACTATAGAAACTAGAATGTGACAGATTATAGGACAAACAATTTCAATTAATATTTAAATTATTTTTTAAATTTCTGTAAGTCTGTATTTGTATTAAAATCCATATTTTCCAAAACATATTAGTAATTTTAAGAAATGCATTTCCTATAAGTTTAATTGTACCATTAATACGCCTATTTAATTATTTTTTAAACAATCTTTTAATTATAATCCATTTTAATGAGCTCCTTATATACATTTTTAAAGTAAACAATGAACTTTTCATTACTTTTTAAACTTTTTATATTAGACTGGCGTCGCGGGCGTATTTGGACCCTCGTCGCGGCACACTGCCGTCCATCTGATGTCCATATGCGATGCCATGGATATACCCCACATCTACTCACACATGAGCGAGTATGCGGAGGGCTTCAATCTGCATCCGCATCCGAGCGACCTGGCCAAAGCCCTTCACAGCCTTATTATGGCATTTAGCTGGACTCGCTTTATTTTCCTCTACGAATCGGGTGAGCTGCCTCTGTCAACGGGATAAATGGGGTTCTTTAGTAATTTTCAAATCGCTTGCAGCCGATTACCTGAACATTTTGAACGAACTGTCCAACTTGTTCGGGATGAATGGACCCGTGGTCACGGTGCTGCGATACGACATGCAACTGAATGGGAACTACAAACAGATCCTCCGGCGCGTGCGAAAGTCCGATGATAAGCGAATTGTGGTCGTGGGTTCCAGCGAGACGATGCCAGAGTTCTTGAACCAGGCCCAGCAAGTGGGCATAATCAACGAGGACTACGATTACATCATTGGCAACCTGGACTTTCACTCCTTTGATTTGGAGGAGTACAAGTACAGTGAGGCCAATATAACTGGGCTGCGATTGTTTTCGCCGGAGAAGATGGCCGTCAAGGAACTGCTCATGAAGATGGGCTATCCCACCGATCAGGATGAGTTTAGGAATGGTAAGCAATCTTCTTTGCTGTTATATTATTATGCTCATAACTTAATAATCGTTATCTTTAAGGTTCCTGTCCCATTACCGTGGAAATGGCTTTAACCTACGATGCTATTCAGTTGTTCGCACAGACCCTGAAGAACCTTCCATTTAAACCGGTGCCCCAGAATTGCTCACTGAGAACGGAAAGTGTCCGGGATGATGGTTCCTCCTTCAAGAATTACATGCGAACGGTGACTGGAAATGTTAAACTCCCTTATAAAATAAATATTATTATGTTTCTGTTGATTACTTCAGATGCGCCTTACCGAACACCTGCTGACGGGACCCATCTACTTCGAGGGAAACGTCCGCAAGGGATACCACCTGGATGTCATCGAGCTGCAGCCGTCGGGAATCGTAAAGGTGGGAACCTGGGACGAGCAGAGGGATTACAGGCCCCAGCGACTGGCACCAACCACCGCCCAATTCGATAGCGTCGACAATTCGCTGGCCAATAAGACCTTCATTATCTTGCTCTCGGTGCCAGTAGGTGACCACAATCCACACCAATTGAACCATATTTAATCGTGACGAACTTAAAAATTGCAGAACAAACCATATGCCCAACTGGTGGAGACTTACAAGCAGCTGGAGGGCAATAGCCAGTACGAGGGCTACGGTGTGGATCTGATCAAGGAACTGGCCGATAAACTGGGTTTCAATTTCACCTTCGTAAACGGCGGCAATGATTATGGATCGTACAACAAAAGCTCCAATGAATCCACGGGAATGTTGAGGGAAATTATGATTGGGGTGGGTAGGGATTATATCATTTTGTAAATCTAGTATTAAAAACCTAATCTTTCAGCGAGCTGATTTGGCTATCACGGATTTGACCATTACATCGGAACGCGAACAGGCCATTGACTTTACCATTCCCTTCATGAATCTGGGCATGTAACATTTTCCGTCTCTTTGAGCAAAATTTTATAAACAACTTTATTGGTTTCAGGCATTGCAATTCTTTATTTGAAGCCCCAGAAAGCCGCACCTGAGCTCTTTACCTTCATGGATCCGTTCTCCGAGGACGTTTGGTGGTTCCTGGGCCTCTCCTTTGTGGGCGTGTCCTTGAGCTTCTTCATATTGGGTCGACTGTCGCCGAGCGAATGGGATAATCCGTATCCTTGCATTGAGGAGCCGGAAGAACTTGAAAATCAATTCACTATCGGAAATTCCGTCTGGTTTACTACTGGCGCCCTGCTTCAGCAGGGTTCCGAAATTGGCCCCAAGTATGAAGAATAATTATTATTATAATTATAGTTAATAGATTTATATTTTTCCCATTTTCATTGACAGAGCCTTGTCCACTCGAACTGTAGCCAGCTTCTGGTGGTTTTTCACATTAATTGTGGTGTCCTCCTATACAGCCAACTTGGCTGCCTTCTTGACCATCGAAAAGCCGCAGAGTTTGATCAATAGCGTAGATGATTTGGCAGATAACAAGGATGGAGTTGTCTACGGAGCAAAAAGAACTGGATCAACCAGGAACTTTTTTATGGTATTGTTATATTTCAGAAGTCATATCCGTTTTCATGACATATATATTCCCTAGACATCTGAGGACACGCGTTATAAGAAGATGAATAAATTCATGACTGAAAACCCCCAACATCTTACCGAAGACAACATGGAGGGAGTAAATCGAGTAAAGTCCCAAACTCACTATGCATTCCTCATGGAATCGACTTCCATTGAGTACAATACTAAGCGAGAGTGCAATCTGAAAAAGATTGGAGATGCATTGGACGAGAAAGGCTATGGGATTGCCATGAGAAAGAGTAAACCTAATACTTCCCTGAAAGTAAAGTATTAAATTCTTACCTTGGTGTCCTATAGATTGGCCGCACCGCGACAAGTTCAATAATGCCCTGTTGCAGCTGCAGGAGCAGGGAGTGCTGGAGAAGATGAAGAACAAATGGTGGAACGAGGTGGGCACAGGAATTTGCCCTACCACCGAGGATGCTCCAGATGCCCAGGCCTTAGATATGAATAACCTAGCGGGCGTGTTCATAGTACTCCTTGTCGGAAGTTGGTGTGCCCTGCTCTATGGGATTATTAGCTGGGTCTTCTTTGTGATGAAGAAAGCCCGTCACTATCGGGTGAGTTTAAAATTTCTTTAAGATTTACACCGTACCTAATAAGTGGCTATCATATTTTAGGTCCCGCTGCGCGACGCTCTCAAAGAAGAGTTTCAGTTCGTTATCGATTTTAATAACTATGTACGGATTCTGAAAAACTCCGCTTCCATCTACTCGCGCAGTCGTCAGTCCTCCATGTCCGTAGCTTCTGTGGTTCAGGAATCACAATAAAGTTATTTCTCTTTCAATGCTTTTGAAATTAAAGTTCGTTGTCAGTTGGAAATACTGATTTTTGTTTTCGACATTCTCTTATTGTTTAAAATCATACAAAAACATTTTTTTCAATGTACGCTGCAAGATTTTATTAAAAGATTAAAATAGTCATTGAACTGATCTGTGGAATGTTAAACTTACAAATAAATTTATATCAAACCAGAAATAAAATTTGTATTTTGTTCGTGATTTTAAGGTTGCTAGATGTTAGACGGAATGAAGAAATCACACAAATAAATTCTTTAGCTTTAAGTTAAAGCCTTTAACTGAAGTTTCCATTTAATTAGATATATAAAGAGCTGCAAAGTATTATACGAAGAGTGTGCTTTTAACCGATTTAACCAATTGTTTGTAAGATTTGATCTTAAAAATAAATAAATACGAGGGTTTTATAAATGAGATATAAAGTCCAGTAAAAGCTCTATTGCACAGTGTGGTAGAAAAATAAATATTTTAAGTCGGAAATAATTTTACAATCTACAAAAAGCGCATTCAGAATATAAAGCGATATTAATTTGACAGCAACTAAATACTCCTCAGCGACTATTCCTGATACCTAGCACCTTTTCTTAACAAATTTGTGTATGTGTGAGTGGATTATTAAATACGTCAACAAATACTTCGAATGAGATCGAATTTAGGTCCAGTGCTTGGCGCGCCACAGCAGGCAATGGATGTGATTATCCACATCCGCCGGTGGCAATAATTTGGCTGCACCATGAGTAGGTGTGCTGACAGCAGAGCACATGCTGGATGTCTCTGCAGAGTCCACGTAGCGTGAGATTAGAGAGCGATACCGTCTACCGATCGTGGCGATCAAGGGCACCTTGTCATTTGAAAGCGTTATAATGGATTTAATCTGTACGAGGATCAAATAAAAATCATTATTCACAAGAAGAATGCTAAATTCGCAGATCTTACCTCATTTTCATAAGGCCGGAAAACGCTTATAGGACGCAGGGTGAGCAACTCGGCAACGATTAAGCAACCCCAGGTGGTTCCAATGTACAACTCCGTATTGTGAGCCGCCAGCGCCGAAATCTGGCACTTTATCAGGTTCACATGCTCATCAATCGCGATGCTTTGCAGGGACTCGGAGCAGGGCAGCAGCTTGGAGCAGTCCAGCTTGTTCTCAATCCGTTTGGACACCACACCCCACTGGTACACCATGCAGCCGGGATATAGACAACTAAAGACGTGACTGTCATTGCTGCACATGCGGGCCACCTTGACGTCCTCGATTAAATTAGGTTCTTCGCTGTGGCACAAAGCCTGATGGCCGGACACCCCGGTCTCGTTCAACGGGAATACATTTATTTTTCCGGCTATTTCGCCGCACCAGAGTTCGTAGTTTCTATAGGAATCACACATAAAATATTGCAGCGTTATGAAGATTTAATAAACTTACCCATCTACAAAAACTGAGCAAGCTGCATGCAAAACAAAACCAGAACAGATCTCCGTGAGCACAAAGGAGCCCTCGGCAAAGGCACAATTGCTGGGAACTTGAGTGGCGTCCACCAGAAACACCCGACCATTGTGTGTACCCACGGCCACGCGAGCTATCCGCTCCATGTAGACCAAACTGATCACAGCTGACTTGATGGCCGGATCGAGCATGTAGGAAAACAAGTGGGCATAGCTGGAGGTGCTATAAGCATGTAGGTTTCCGGAAACGTCGCCCATCCAGATGGCGTCGCCCACCAGGCAGCAGCACAACATGTTTATCTTGGGCAACCGTTGGGCTGAACGAGCCCGTGAGTGGGCACCGTTTTCGGGTGTCTTGGGCGGAGCCACCTGTGGCTGTGGAGAACAACTGATGCTGTTGCACTGCACCAGGCTACCAGATGGCGTGCAGTCCAGAATGTCTATGCGGGAACCAAAGGAGGGAAGCCACAGCTCCAGGCCGCTACGCTCCTCATCGCCAACGCCGACCAGCGACTGAAAGACTCCACATACAATCTTCTCGCTGTGCGGCATGGCAACCACATCCAGCAAGTGAATGCACTCCGGGGCACTGAGTATAGAAACAATCTGACTTGCCGTGGGTCTCCGACGCGGCTGTTCGTGCCAACACAGGACCATGAGATCCAAACAACAGGTTGGGAACTGGGTTTCCCTCTGCGTCAGAGCCGGCCGACTACCCTCCAAGATGCACTCTTTAATGGATTCGTGCCCCTCGAAAGGTTGTCGCAAACTGATGTTCTCGTATATGAACATGCCGAAGGAAAAGCAGTCCACCTGCAAATAAAAAGTTTATAACGTTACAAAAATAAACCAATTAAATTAAAAAGATCCTGAAAGAGTTTAATAACTCACCTTCTCAGTATATTCCTCCTCACCATTGTAGCGTATGATCTCGGGAGCCATGAAGCCTTCTGTGCCGCCAAATCCCTTTGCTCCGCTGGGTGCTGTCTGCCTGCTGATTCCATAATCGGCAATCTTAATGTGCACACGGTTTCGCGGACTGTCCTCGGTGTGTGGCTGTGGGAGCTCCCAAACCAGAACATTTTCCGACTTCAGATCTCGGTAGATTATTCGTCTGCGATGCAGATACTCTATTGCCCGAGCCGCCTGCAGTACAAGGGTCTGAAATGTGTGCGGACCCATGTGGGCACCAATGCGTCGATACTGCCGAAGCAATGCATCCAGACCACCTAGAGGCGCTAATTCAAGGACCAGAGCTAATGGTTTAATGCAGATCCCCACCAAGGGCACAATGTTGGGGTGCTTGAGGGTGAGCAGTACAGCCAATTCCTGGCGGGCAGTGCAGTAGGCCTTGCAGGAATGCTGCAGTGGATCCCGGTCCCACTTGCCTACAGCCACTTTGAAAGCCATTAGAGCGCTCTAAAAATGTATTAAATTCTTTAGCATTGAAAACGATTATCCGTAGTTTGCAGTACTCACCTCCTTGGCCCGAGCTCCGGGAGGCACTGGTTGGAGCATTTTCATGGCCACCGGCTTAAATGATCTGGCGCCCCTTATCTTGCAATTTGCCTTAAAGACGAATCCAAAAGCTCCTCGACCAAGCAGTGATCCCTTAATAATGCACTCGCTTGGAATAGTGTGCTTATCGGGAATATCGGCAAATATGACATCCGGAGCTAGCTGAGCCATGGACTGTTCCAGATGGACTGGGCAACTGATCTTGCTTTGATTGTAAACGGACAGAATGCACTCCTCAATCATCCAGGCGTAGCAAACATTTGAGTTATCGGGCAGGTGATAGCCAGGATGACCGTCCACCGAAGTGTTGCGTGACGAACCAGCGGAATCAGGACCTACACCGGAATCTGCATCTGATCCAGCGCCCAAAGAATCCTCCGATCGACGCTCCCTCCTTGCTGTGGCATTAAGATACGCAGAGAATACGTTCAAAGCACCATCTTCACCGGGATCACCAACACCGTGCAGAAAGTATGCTCCGGCTCCGCGTCGGCTACTTCGACTTGGTCTATTGCATCCCATGGCTGGCAGATCCCGATCCGCGGGTTCGTTGCTGTGCTGCAACTGCAGCTTCCAAAGGCAGCGCGGACACAACACCAATCGGGTGATTAGGAAACGACCCTCCGATGTGTGCACAAATCGCGTTCCCAACGAAGGATACCAGTCCTCTAGAAGCAAGTCAATGTGATCCACAGTCAGGGCCAACAACTTGGCCACCTGGGACATGTGCGGCTGCAGCTCAGCCAGCAGCTGACGTTCTCGGTCATCCACTTCCTGGGATATGTTCACTTCATGAAGCGGAAAGTAGACTTCCAGAATGCTGGAGGAGCTCAAATTCACATCGCTCCATATGCCGTCTAGTTTCAACTTAAAGCGATTGCCATTGGTGCGAAAGGGTTGCGTGCGCTCAGTGTTTTGAAAGGGTACTTCCCAGATCTTGAATATAAGAATGGGTCCATAGTAAAGTGCTAGGCCTGTCTGCCACAGATTCCATTGGGTATCCTGCTCCATCGAAGTGCGCAAATCAAAATCCATATACTTTTGAGGAATACGAATTGAAATTAATGCCTAACATATATCAAAAGAAAATGTTCTTCACTTACATCTTGCGAAGCCACATAGACGCCTCGAATTGCCTCGATTATCTGCTCATCAGCGAGAATCCGGGTGATTAATCTCGACCAGAAACCGGAGGGGAAATAAGTCATCAACAGAATGCGTCGTAGTCCCTGACTAGCCGTAGCAGAAGAAGCTGGTGAAGTAAGCGCTGACCTCTGCTCGTAGATCAGATTATTGAGATTCACTTCTTGCGAGACGGAGCACCCTAAACTACGACCGCGGGATCGTTGCGAAAGTTTTATTGTGCTTCCAGAGTTGGGTGTGGCTGACTCCTGCAACGGCAGCAGGGATGGAATGAGCAGCGTTCTCGAATCCCACGTTAATGCCACCTCGAACTTGTTCAACAAGCTGACAATATAACTAAAAGAAATGGTAGAATAAGATAATTTCATAATTTTTACATATTTCATTTTAAGACCAACCTTCGGTTTCCATTTCCTTGAACCTGAGCACTACGAAACAGCAGCTGAAGATCGTCCAACTTCATTACGCCCGTGGGAGCAAATGGATTAATCTCCCGCACGGTGACCACATGGGCCAGCATGTCGCACAGCCACTGCGGATCGAGGAAGTAGTAGTCCCTCAGCGTTGCATCGTCGTAGTGCAACAAAACTCCATTTTCGTGGCACCATGTGGTGGCCTGCTGCAGCTCGGCGGCATCCCGAAAGCTCTTGTAGTTATGCAGTCGCATCTGTTCGGTGACCAAGCGTCTGTATTGTTCACCATCCAGTACAGGATCTCGGCCAGCAGCGCGCAAATTGCAGGCAATTACATTTACAATGTCCTCCAGGGCAATGTAGCTGGCCGGGATCTTCTGCAGGAGCATGGGCTCCTTGGAGCCAGGCGATCGCAGTTGCATGGCGGTGTCGTAAATGATGTTGGCCAGTAAATGGATATTGTGCAGGGTCCTAAAATGTAAAATCGATTGTTTTATTAAATCATTTTTTACCACGTGACATATCTTATCACTTACCGACAACTTATTTCGATGGAGTCAATCACCCGCGGCAGTCCGATTTTTTCCGCATCAGGAATAGCGATGAACTTTTCACGAATCAGCTGCTGCAGTTGCTCTGCCTGCTGAGGAGAGATAGATTCCCCGACCGCATCAAAGTGTGTTCCCACAATTATAACTGGAGAGTTGGGCGCCCTAGCCTGAATGTTGCCCAGCCACTGCAGCAACTCCGCCAGACCCTTGTGACCGTCGCTGATGCGCCATAGCACCAAATACAGACTCCGCTTGGACAAAAAGTATTGGTGGGTGGCGTAGTACTCTTTCTGGCCACCAAAATCCCAGGTCCGAAACACCACCGGGCCATGGGAACCGGGCGCCCGCTTGCGCTTCTCACAAATCCAAGTTCCGATGTCTACGCCTACCGTTGATATATTAGCACTGGAGGCGGACGAGTGACGGTGAGATCGAGAAGTGCTGCGTGCGTGTCCCATCCGCTTCGCCCAATGATTTTCGCTGGCGCGAGATCGGTGAGAGCTGGAACTAGAGCCCGAGCCCGCTCCCTGGCGCAGCAAATCCAGCAGAGTGCTCTTTCCGATTCCAGCCACACCCACCACCATCAGCTTCATACGCGCATACGGCTGAGCATCTTCGTAGATAGACTTAAGGTATCCCACAATGTCCATCGTCTTGTGCTTCTTGCTCTCGATCATGGAACGCAGTGGCTCCTGCAGGAGGCAACCGCGCGTGTTTAGATTCCAAAGCCGCGAGAGAAGACCCAAGTGTGGTGGCAGCTCCGTGATATTCACATTTCCACTTATATTCAACACTGAGAGACTGCTCAGTTCGTGCAACGAAGCGGGAATCTCCTTCAGACAGTTGTTAGTCATATCCAGCATCGAGAGGTTGGGAAATATCACTTTTGACCGGTTGACGCCTACCACACTCCAGTCGGCGTCCTCGCTCTCGTTAAACAGCGTTGTGGCGTCGTCAGTTGACAGCTGGATGCGGGTGAGTAGGTTGTCTGCCAGGATCAAAGTGCGCAGCGCCTCCAGGCGCAGATGACGCCTATGACGGCAAACGCTCTTAAGCACTGAGGCACGGAAAGATGTGGCGGAGGAGCAGCTGCCCTTCGAGGAAGTCGTTTTGTAAGCTTGCTCCTCTTCGCGACCTTCCGGCAGCTGGACACAACTGTAGCACAGTAGGTGCGGATCTGATTCGGTAATCCGTGGCAAACTTGGCCAGCAAGAGATCTCATTGTGGCTGAGGTCCAACTGCTTCAGGGTGGCCGGATAGCTTGTTACATGTCCCATGGAACGTAGACTGTTGTACGACATATTCAGTCGGGTTAAATTGACCGCCAGGCAGGGCAAAGCAGCAGGAATACTGGTGAATAGATTATTTGCTATATTCAGGCTACTCAGCTGGGAGGTGCCCATCCCAGGTGTCTTTCCATCGCCGAAATCCTGCTCATGCTGCCACTTCATGTCATTATCGGTTATGTCCAAGGAACTTGACCAGAGATTGCGATGGGTAAGCCGCTGCTGCGTCACATTTCTTGGCTTGTTCGATGGCGTCTCCTCGTAGGCCTGCAGCTGCAGTTTGTCCAGGCTTAGCAGCGAGCTGCTCGTCTGCATCGGCGGCACAGGAAGATCCCGCAAAAGGTTGAAGGCCACGTTCAATTCGCGCAGCTTGGGCGCACGCCACAAGTCGAAGGGAAGCTGTTGGAGCTTGTTATTCGAAACATCCAGAATAGATAGAGCGGGTAGGTGAAAGATGGCGGCCGGCAGAGTTGTCAACTGGTTGTCCTGCAGAAAGAGCTCATCCAGAACGGGGCAACCATATGATTTACCCAGCGGCGCTGGCAGATCGGTGATCTTGTTTTGAGCCACATTCAGATACCTAAAATAAATTAATTGTTATTATATTGGCAAGTATGTTGCATTATTAAAGTTCCTCACTCACTTGAGACTAACCAGATGAAACAACTCCTGGGGAATTGCCGTGAGAACATTGTGCGAAAAGTCAATTCTCGTGATAGCAGTCAGAGCAACCTCATCCAGTCGGGGATGCGACTGCAGCTTGGGATTTAGCAGCAACACCCCGCTGACCATCCAGGGTACTCTTACCACGGACAACTGGACACTGGAGCCCATGCTGTGCCAGTCGATGATGGTGGGTACGTTGGGAAACATGGCGCTGTAAGATATGTTGCTCGTGGACGGCAAAAACACGTTCACTTCCACCGGCGTGGGCAGGCCCTTCTTGTTGATCTTGTAGTCCGAGTCCGGATGGACACGTCGTGCCAGGAGGCGACTCAGGATGGCCTCGTCGCTGCCAGTGATAGCCATTCCGATGGCCGAACCATTGTCGTCACGGGCTCCATGCTTCAGCAGCAGATCCAACATGGCCAGGGACCTTTGCTTGCAGGCCTCTGCAATGGGGACATTGCTCAGTCCGTAGATCTCCTCGCAGCACTTGGGGTCGTTGTGATCTTCCACTGGCTTGGCCACAATATTCGGATTTGCTCCGTGCTGAAGCAGAGACTGCACCACGTCGAGATGTCCGCCCCGAACTGCCGCTAGCAAAGCTGTTTCCCTCGCCGCTCCACACAGCAGATTCACGTTGATGGGACACCTTTGGCACTCGGTGGACTCGGGAGATGCCTGGTCTTCGAGTCCTTCCGAATCCCCAGATATGTGCAGCTTGGACATGATGGCCTGAATGCCAAACGAAATGCGTTTCCTGGTGGGCGTGATGGGAGTGCTCACCGAGCTGGCGGTATCGCCCAACGTGCGCCGGCAGTGGAGCTGCCACTTGAGAAGCACTCCAACCAGCTGCTTGTTGCCCAGGATGCTGGCTATATACAGACTGGTCTGGCCCGTCACATCGTGGGCGTTGGCGTCGAAGGGCAGGCGCCACTCCCACTGACCCTCCTCGTCGCGATATGTCTGATAGAGGTAGTCGGGATAGCTGTAGCTAATAAGGAGTTCCAGCAGCTTGATGTGTCCATTGATGCAGGCGGCGTGTAGCGGCAGCCAGCGCTCTACAGTCGGTTGCTGGATCAGTTCTGGGAAGCGGTCAAGCATCAGCCGGGCGATGCCCAAGTGTCCGCTGTGAACGGCGGCGTACAAGGGGGAGTACTTGGTGACGGCATGGGAGCGGCCATCTGCTCCGGCATCCAGTAGTCGCTGGGTGATGCTCTCGTAACCGGACTGGCAGGATCTGAAAGGATAAACCCATTATTATGGCCCATAAGTTACTAGGTGTTAACTTTCTCACATGAACAACAGGGTATTTGCTCCTGAAGGAGCCATATTGACTATAATCTGCCGCTCGGTTCCCAGGGCCGCCAGCAGGACCCGCACGGTCCGCTCATCTCCAGCACTCACCGCCGTCCGCAGTTCTCCGTGCTTGATCTGCCGCACTTCTTCGCGGGCATCTGTAAAGGCGAAGAGATCTCTTTGTTAGGCATATGTTGGCCAAACACCCAGCCTAAGGCTTTCTTCAATTCCCACCCCGTATTGAGGATGCCCCAATGACCTCATCCACGAAATAGTCGCAGGCCTCCAGAGCGGTTTCCGTTCCAGGCTTGGGCTGCTCCATGCTAAATTTCCAAGACATTATGTAACCCAAATCGATGCCGCACAGCCCAAAAAAATAGCTGGCATCGGAGGAGTGGACCGAACGCGTCGCTGGCGAAAACTGAACTGGGGAAAATCGATGGCCGTTGCCCGGGCCACGTTTTTGTGGTCATTGATCCAGGCCGGATTTGGACGCACTGCGCAAGACGAGACCGAAGAAGCACGGCAACTGTTGCACGTGGTCAAGGACTGGCATTGGATGCGTGGCATCTGTTTTGTTTTGATTTCTCGCGTGGGTGTCGAATGGCCCAGTGGTTGCAGCGCACCAGTTGCTTTCGATGTGGAGAAGTGGTTGCATTTTGAAATTGACCATTTTGCGCGCCCCCATTTCCACTGCACCGGAGTCACCCTGTGCGCGTGATTGGTGTTGTTGAAAAACCAATAACAACTGGTGGAGTTTTAATTGCACTTCCACTTGGGTTAATTTACAAAGGGCAGCAATTAACCTTAGTTTGCCCTTTGACCGGGTTACAAATTGCACAAAACCAACATTTTTAGACTGATTTCCATAAAACTTTGTCTCACCTTCATCGGAGTCGCTCATTGCTCTGTATTGTGTAATTCAGCAGATCCTTAAGTCGTTCATCTTCCGCTTTCTATTGCTTAGGGTGTGGCGAACAAAGGCCTAGTTATAGCACCTGTTTTTTTTGTTTCATAAAAATATTTTACACATTTTGCGAAATTTTCACTTTGTTTACCTTTTTGAAGTGATACCATTTCTTGCTTGGCAAAAAACACCAAAGAAATATGTAACAGAGTATCTTTTGTTGCTGTTAAGCGCAAACTTGACAGTGATTTTGCAGTGACTGTTATTGTGTTTGAAAATTAAATTAAAAAAAAGCAATATATTTAATTTTTGCAACAAAAATGTAGCATAAACAATGAAGCTTCAATTCAGAAACAAAAAATCAAACATACAATTTTTTCAAAATCTCCCCCGACAAAGTCCTACCTACGCCACTGCAGACCCAAGAATCACACATGAATGGCCAATGCTGATTCACCCATGACTCATAACAAAAGCAATTGAGTTTTTGGAACTTGTTCATTTGTATGTAAATTCCTTATTATTAACTACATTACATTTTAATTATCACTGCTGTTTTCATCAATCCTAAGTTCTAATTCGTTATGACAACTCTTCTCGAACCGCCTTCGTCTTTTGCACGCATTATTTTTAATGCATTGCATGGCTTTTCTGAGCGACTTCTCCGCAGGCTTGGAGCTATCGGCCAACCGAATAGCCTCTAAAAGTAAATATTGTCGATAAAAGGGTGTAAAACAGTGGTATTACATTGATATTGTAACCCACCTATAAGGGCAGCGAAAAAATTGCTGTACGTTCGCAGGCATTTTTTGTTTTGCGTCCCATCCACATTAAAGTCCACGACTAGTTCTACAGCCAGAACTTTTTGTAATGATTTCGAAAGAGGCGATTGACTAAAGATGTTTTTCATCGTCATTAACCTACGAGCAATAAAAACGAATATTACTCAGTGAATTGGAATTAAGTAATGAACTCACATATATTCCTTGAATGTCCGGCTTCATAATACTGTCTATGTAAAACAGATCATCTTCTGTTTTTATAGGAAAATTGGTAATGCCATTTTGCGGGGAACAGTTCTCCTGACGGTTAAATAATTCCTTGATTAATTCCTTTTGAGAGGCCACTGTTTCAGCGAGCAAGGTGACGGTCCTTTCAAGCGATTCAATGGAGCCCCTTAGTTCTTGATTTTCTGCTGTGATAGAGTTGAGATATTATTACGTATGTTAATATAAGGTTTAAAAAGTTAGTAAACTACCTCGAATAACTGATATTATACGATCTTCTGCTGTTGGATCCCAGCTGACCATTTTCTGTAAAATCAAACGCAAATTCAAAACTGACTGTTGTTATTTTTTACTAAGCACTTGCTTGATTGGATCTTAATCCGCTTTCCGAACGGCTGGCCTGACATTTCCACTATTTTTCTTAATTTGTTGTATTTTAAATCATCTATGGGCTGTTGGTAAAAACAACACTGCCCTCATAGACCAGGTACTAGGCTAGGAATATAAACACTAATAATATAAAGTGTTTATATTCTCTTTGCTACTATCGATATAAATCGTGGATAATTTCAATGTCGTGTTTATCAAGGTTATTCTTCTCATGGTAGTGATGTCGGAGAATGTAGATTCCTATCCTCCGGATAGCTTATCAGGGGGTTTTGACTTAACGTTGTTGGTACAAGGCCACAGGAGTGGTTTGCAAGGAGCTCCAGGATACGATCGTATATAAACATTTCCATTATTAAAATATGGTTAATTGCTGGGCTGATTATTCAAACGATCGTTTGAGGTAAGAAACATTTGAAATATTATATTTATATTAAACTAATATAAAAGTTATCAACAAAAGAAAACGGTCACCCGAATAATCAGGATTGTGTCTCCGCTGTGGGTGTACTTGAGTGACCGTTTGGAATATTTTCGGTATATTTGAACCCCAGCGAGTGAACAGTTAATAACCGAAACCGATAACCGAAAAATCGGAGCGTGTCTCCACTACGTGTGACCGTTTGCAACATTTCCGATTAAAGCCACCGATAACAGACGATGTTAACAGACGCCTAACAGCACGTAACTCAACAATACAAATAAAAACAATTAAATATTCCTTAATCCGACACGAGTGGGGCCCAATTGCACGGTGTTTTCGAGACACAACAAAAGTGCGGGATGGCCGAAAGTGGGCAAAAGTGAAGGCCGCTGCTGGAGAGCAAGTAAGGAGCAGCAGAAACTGCGCAGCTCACACCCAAAAAAAACGCGATAAAGGCGAGGGCCAAATGAAGATGAAAAACAAAAACAAACGGCCCAGGCCAAAAAGCCAGTGAAATTCGTATAAAAACTTAGCGATTCGTGTGCTTCTCAGGCTCTTTCTGCCTAGCTGCAATTTCCATATTTTTGTGGCATCGCGACTTAGAGATGAGACATCGGTGCCGCGTAACTTTTGGCATACCCTTTCCGCGAGTTCAACTCCACCTGTTCGGTCATGGAATTTGACCCGTCGCCTTTGAAATGTGCCCTCAAAAACTACGATTCTTCGAGTTTACAACTTCCTTATCAGCAGACCCCTTCAACAGGTTCCTAATATCCCAAATCTTGACCTTTCAACTCACTCGTGTTATCCAGAAAAACATCGTTAGGGCATTTAAAGGTCGCCATGGCTCACCCTGAATTCTTGTTTTTGTTTTCAAGTTGACCCCCTCCCACCGCCCGCCCCTCTCAACTTATGACCGTGTGATTCATACTAAATATAAAGTCAGCGTTTTTGTTTTAATTAACAAGAACTAACGACTTGGAGGCGGAGGTTTCTTTCTAATTCAATACCATGGCGAAGGAGGGATTGCCATTCCCATGTCTCAAGGTGGTTTTACACGCTGTTAGAACTTGGGATCGGGGATCCCTATAGTAGATCTACAGATCTGCGCGGGGAAAGCCAGGGGGTCACCTTCTTATCAAATCGAGTGGGCGGTTGATTTTTGGTAATTTCCGTAATTAGACACCAAAACAATTATCGGTATATATCACCATCACCATATGTTTTCCTTCAAGTAACCCGGCGCCACCTTCTGATTTGTTCACAGAGATTGGCGAGCTGATTTAAATGGAAAACTTTGAAAACAACAAACTGTTGATAAGGAAACAAGCGAAATGCCAACTAAGTAAGTTAAAAGACGCCACAGAGGAAGTTAACTAGGAGGAGGATCCGTTCGAAGATGAACCACGCCGGCGTCGCCATGATGGACAACCGGTCGCTGGCCTACGTTGCCCACCTGCCCAAGTACGAGCCACCTGTGCAGGAGGAGTTGGAGCCGCCCTGCATGCGCTTCTCGGTCAATCTGTGGAAGAACGATCCGCTGGACTGTGTGGATCTAATCTGCCTGCTGCCCAATGGCTTCCTGCTGGGGCTGCGGGTCACTCCGGCGACCACCATCCAGATGGTCAAGGCGGAGATGGTCAGCCAGGCCAAGCAGATGGCGCTGAGCAATATGATCAAGGAGGCCTGCGAGTACCAGGTGTACGGCATCTCGACCTTCAACATAGAACCCTACACGGACGAAACGAAGCGACTCAGCGAGGTGCAGCCCTACTTTGGACTGCTCAGCCTGGGCGATCGCACGGACGCGACCAGCTTTAGCAGCGACTACGAGCTGACCAAGATGGTCAGCGGGATGATCGGCAAGTCCTTCGACCACCATCGGACGCAGGGCACGCCCGAGATCGACGACTTCCGGCTGAACATGACGCAGATCTGCGACAACATCGAGGTGGAGCGCTCCGTCTACACCTGGCAGCAGCGCCTGCTCTATGAGCACCCCCTGCGACTGGCCAACTCGACGAAGATGCCCGAGCTGATACGGGAGCGGCATCCGACCAGGACGTTCCTCATTGTGGTGAAGAACGAGAACGACCAGAGCACGTTCACGCTGTCGGTGAACGAACAGGACACACCCTTCTCGCTGACGGAGAGCACGCTGCAGAAGATGAACCGGTCGCAGATGAAGATGAACGACCGGACCGCCGACTACATACTCAAGGTGAGCGGTCGCGACGAGTACCTGCTCGGCGACTATCCGCTGATCCAGTTCCTGTACATCCAAGAGACGCTCTCGGACTCGGCGGTGCCGAATGTGGTGCTGCAATCGGTGTACCGCCTGGAGTCGTACATCAACCACCACAACGAGCAGGCCATGGTGTCGAAGCGATCGCAGCCGAAGAAGCAACTCGCTGCCCTGCTGCCCAAGTCGCCCTCCTCGCTGTGGGACATGGGCAATTACTTCCAGCTGACGCTGCACAGCATCTCCAATGTGAACTACGACAAGGCGCGCGCCTTCAAGGTGGGCGTCCATGTGGGCCTGTTCCACGGCGAGCATAAGCTGTGCGCCCAGCGAATGACGGACGCGCCCAACGGCAGCTTTGACACGTTCTCGTTCAACGACCTGATCATGGACTTTGACATACAGATGCGCAACCTGCCGCGGATGACACGACTCTGCATAGTGATCTTCGAGGTGACCAAGATGTCGCGCTCGAAGAAGTCGTCCAACAACAAGGACAGTGCTCTGAAGGACGTCTCCTACAACAAGAACCCGCTGGCCTGGGTCAACACAACGCTGTTCGACCACAAGGACATCCTGCGCACCGGTCGCCAGACGCTGTACACGTGGACGTACGCGGACGACATCCAGTCGGACGAGGTTTTCCATCCGCTGGGCACCATCGAACCTAACCCGCGCAAGGAGGAGTGTGCCCTGGTGGACCTAACATTCCACAGCAGCGGCACGGCAAGCGTGCGCTATCCCAGCGAGGAGGTGGTGCTGCAGTATGCCGCCGATCGGGCGCAGGCCAGTCGGCTGCAGCAGCAGCTGCTGGCGGAGACTGAGAAGCCGATCAAAGAACTGAAGGACCTGGTGGCCAACTATACGGGACTGGATAAAATCTACGAGATGGTCGATCAGGACCGCAATGCCATTTGGGAACGCAGGTAAGCCTATGAAACAGCATTTACCAGTTGAAGTTTTACCTTCTAACGATTCTGTGATACTTGCAGAAACGACATCATGCGCGAGCTTCCCGAAGAGCTGTCCATCCTGCTTCACTGCGTCTACTGGAAGGAGCGCGACGATGTAGCGGATATATGGTATATGCTCAAGCAATGGCCGCTTATTTCTATAGAGCGCTCTTTGGAGCTGCTGGACTACGCGTATCCAGATCCGGCCGTAAGACGCTTTGCCATTCGCTGCTTACACTTTCTCAAGTAAGACAAACCACATCAACAATTCAAGCTTCAATTTATCGAATCCATTATTTATTGCCCATAGGGACGAGGACCTGTTGCTGTATCTCCTTCAATTGGTTCAAGCCATCAAGCACGAATCGTATCTGGAAAGCGATCTGGTGGTCTTTCTGCTAGAGCGAGCCCTGCGCAACCAGCGCATCGGACACTACTTCTTCTGGCATCTGCGCTCCGAGATGCAGACGCCGTCTATGCAGACGCGGTTCGGCCTCCTGCTGGAGGTCTACCTCAAGGGCTGCAAACATCACGTGGCGCCACTCCGCAAGCAGCTGCATGTGCTGGAGAAGCTGAAACAGGGATCTCTGATAGCCAAGAAGGGCGGCAAGGAGAAAGTGAAGGCTATGCTGCAGGATTTTCTGCGGGACCAGCGCAACTCGGGTGTTTTTCAGAACATCCAGAATCCACTGAATCCCAGCTTCAGGTGTAGCGGCATAACTCCAGACAGGTGCAAGGTAATGGACAGCAAGATGCGCCCGCTCTGGGTGGTGTTCGAGAACGCCGACATGAACTCCAACGATGTGCACATCATTTTCAAGACTGGCGACGATCTGCGCCAGGACATGCTAACGCTGCAAATGCTGCGCGTGATGGATCAGCTGTGGAAACGCGATGGGTAAGCTAAAATGCAAGAAAATGTATACAAAAGCCGGGTTAATCGACTCATTACATACCCCCGTTAGTATGGACTTCCGCATGAACATCTACAACTGCATCAGCATGGAGCAACGTCTCGGTATGATTGAGGTGGTGCGGCACGCAGAGACCATTGCCAATATACAGAAGGAGAAGGGTATGTTCTCGGCCACGTCGCCCTTCAAGAAGGGCTCTCTCCTCAGTTGGCTTAAGGAGCACAACAAGCCCGCCGACAAGCTAAACAAGGCCATCAACGAGTTCACCCTCAGCTGTGCTGGCTACTGCGTGGCCACCTATGTGCTCGGTGTGGCCGATCGGCATTCGGACAATATAATGGTCAAGAGAAATGGACAGGTGGGTGAAGTGCGATTATTTTACATGGAAATTATTTAATGCGACACTTTTTCTTCAGCTCTTTCACATCGATTTTGGCCACATCCTGGGCCACTTCAAGGAAAAGTTTGGAGTGCGTCGGGAACGAGTGCCCTTCGTGTTGACCCATGATTTCGTGTACGTGATCAACAAGGGTTTCAATGACCGCGAGTCAAAAGAGTTTTGTCACTTTCAGGAATTGTGCGAGCGCGTAAGTTCAATGAAAAATATAACCATTGGGCAAAACACTAATATTATTTACATTTTCAGGCCTTTTTAGTTTTACGCAAACACGGCTGCCTTATTTTATCGCTGTTCTCAATGATGATTTCAACGGGACTGCCAGAACTTTCCTCCGAAAAGGATTTAAACTACCTACGTGAAACTTTGGTATGTTATAAGGGCCATTTGGCTGCGAAGCTCACGTTAACACATTGCAATATTCTGTTACAGGTACTGGACTACACGGAGGAGAAAGCACGCGAACATTTCCGAGCGAAATTCAGCGAAGCTTTGGCCAACTCCTGGAAGACTTCCCTTAACTGGGCCTCGCACAATTTCTCCAAAAACAACAAACAGTAAACAGACAACTACATCGATATCAACATGAACATCAAGAAGTTGGCCACGCGATCAATTCGAAGTCAACTCCATCTCCCACACAAACAAACCCACTCAGCAAGTCTAAATGGATCCACTTTTCTTTTCTGCCTGCCCTTCTGAGCCTCTGCAACAGGCGTAGTACAATTTCGTATCCAATTCATAAAGTTCAAAACTATGTGTTCACTATGTTAAGCCGAGATATACCCTATCGACACGTCCCCAAACCCCACACACAGACAATCCCTTGACCCATAGCTGATAATGTCGCTCCCACAAGTGCTCCAATATACTTTACTGTTAATTTGTACATTTACGTGTTCACCCAACCCATTCTTGTAATTTTTATCATTTATCGCCCCATCATACAGTGACCTTTGGACCCTGGAATTGTTTTGTTGTCTAATATTCATTTGTTGTTTTAACACCCCCGCACATGTACACTCGCGCTGAATGTGCAAAAAAAATTGTATCCTATTATGCTATATTAATTTAAGAGACATTTAACTCTATAAGTTTAATATTAACGATTTCTATCCCTACATTACGTTAATTGTGTACCATATAATTTGTGTCTGCTTTTGTACCAGCAAGGAATCATATTTTTGTGTGTTTCGGTTTCATTTTATAATGTTCTCTAATATTTGTAACGTATTTTGTAAATCGCTGGATAACTACAATTAAATGAAACAAATTAAATATATAAATGAACGAATGTATACAATTTAATCGAAAGAAGAAAAATATACATAGGTACCATAATATGCTTCTACGTTTACTGCATTCGTCTCAACAATTTGTGTTTTTCTTGAATGGGAAACCGGATTCGCAGACTGCCCGATCGCTCCATCTAAAAGTCAGGTGTCCCCAACTCAAAAAAACGTTTGTGTTTTAGTTTTCATACATTTAGTATAAGTTTTTATTGACATCAAGTATTCAGTTTCAGTATATACCTATATAAAATATATTTCTTTAAAATTAATTTTGTTTCCGTTACTTTACACACATTTCAACATCACGAGATGCAGTATTTTGAAACCCTTGCCTTACTATTTATATTTCTCGTTTTTCCAACATTATTTTCGGGTTTGCGCACATTGTTCGACAATGCACGTAGTACATGTGCTTAACAATAGCAACTCTCAAAAGACATCGATATTTAAATTAAAAACACTACGATTCAATAAAACAAAAACGTCGTACACAGTACCGTTGTAAAAGTCAAAATAAAATAATAGTCCCTAGACGCCTAGCTAACTAACTAATCAGTAGATAGTAAAACCGTATGGAATTTTTATGGAAATTTTATTCATATTCGTTTAATTTATCTTTTTTTGTAACGCTTACTAAAAATTTTAGCCGAATGCGACTTGCTTAACAATTTTCCAACTGAATTCTATGTCATGGATGGAAATTAATCTGAAGCTTCTCATTTTCCATTGGAAAAGAATATATTTCTACCTTTTCTTGCATATTTTGCCAGTGAGTAAAATATTAAGCAAGTTTCAAACGGCCTTGTGCCAACTTTTCTCGACCTCTTATGGAATCTTTTTTTATTCTGCGTAGTCAGATACAAAATATACAGTATTTTGTTAAAATCCGTTATAAAAATAGTTATATTAAATATATTGGTTATTTCTCGTGTATCGGTTTACTTTGTTGTTGTGTAAAAATACTGTATTTACAATTACAACTATTTACTTACACATAATCATATCAGTAAATATAAATAGTCATTTGATTTTATAAATAATTTAGAAAATATGAGAAACCGCGATTTGTTTTTGTCTTTTTGCGTTAGGAATATGTTTTTTTATTTGTATCAGTTTCAGTTGTACGAATTCCGGTATGAAATTGCCTGCTTAGGATCTTTTTGCTTTCCACTTTTTTGTAAATATTTTGTATATGTGAATTTTTGTACATTTTCATTTGTTTTTGATTGGACAGCATTGACGGCGAATTTGTACTAGGTAAAGATGTACAATATTTAGATGTTGACAGCAATTGTGAGGTTTAAATTTAGATCCGTTGAGGATATAAACTTGAACCTCACAAAAAACCATTCGACGTTAGTATGAAGAAAGAATTGTTAGTTCTTAGAGTCAATCAATAAATTTAGTAACTGGAAAAAAAGTCAATGTCTCTATGAAATAGAATAAAATTTTGGGAGGAATTTTTCGATTTTTGAACTGATTTAGAATGGAACATTCAAAATGAATTCAAAAATGCATTCCAACGACTTAGAAGAACATATTTTTTATTCGTATAAAATCTACCTAATACAAATGCCTGTCGTTTTGCGTTTTGGACCTCTATATTTAGGATATCTATAGTTTTCACCGTAGAATATCTATAAATGTTTGAATATTTATGGTCCTTTTGTAGTAAATTTGTTTTCTGTTTTACACGTTAATTTTTGTATCCCTAGTTTTGTTTTCATCGTTAAAGGCACAATCATTTTATAAAAATCTGTTCTTGTAGTTTTGTTAAATATACTTTAAAAAGTTATCTGCTGCGATCCGTAACTAAGTTTTCTTTTTTTCTAAAAAAATTCAGGTTCAGTCTGTTTCAAGGAAATGTTTTGATGAAAAAAAACGTAACTCTTTTTTGAGATTCTTCAAGACTTGCATTTTATACATCCTATAGAAAAATGTTTTTATTAGTATTACTTTTCATTAGTCGGCATAGAATAAAATTCCTTTGCATATTAAATATGTTTGTCGAAAATTCCATTTCTCAACTGATTGTATTAAAAGTTCTGGAACGGGTTTAAAAACATAGTTGATTTTTTCCTCGTAGTTTTTTTTCTCTTTTCGTATCCGTTATTTAAATGTTCGGCCTTAATTGAGAACCTATGATTAGGCTTAGGCTAAAACAATTAGGTTAGAACTAAACTAGCAGCGAACTTATCAAATAATATTACGTGTAGTTCAATGTCGTCTTAAGCGCTAGTAGTGCGAAAATGTACTTAACTCGATGGTTGGCCCAGAAACTGGGGCAGCTGGGGCGTGTGTATGTCTCAGTGCTTTGACAGATTCAGTGGTAAGTCTGAGGGAGAGAAAGAATTCGAATTCAAATTGGGTTTCTTAGTGCATAGCAGTTGCTTTTCCAATTCCTTACTGCTTGGGTAAATGTCATATTTTAAGGCGCACTGATGAGTTGCTCACCTGAACTTTGTTCATTCCTTAGGCTACTAGTATGAAACATTGCGGAGGAGCTGGCGCCGGAAGTTGCCGCCGAGGAGGAGGCGGATGCGCTCGAGCTGCTCGGCGAAGTGGAGGCGGTGCGATGACTGGACGCTGCAGACATTTGGTCGGTACTACTATCAGTCAGTTTTGGCGTGGCCAGGTGAGCGGGCGAGTGGTGGGTGGTCAGTGCAGCCGGATGAGGATGCTGGTGCGGATGGGCCAAGTGCGGATGCGTGTGGGGACTGGGAGCGGGCTGTCCGAAGGCGGCGGCAGCTGCTGCAGCCGCCACAGCGGCCGCCCCCACTCCGTTATAAGCGAACGCGTGATAGGGCGACTGCGGCGACAGTCTCGCAGCAGCTGCAGCTGCAGCAGCGGCCGCTGCCGAACTGCCGGCTTGTGGATGTGGTGGCAGCAGGGCCGACGCTCCCGCCTGATAGTGGTGCATCCACAGCGGACTGTGCCTCAGTGCCGCCAATGTGGATATGTAGGGGTGGTATAGCGATGGCGACACCACCGAGGGAATGTAGGCTGCTGCGGCCGCTGCTGCCGCCGCTGCTGCAGCTGCACTGCTGCTAGACGTGACCGGCGCCGCTGTCGGACTCCCGCCCGATCCATTGCCGTTCACCTGAGGCGGTGGCGGATACATATAGTAGTGCAGCGGCGAGCTGCGCTGCAGAGTGCGGCGGCTGCTGCTGCATGTGCCGCCGATCCGGAGGCGAGGCACTCCGATCCCCGGGCGAGGGGCAGCTGCTGCTGCTGGCCGACGGCGAGGCGAACTCTCGTCGGATCGATGCAGTCTTTTTGGGAACAGTGCGCGGCGTCGTGGCGGGCGAAGCTGGCGATGAGCGCGGCGGCGACAGATCCTGCGATGCTGAGCTCGTTGTGGGTGGACGACCGGCTCCCGCATAAGGATCCCTGTAGAAAGTGTGGCCATAGTCCACGGGTGATCCCGAAGGGTACGGTGGCGAACGCTTCTTGGTTCCAGCGTGCGAGGGTGATTTACCGTCGCCCCCATTGCTGCCGCTCACATCCGGGGACTTGGGCGAGGTGAGCAAAGCGCGCGGATAGCTCGAGGAGCTAGGCTGGTACAGCGAGTGGTGCGGGTGGTGCACATTGCTAATAATAGCCGCCGGATGATCTCCGCCCTTTTTGCTGGAGGAGGAGGACGTGCTTCCGCTGCCACTGCTTCCACCCAGCAGCGAGTGGATGCTGTAGGAGCTGTTGAGTCGCGTTGGCTGCGTTGACACTGCCGCTGGCGAAGTGTTCGATGAGCTAGAACCGGGACTCTGGCTCGGCTTTCCCTGGGGAGGGGCCAGATTCATCGGCGACGCCTTGCCAGCCGGTGATGAAGTCGAAGAAGCCTTTGCCCGGCTCCGTTTTCCACCAGCTCCCCCGCTGCTTCCTCCGGCGCTCCCGTTATTTACGCATCCGTTGTCCTCCAGCGACACCTTCTCGAACTCGCGCAGGATTCTTTTCCTGGGCGACACGTGCTGGTGGTGGTACTCGACTAGACGGCTGGCTGCTGTTGCCGACGAGGGCGGAGAAACCTTAAAGAAGACATTCCGAGGGTCAATTTTTAAACTATTTTATTAAAAACTAACAACATGTAATCTACATGGAATAAATACGGACTTATCTAGAGGGTTACGTTAAATTTGCTTCCCATTAAACTTGAACTTTGAACTAAGTGAATTACAAATTCGTTAAAACTCAAACACGAAACACAATTTACATATTGGTATGTAAATCGTAGTCTATTTAGAATGCAAGTAAAACTCACCTTGTGCGTCAAGGAGTGGCCTAAGCTGCCGATGGCTCCGCCACCAATGCGCTCTGCTGACGCCGTTGTCGTTGCGGATACCGCTGGTGCCTTCGACATTTGCTCTAGGCGTGCTGGTACGCCATCGATTAGTTTCTGGATGATGCTGCTGAGCTTGGCCCTCGGTTTCGGCTTTAGCTTTTCCAACTCCCGCCTTGAGGTCGCCGTTCAGGTCACCGTTCACGGGATTCGTGCTTTTGGGTGGCGCTGACATGGCTTCCTCGTCCTCGCTAGTATTCATCTTCTCCACAGTCTCTTCTTTTGTTTGTGCATCCACCTGCAGAGTGGGCGATGCTACTTTTGACTCACTGTCGTCGGTTACCTCTTTCTTGGGCTCCTTTTCAGGCCCATCAGCATCTGCCTCGCCTTTGATCGTTTCCGGTTTCTCAGTTTTAATCTCATTTGTGGATATGTCCGCCTCGGAGCTACCTTCAACGGCCTCTGCAGCTTCCGCTTTAAGAGTATCGTCACCGTTTTCCGCCTTGACTGCCGCCTCAAAGATGGACTGCTGCTCCTCGCTGGTGGTCAGCGGCTCATGGGGCCGCCGTCGCTTGCGAGCGGCTGTTTGAAGGGCAGCCCGGCCAAGTGCACTGTTCCTGGGGCGGTGATAGAAGAGCGATAGCTCTTTGGATATACCGCGCCTGGGACGAGACTGTTTCCAGGGCTGATCTCGCTGCCAGGGCGAAGATTGTATCGAGCTGTTGTCGTCCGAAACTGCAAGAGAAGGGGATATCATTAAAATGTTACAATAATGGTTGCCTAACAATTTAATTTCTGTTAACATAAAACAGATAATCTATTTATTTTGAAAGCGTTTCGGAGCGTTGTATAGATTCAATATAATGGAAATATTTGAGACTAAGCTTGATCTATAGAAATGAAGTCTTCATTAAGGTTCTTTAAACCAAATTTTAGAATACATAAATTGCAAGCACCGATGAATTGGGCATATTTCAGTTGAATATTTAACACAAGAAAACAACATAAATCCGATCTTGATAGTCTAGGAGATAAAGTGATGTCCTATACAATTGTGTTTTCAGTTTCATCGAAATTGGACTTTATCCCATACGTGTCATTGGACAATCAATTACATGCTTTGTAAATACTGCAGGGGTATATAATTTTGACCACCCGATGTTTTCATTCCTGTGGTTTAGTGGTTTCCCAATTGGGTTCTCTAACTATAAAGGATCAGTGATGTGATCCCGTGTTACGTACAGCTCAGCGATGTGGAATTCTCGTTCTTTGGATACGCTGTGGTCACCGCCGACGTCGGGGTCACAGTGGCCGATGTGGCCGCCGATGGAGGCCGGAAGGTCTTGCGCGTGACCGAGACCCAGCCGCTTTTATCGCCATCCTTGGATCGTGCCAGTTCCAATATGAATTTGCCATCTGCATTGGGGGAATTTCAATGGTAGATCTTTAATATTTCCGGAGAACTATAGTGAATAGAGCAATCTACTTGCCTTTGAAGAACTGCAAACGGCCGCCGTAGCCGCCCCAGCTGTTGTTGCTGCTGCTGTTGCCGTGCGTCGATATTGGAGTCCTGCCCATATCAAAGCTGCCGCCGGAAATGCTGCCCTTGCCGATCTTCGCTGTTCCCGCTGCCGCTGCTACTGCTGCAGTGGTGGGCAGCGAGCCAGTGGCTGCTCCCCCCAAGGAACTGTAGTCCAGGACGCCGCCCAGGACATCGATGGTGGGGGGCTTGGATGCAGTAGCTCCAACGATGCTGGCTGCCACTGCGGCGGATGCAGCCATGATGCTACTACTTTTTGGCGTCTTGGCATGCGGCAAAAAGCCATTTGAGGGGGTGGAGCTGCAGGATGAGGGCGTTGGCGTTGGCGTGGACGTGGGCGTGGTCGTCCTGCTTAAGTTGGTGGGCACGGGCGGTGGCAGAGGGGGAAAGCTGCTGCTGCTGCTGCTGCTACTACTGTTGCCGTTGCCATTCAGGCCATTTTTCAGTAGAAACTTGGCGGCCGCCTCTGCAATTATGCTACTGCAGTTGTTGTTGCTGCTCTCGTTGCCGTTGTTGTTGTTGTTGTGGCTGCTGCTGCTGCTACTGGCTGCGTTGTTGTTGCTGCTGCCGCTGTTGTTATTGCTGTTATTGTTGTTGCTGGAGTTACTGCTGTTACTGTTAATGTTACTTTTATGCTCATCGGTCATTGTTGTCTGTTGCACTCTGTTACGCTTGTGACGTCATTTAGACAGGGGCCTTCAAAGAGAAACACACATTCGTTTGCAACGAGCATTACATTTACCTCGCAATCTCGCATTTATAAACCGCATTGAATGGACAATTTAAATACCATTTCGCTCATTGTTTTTGTTGTAAATTCCTCGAGCAGAGTCCGCGGCCGGAAAAAACAGCGCCGACGGCGTCGCAAAGCAAAATATGCCAGCTCGGCACGGCGTTAGGAGCGTCTAGCACCATTTTCATGTTTTGGGGCACCGTACCCGATCCCCATTACTATTGCACACACATATTCTTATTGCATCCTGGCCACTGGCCCGTCATCCCACTGGGGCGGTATTTAACCAATTTCACAGGCACACACGGCTGGGCTTTTTTGTGCGTTTTCTTTAAGCCCAAATGTTAAGCACAAAGAGAGCACAAAACGAAGTGCGGACAAGGTGGAGATAAAATGGAAAAAACGTTCTCCAATTACCGTCAGCGGATATATCGATAGCCGAGGGTCTGGCCAAGCGGGGCGGTGGACCGAGTTACTCTAACTTATTTAGCGGCCAGTTGGGGGCGGGGGCAGCTGTTTCCAACCAATAAACTAATAAATAAATTTAAAAATTATCAACGAAAAAAACGCAGCTCGGTGCACTGTGTGACCGTCAACTGAGAACGGCAAAATCGCCAGAGCCAGGGAGTATGCTAGCTAACAGCCCGTTTCCACTGCTGCCAAAGTTTTCACGATTTGAATGTGGGCGTTTCCACTGGACATTTACGTTAGACCCTTTTCAGACCGAAAAGTTACCGCGAGCTTTACCACTTGATGGATTTTTTGAAAAGTGGGTTTGCATTTTTCGAACTAGAGTTATTTTGAAAATTAAAGACTCAATTATTTAAATTGCTTAATACATTTGAAAAGAACATAATTTTCGATGGCGTACCGAACTTAAAAACGGAAATGTACATTTCAGAAGCTCTTCTTTGGTATAACAACCAACAGGTGAACCAACTAATGTCAGCCTCGACCATAAAACTCCGATCAAGCAGGTAAGATTTTAGGAAAAGGAATTGACCAGTCGGGAATAGGGACCTTAACTTACGAAGAAAGCCCATAATGCGTTATGCGGTCAAAAGCTTCCTTAAAGTCGTTACAATAAGTTCCATATTACAATTTGGTCCCAAAGACCATGTTAAAATTAGGTCCCAAAGGTCATAAAAACCACTTATTTCAACGTCAAATTTTTTAAATTTTGGTTATATTGATTACATGAAAATGAACATAAAGTTTAGATATTAAATTAAAAAAATGATAATCTAAAAATCCTTCATTTAAAATGGTTTACTACTACTTTTTTATAAAATGTCCTTTCTACATATTCCAAATAAACGAAACATTGGCAGATTAAAACTAAGCGCCTTATATTTATCACCCACATTGAAATACAATCTTCAATTTAGTCGTAGAATAAAATATTTATTTATTATTAAGTCCAGAAGGTAAACATTAAGCGATAATATGGTATGTTACGATAAGTTCCCACACTTCAGCTAGGTAAATACTTATGGTTGCAGGTGTCTTTTTATTGCATATAATACTGTTTGCTCGTTAATCAAATTACTGGTAATGGTGAGCTCGGGCGGGTTAAAATATATATTTAAATAGCCTTTGCAACCGGAATACAACCCTTCTTCTGCTTCTTAAATTTAAACACAACTCGTTATCTCTCTCGTCCTAATGCAAAATATAATGTAAATCTTACGCGTATCATGTCGATTATCAGTAGGTTAGTTTAAGTATAGGCTATATTCGAGTTGCTTTTGATATGGGCGAGAAGTAGTCGATTGCACGAGAATGGCTAAGAATAAATGCTTAGTAGATATTGCACAAAGTAAATTGTAAGACGTCACAACAGAGGGCACACAACATAATAAATTAAATTTAGTTTTGTTTTGTTTTCCGTTTTGCCAACATAATTTAAATATCACAGACGTTTTGCCAATTGTTTAACTAATTTGCCGTTTTGCTTGTTAATTTTGCATGCCAAATGGGGAAAAACAGAGTAGAGAGAAGGAAATCAAACGAATCCAACCGGAGGATTCAAAATGTCAGTCAAATGTGGAAAATAAATCAAGTCTTGCGTTGAACATGGCACGTTATTGCTAAAAGGAAAACTGGAGCCAAGCCTACGAGGGTAAACTGCTATGCTTATTTATAATCTAGGCGTATTTCTGTGGTAAATACTAAGTGTTCTCGAACTCCTGGAAGAATGTTGGAGTGGGTGTATGTATATGCATGCTACTAGATGAAATCCAGCCTACGTCTAGTGCATGTTATCCACTCTGGGGAGACCCAAGGCAGCGCTCAAGTTGAGTCCTGGAGGAACACCTACTCCAACGCCCACGCTCACACCCACTCCAGATCCAACGTTGCCCTCGCTCTCGCTTTTCCAGGAGGACACGGGTATGTGGGGAGCTGGGAGGCAGTTGCGAAGCGTCTGCACGATCTGAATGGTGTCCATGAGGGCTGCAGAGAAGGAGGAGGAAAAGGAGGAGTCGGTAAGCATCTGAGATAGCTGGCGCACAGAACCGGTTCCCAATTTGGTACTCACTCTTCTGCAGACTCTCGCTCTGCTTGCCGTAGGGCTTGCACATAGAGGGACGTATGTAGGTCTTCATCCGCGACATGTTTCGCATCAGCTCCGCAAAGATCCGCACTATCTTGTCCTGGCCCACGGCCAAGTGATCCATGCGGTTGGCGTCGCCTGTGGCCCAAGCTCCATTATGCAGCGCCAGCAAATCCTTGTTTGACTCTATTGAATCCAGATTGGAGCTGAAATCGGCAGACATTTTGCAAAATTATGAGATAATCGAGTATTGAAAGATATATAAAAAAACAAGAGAGAACGCTATAGTCGGGTTGGTGTCCCGACTATCTAATACCCGTCACTCAGCTAAAGGGAGTGCGAACGCTGTATACGGGTTGGTGTCCCGACTATATAATAATGGTAACTCAGCTAAAGGGAGTGCGAGGGAGATAAAACTTTGATCAGACATAACTTTTTAACGAATGGTCCGATTTAAAAAATTTCTTCTACATCTCGATAGGTATTGATAACAGAACAAAACTGCATTCTTACTTTTCCAAAATATTGAAATTTTTATAATCGTATATAAGCTATTGTGGGCGTTAGAGGGGGCGTGGCACCTTTTTGAAATAAACTTGCGCTGCGTAGGAACTCCTAGAATCTGCATGCAAAATGCCAGTCTTCTAGCTTTTATAGTTTCCGAGATCTCAGCGTTCATACAGACAGACAGACAGACAGACGGACAGACGGACAGACGGACAGACGGACAGACGGACAGACGGACAGACGGACAGACAGACATGGCTAGATCGACTCGGCTAGTGATCCTGATCAAGAATATATATACTTTATGGGGTCGGAAACGCTTCCTTCTACCTGTTACATACTTTTGCACGAATACAATATACCCTTTTACTCTACGAGTAACGGGTATAACTATTATTAACCCCGTAAGGTTAAACGAAGTTTTAAAACTGAACCAAATTCCACTCACCGCAAGGAGTCAGCCACGTTCTTGTGAGTAATCTGGTCCAATGATGAGTGAGAGGAAGACGAAGAGGACGAATGCGGCGACTGAGATGGCGGCGGCAAAGGATGGTGACCGTGATGGGCTTGAGGACCGCTTGCAGATCCTCCTGCCGCTGATGTGGTTGTGGCAGACGGTGGCTGCTGATTGGCGGCTACGGCGGCAGCCACCGCCTGTGATTGCATCAGTCCCTGGATCTGAAGATTAGCGGCTGCAGCTGCGACGGCCATGGGATCAAAGTGCTTGGGATCGAGCTGGGCAAAGACACGTTGCTTTTCCAGCGGACTGAGGTGATTGCTAAGCTTCTCGAGACTCTGCTGGGCAAGGACGCGGTTCTGCTGTTGGATCAGGGCCGCCGTCAGTTGCTGCTGGTGCTTGGCAGCTGCTTGCTGTTGTTGTTGCTGCTGCTGTTGCTGCTGTTGTTGCTGCTGCTGCTGCTGTTGGTGATGGGCGGCTGCCGCACTGATCTGGGAGAGCTGCGTCTGGATGCTGCTCTGCTGCTGCTTGGTCAGGTGCTGCAGCTGCGGCGGGACCGGCACCTGCGACACCTTGCTCCCCGTCGACTTGGACAGATCAATCTCCACGTTTGCCGAACTCGAGCTACTTGCCGCACTGGACGCGGAACCGGCGGCCGAGCCTCCCGGTCCGGATCCAGTGGCTCCGCCAGGGGGCAGGTGGGACAGACGTTGCAGGAACTCGGGCGTGTTTACGCCCGGATACTGCTGCTCCATGAACGGCATGGGCGAGATACCCATGTGGTTCTTGTAGTAACGGCAAGCGGGACTGGGGCACGACTGCACCACCTCGATGATGAACTCCTTCTCCATCCCAAACTGATCCCGTCCGATGGTGTAGGACTCGATGACAGCCCGCACCGTGGCATCTACACTGAGATGCAGGCCATGCGGTCCCGACATGTGCTTCAGCATCACCGCGTTGGCAAAGTGCTCGAAGGGCAGCACAATCTTGCCATTGTCGCGCAGGATCAGACGACCCTGGGAGTCCAGAGTCAGCCGGTTGGCCAGCACCCTGTAAATGAGGGAAGTTAGGATGGGGTATACCAAAGAAACCACTGCCCACTCACTGCAGATAGGCGGCGCTGGGCAGCATGGCGTTGTCCTTGAGATCGCTGAAGCACTGCAGCAGCTCGGCACTCGGGTTCCAGCCCTTGTTTTGCAGATACAGCTGCAGCAGCATGTACAGCTTCTCCGTTACATAGCCCACTCCTGGCATTCCGGCATTTGGCTGGGGCAGCATATCCCCGCCGGCCACGCCCCCTCCGCTGCCACCGCCTCCGGGTCCCTTGGAGAGAGCCGCCTTCATGGTCTCGGACAGATCCAATTTGTAGTTGTCGGGATAAAAGTGCTTGGCGTGGTCCTGTAAGGATTGATTATGTTGATTGATTGATTGATACACACACTCTGAGACGAAGACGCCCGAACCCTCGCCTCCGCCACCGCCCACTCACCAAATTGTTCATTTTCGTCTGGGGCTGCGGATTCCTAATCTGAGTGACGCCAGCGTAGCATCCTGGATTCGAATGGCCAACGGTTGCAGTGGGGAATCACCCGTCGGTTGGGGGACGAGACTGGGCTAACTGGCGGCCACTGATCGGGGGAAAAAACTGTATGTGTCCGCCGCCTAATTGTGTTGTCCTTGCAAGGAAGTGGGTGGGGGGAGGCCAGCAGTGTGACCGTCGCGCGTCACAGCCAAAAGCCCAGGCAAGCAAAAGGCGGCTTAATTAAATCAAGTCTTTAAAAATATTAATACAATTCAATCTTTAAAATGGTTTTATATTAAGGAAAACACTTTTGTCTTAAACCTTTTAAAGTAGATACCATAATCGCAAACTTAAATTTATCTACCAAACTGCGTATTAACGTTCCATAAGTAAAACCGTCTTTACTAGCTTTTACACCATTTTAAGTTAAATGTAACGGCCGAAATACGAATTTTAAGTTATAATTTTTACACAAGGAAATATAAGTAAAAAGATTAATGAGTAATGTAATTTGAAACCATATTAGAAACACTCCCTTTAGCTAAGTAACTGGTATCTGGTAGTCGAGGCACTTGACTTTAGCGTTCTCCCCTGTTCTTTATACCCTTGAGGGGGTTGTGAGTTGGGGGGGGGGTTCAATTTGAGGGGGGGTGGTGTGTGGGTGTGTTTGGTGCGTGCGTGCGTGCGTGCGCGTTGTTGTTCGAAATGTCTCTCGTTTTAGGGGGAAATTTCCAAATTTTTTGTGGGGGGGGTAGGGGGGGGGGGGGGGGAAAATATATAATAGAGAATAGGAGAAAAAAAATAAAAAATTATTTTGGGGGTTTTGCAGAATCCTATTTTGGTTTTTTTGTTGGATTTGAAATTTTTAGGGTAAGGGGGGGAGGGGGGAAAAAAGAAAAAATAAATTATTTTTGGTTTGGTTGTTTTTTTTTTTTTTGTGTGTGGTTTGTTTTTGTTTTTTGGGGGGATAATTGGATGGGTGTGTGGTAGGTGGGGGGGGGTTGGTTTTTTTTTTTTTTATTTATTTCTTAATTCTATAATTTGTGTATATTAAAGTATACATTATAAATGATAATGCTTTATATCGCAGGACGCTCAATTAATTTAATAACCTCACTGATGGTCAAAGGCTTTTCCGATAAGGAATTCCATCACTTCAATCAAATTTCTAAAATAGCCTTTGCCATATTTACCCACAAATCGTATGCAAAATGCTAAGAAAGTAATGAAGGCAATCACAATTTTGAGCACGCAAAGTGCTGAAAATATATAAGGCAGCCCAGTGGGACTCACGATAATCCAAGGCGTAACAAGTCTCGAGGACTCATTACAGTTGAGGTGGGCTCCTGGTCAGGACTTTCGGTCGAGGGAGCAACCACCTGGGCCAACCCCCCGGATAATGGCCATTTTGCATGCGTGCCCGGTGAAATCCTGGGGTTGGGTAGCTATAGCAACTTCGCTCCCACCACGAGTCCACTTGTTTACTTGCCTTCCTCGGCGCCTTCGAAATTGCAGCTGCAATCGATGTGGTATTCAGTATCCTTTCGAGTTTTGAAGAGAGAGCAGCAGCTCCGGAAACCAGAACAGGATGAGGTCCTTCCCCCGGGTCATCAACTGGTCCCTTGCCCTCCTTGGGATCGGATCACTAATTCAAATTGCCAACTGTTCGCTGGTTATTCCGACGCCAAATCCCACGCAGGTGCCAACGCCACACACATTCCGCTTCCAGAATCCGCTGCAGTGCCTCAAGAACGAGTTCTACAACCTCAACCTATTCGACTGTGTGCCCTGCAATGAGGTCGCCGCCGGAGACGGGGGTCCTGGAAAACTGCAGCCCGACAGTGAGTGGTAGTATTGATCAAACAGAACCCAAAGGGGGAGGCAGGCTGAGGGGCAAGGAATTGCATGCTACTCAAGGAACCTCTGACGTTTCTCTTCCAGGAAGACCCTCACATTTTGGGTCATTCAATAATTTTTAATAATTCAAGATTAAAGTCTCTTTCGAAAGGTGTATTATTTCTGGGGTCATTGACCTGCTGACTTCAAGTTTTATGCACCCCACCCCAAAAATGGTCGGATCAGTTTTACACCAATGAACTCAATCAAATTTAAGCAAATGGGTTTATTTATTCGCTTAAAAAACAAAACAAAAAACTTTTTCAACCAAAAAAACAAAAATTGATCATAAAATGTTGTTTTTTTTTATTTTACAAATTATGATTACGGTCCTTTGTCCAAAGATTGCTTCCTTTTAAAACAATTATTGAAATAACTATTAATTTACCAAATATTTTTCCTTTAATTAAACTTAATTACTTAATTTTTTTTGATTTGGTTTGAGTATGGAAAAGTATTCAATTTTCTATCGCATTACATTCTAAAAATCGTACACAAATAATGATCATTATTAAATACGCTACCTTAATATAAATCTATATTTAATAACTGAAGTAAAGATGAAGTATTGGTAGAACTTGATTTAATATATTTGGATATCAATATTCCTAAATTTAATACTAATTTGCAATTAAAAGTTTTAATAATTCACAATTTCCATACTATTTTCTCGTATATCTATGCCCCATTCCAGAGTTCACCTGCAAATGCCCGATTGGTCACCTGTCCATCTATGAACGCGGCAAGACATGGCCCACCTGCGATGAGATTTGCACCCCGGACAGGAGCGACAACTGCACCTCCGTATGGCTTCCACAGCCCCGTCCTTCCACCCAGTGTAGCTATCGGTACCTGAACTCCACGTCTGTCTTCGCCAGCCAATTGGCGGTGCATCCGCTCATCACTGGCATTATCCTGACCAAGACGAATCCTGCGAGCAACAAGGGCGACTGCCAATCCTGCGATTTGGCTCATAATTTCCGCTATCAGGATTTCTGCTTGGCCAGCACCCTGCTCCGTCCGTATCTGCACTACAATGCCTTCTGGCAGGCCACCACCACCAGCTTCAGACCGGATGCAAGTGCACCCGGTCACTTCGGTGACCTCAAGTTCGTGGCCTTCTTCTGCCTGACCCTGCGAAACGATACCGCCTGCCAGCAGTTGGCCAATCTCTGCGTGCTCTCGCACTTCTCCCTGGAGAAGCACTCGCCCTGCAGCGCCTTCCTGCTCACCCAGGTCTCGGATGTGGTGATGAAGTATGCCCATTCCGGCGAACAGGTGCGTTCCCTGCAGCCGTTCCTGCTCTACAAGAAGGGCCGCGTTACCAAGGAACTGCTCTCGAAGACGCTTCAGCTGCCGGATCGCAAGGAGCTGCGACTTTTCAGCACCACATTTGGCCTGGATGGTCGACTTAAGCGGTGGGGTTCCTTCCAACCGGAGATGCTGAACATGTGTCAGCAGCCGGCGCCAAATCTGCGATTGGCTCTGCCAACGATGGAGTCGGAGGTCTCCTGCCAGCTGACCCTGGAGCGACTAATTGACCTGGCCAACCAGCAGGCCAACGACGACTTCCTCACGGTTTTCCTCAACTTCAGCAGCAACTGGCAGTTTCTTCTCCATCAGCTGCCCGTGCTGATCGAGACCCTGACGCCGGAGAACCAGGTGAAGCCAGGCTGGATAGGATTAGATTGCCTTCCAGTAGATAACTCATTGATTTCTCTCACTTTCAGCGTCCTCAGCAGGAGGAGTGGCAGCTGGTGAAGCGTTTCCAGTTAATCTCTGCCTCTCCGCGGGACAATCGAATCCACCAGTCATTGCCACGATACGAGGATGCCCACAAGCTGCAGCAGTACTACTCATTGCGTTATGTGGAGGACATGGAACTGCATTATACCCTGGACAAGGATCAGCCAGATAGAGTGGGTCTGCCCCTCATTCGGCTGCGATATCGACACATCGAGATGGGATCGGGAAATGCCTCGCTCTCCCAGCTGTATCCATTTCGCTTGAGGATTAGTCACGAGCAGGTGAAACGAGGCTGGGATTGGTTCGTCCTGGAGATGGCGCTGCCCTTCCTCCTTTTGGTGGCCTTCGCAGCTGCCATCTTTCGTCTCCAGAACTTGCGAAGGAGGAGAAAAGCCGATCTTTGCCAAATAAGCAGCCTGATCGAGTTCCTCCTGCAGTTGGCCGGAAATGTGGCCTATGCCCTGCTGGCCACTGCTCTGCTGCTCCTGCTGCTGCAGGCCTCCAGTCCACGCCTGCTGAAGATCCTGCTCTATCCCGCCTGCCTGCTGCAGTTGCTCTTCCTCGGCGTCCAGCTGTGGCGCTCCAGCCAGCTGGAACTGTTCCTCATCGACTGGGAGAGGCCGCGAAGCAGCTGCGAGGGGCAGCGCCTGAACCTGGACAGCTCCTCGCTCTGCTCCAGCGTGCGCACCTTTGTGGCCGAGAGCAGCGTCTCCGCCTGGCGGGTTCTCTTCACGGCCAATGCCTGGATTCGCCTGAGCGTGAGCCAGAAGTACTCCACCTTGGGTCAGGTGTTTGTGGTCGTCGCGGCCTATCAGTTCCTGGAGAGATATACGAGGGGCGATCTCGGACTGCGCTGCTGCTTGCTAGCAGCCGTTTATCTGCTCACATATCTCGGTTCAGAGTCATAGGACACCACCTGTTTGTGGCCAATCCCCTGCAGAAGTTCATCGACCTTTGCAGTCTGGCCAATATATCTCTGTTCTCGCTGACGGAACCGGGTTTCGGCTACTACATCCACGGACGATCACCACACGGATTTGCCGACACGGACATGTCCTCGATGATTTTGCAGCTTCAGAGGACCCAGACCATGAGTGGACGACGGGGATTGCTAATGGATTCGGATAAGCAGGCGTACATCATCCTGCCTCCCAGAAATCTTCAGTGAGTTTGGGCTGTAATTCTAGAGGGATATTGTTTTTATAGTTTCTATGGTTCAGCATCTACCTGGAGCGACTGCTGCTGCCCTTCCAGCGCAGCCTCACCGGCAGCCTCTCGCAGACGCTTCTCTATCAAAAGGACATCGTTCCCAGCATCGATGGCCAGATGGAGCGCACCTCCATCGCGTATGCCAGCGTCAATCGATTCTTCTGCGCCTTTATCGACCATGTGAGTAAAAACAAACAAATTTTAAAGAGAAAATTACTACTTTTTCAAGTAAAGGGATATTAGGAAATTAATTCGAAGAAAGTTTCACATTAGAAACAACATATTTCAATTGAAAATTCCCAAAAAAATATCAATTAGAGTTATAGAAAGTTAAACCACAATTTTTTGTTCTACTAGGTGACTCTCTAAAAATACTTTTAAAAAATAACTGATTAATTAAAAAGTTTATTAATTAAAATTAATGATTTGTCAAATGATAAGCTACATGGGATCTTAACTTTTATATTCGCTAAGTATCTTATAAGCTTTAGGATTTGTATTTTATTTCTAGTAGGTGGGTTAACAGTAGGAAATGTGTTTTATTCATCAGTTGCTTTGTAATTCAAAATGTAATATCCTTTTAATATGTAATATTAATATTTGATTAACAGGCCATTAAGGACATGGATTACATCATTAAGGAGAAATCATTTGCGGAGCAATTGCTTAACTGCGAAATTGACAACTACATTACTGAAAGTGAGTAGTTGTTAGGATTTTGCTCATTCAGATGCTGGAACTCCTTATACTTTCAGACAAAGGTACCTTTTACATCGACGACTCGTTCAGCTTCTCCCGAGTTCTCCTATTGGGAAACCATTTGCATATCTGTGTGCTGGAACTTCTCCTGCTGCTGTCGATCTTCCTGATGACCTCGAACTTGTTGATTGCAGCTGCGGCAGCTTGTTTGTTTAATATGGTAGGATACAAATTTGCATATTGATACACAAAATAGACTAATTTTCCAATTTAATTTCAGTTACTACGCCAAGTGTTCCGTTATTGGGTGCGCCGCAATGTCTCCCGCAAGACACTTATCGACGAGAGATTCCTCTTGTAGCCCCAGAGCGAGGAGCAATATCTGCGGGAGGATGGATTCTTTGCCATTTAAATGATATCAGAGCAGTACATGAAGTTTTCTTTTATTATTTTATAATCCACTCGATAGTAAGTAGTACATCCATATACAGTGGTTAATCTTTAGTTATCGTAAAACTTACGGCTAAAACAGATAAAATAATTTCCATAGTTTCACATTTAACATACAAACATTCGCAGATGCTATGCATGATCTACTTAGCTTTTGTTTTTTTTCTTGTTTTTTGATAGGATAGCACACATTGTCCTCCAGTGGGAGCGTCGTACAAACATTTATGCATGGCTATGTAATTTCATTAATATGTTTCCGCCCCTATATCGTTTCTATTGTGGCGTCGTTAGGAGTAGGTAGTTGACTTTTTAGCATCTAATTTTATTATATTTTTTTTTGTAGTTGTCCAGTGTGATTTCTGTTTGTCTCTGTTCTCTCGTGTCTTGCTTTGAAAACATCTAAGAAAATATCGACCTTAGCTGATTTTGGTTTTACTTTAGTTTCAATCCGGCATCATACAAAACTACATACACGCTCGGTTAAATATATATGTATAGGTGTATGAAAGGTGATTGTTTGTCGGAAATATGTATAGGTGATTATGTACATCGCCTGCGGGTGGCGTTACCCGCCGATCGATTGGTAATAAATAGAGCTAGTCACTCCTTACACCTACTGTATGCTATTACGTCAAACGTACAACATCCAAACATCAATGATTTGCTTACTCGTAAGTTAAGGGTTTGATTTATCTGCGGAACTTAGACGGCTAGAATGCAGCTAACTTATTTCAAGTGTCTTCTTACGCGGTATACGAATGTATGCTGTTCTTGGGATGAGCAGGAGCTTGCGGTTCCACACGAGTGTCCTTATTAGGTCCTACTGATGGATGGTTAGCGGTCAATAAATATCGTACATGTCAAATTCGAAATAAATGTAGAGCTTCGCCACAATGTTTAATTAAACGGTAATAATAATATTAATGAATAATGGGTAATTTGTTCATCTTATTGTTTTTCGCTATCACAAAAGTAAATACAATTCCAACAGAGATGGGTCAGAATAGGGTATATCTCAAATACAAATCGGTGAAATAAGGATGACAATTTCACTCGAGCTTGAACACTTACGACTAGCTTTAATCTCTAGTGGTTCTCTACAGAAAGGTTTACATATTTATATTTATATTAATATTTATATCAATGTTTATGGATATTCAACACTTAGAATTTAGCTAAACATATCTCATTTCAATTCTCGATCGCCCAAGGATTCAATTTATTCCATTGTACGTATAAATAAAATCATATCAAATGACTTGCCTAGCTTTACTATTTACAGTTGAGTTCTTAAATATGTCCAGACACGGAAGATCAAAGGGCACATCTGCGTATTGTGTTTAGGTCTAGCTGCTTCGATGTGTGTGTGTCTCATGATAGTGGGGGAGAAAGCCTACGGGTTGATCGCTCACCATATACAGTGAAGAAGTCTACGCTAGGGGAGAATTCTGATGAGTAGCTTTTACAGTCCAAATGCTGCGGCGTAAGCGTGCAAAAGCTGAAGCACATAGTCGGCGCTCTCCTGTATAACATTGCTGCCCAGGCTGTGCGGCCGCTGCGGCATCTCCAAATCCATCTCCTCCAAAAATCCTGGCAGCTGCTGCTGCCCCGCCTGCCCTTCCTCCTGGTCGCGTTGCTCTCCCGTCTCCACCGGCTCCTCCCCGTCTGTGCCCTTTCCGCCGGGCATTAGCTCGTCCTATTCGTGCCCCGACCGTCGCGCCCTCTTGGCCGGCAAGCAGCCAGAATCGCTGTCACCTAACGATGCCGAGCCGCAGCTTTTCCGTGCCATTCTCAATGGGCGATGGCGAGCCAGTCGCATTCACACCCAACAACGCCGGTGAGTTGGAGCTGCTGCCCTTCCCCAGCTGCTTGCTGCCCTCGAACTGCGGCAGCCACTTGGCCAGCTGCTCCTCGAAGAAGTTCTCCAGGTATTTGGCATTGGAGTAAGTTTTCGTGTCCTCCTGGCCGAAAATTCGGGCATTAGTAGGGATCGCAAATAAGGCTGCATCAATGCTAACCCTCACCTGATAGAAGAGGTATGTGTTGGAGAATATTAAACGCACGTCGGACACGAAACCAGCAATGTCCTTGTAGTGGTTGGGACTGGAGGGATCCAGGCGGGTGCGAATCACATCCAGCGACATGGGGCTAAAAGGGTTGACAAAATGAGATTAGTTTTTAATATATTATTTTTACTATTTAGAGATATAGTCTTAAAACAGATAAACTAATTAATGATATTTACCTGGACACAATCTCATAGTAGGATGTATTGGCTGGCGACTCCGGCTCCCGGAAGTTGAGGCTCTGCTCGTATTGGCAGTACAGTTCCAGGCAGATGCGCTGCAGGATGCGCAGCTCCAGGGGACTCAGCTCGCCGGGAGAGGTCTTCTCACTGCCCTCCGTCTTGGTCAGCTCCTTGAGGTTGACGCACAACAGGCACTGCCAGCTCTCGCTCTCGTCCGGCAGCGAACTGATCGCGGGGATGTGACAATTCTGGTGGAACACCTTCGGACACTTGTCGCAGCACATCAGCTCACCTCCGTCCAGGCAGACGGCGCACCAGTCCTCGTTGGGATCATCTTTTTGTTCGTTTTTATTATTAACTGATATGATTAGTTTTGGGTTCGCATTCATGGTTCGGGTGTGTATTCATGTGGGTGTGTCGTGTATGCATTGTTGTTTATTAATTCGAGTTGAGTTGATTTGATTTGAGTGTGTTGGAGTGTTGGTTTGGAATTGATTCAATTGTTAGTAATTTATTCGTGTCGTTCGTTTATTGCGCGCGTTTCGATTATATTTTGGAAAACGAGTTTATTTTTCGGAATGTTTGAAAATAGAAATAAAGAGAGCAAAGTTATGAGAATTTTAGAATTTTATTTGGTAAGCCAGCAAGCAAAACTAATGGTAATGATGCAGCCTAGCGTACCCAACCACAGAAAAGTCTCCACACAAATGAGCATTTAACCTTCACCACAGTCTAAAACTAAAGCGGATTAACGGCTGATGGTTGAAACATAAGCAGGTAACAAGCAGATATAACCACTCAAGGACTTAAACAGATTGATTTCCTCCACCTTCTCGTAATGACTCGGGCCTGGGATTCGGCAACTACAACGCCACACGCACATGAAGCACTTGGAGGCGTTGGGAGTACTTACCTTCTTGCGTGTTGGACAGATCCGTGGAGCTATGAACCTGCGGTGAGGTGGTCTTTGTGCGACCCTCCGGCAACACCTGCACTCCATTCGAGTCCAGTTTGGCAATGGTGGCAATCAGATCGTTGATCGAGTCATCGCGCACCTTGTCAATGGGTTCGGTGAAGTCCTTGTTGTTCTATTATTAAGAAGAAGAAGATATTCAAAATCAGAAAACCAAATCAATTAACCAGTAGTCCAGAGACTCACCTCGTGGGTGCTGGGACTGGGCGTCTTTGGATTCGTCGAGGTGACATTTGAGAGTATCGAAACGGCTGGCCCCAATCCCAGGGCAGCTGCGTTCAGTTGGGCACTGGAGGAGCCGTTTCCGTGGCCCGGATGACCCGCACCACCGCCCCCCAGGCTGGGCGGGGTGCTGTTCTTGAGCGTGTTGGGGGATTTGAGTGAGATTTTAAAATTTTCCGATGTCTGGCGGCCATTCGCAAAAGGCAAAAGGGGACCCTGCTGCGAACACACTGAAAATGGTAGGCAAAATAATCAATGAGTAATGGGAATACCTTGTCGAAAGCGTTTGAAGATTACTAAAACTACGATACTTTTGTTGCCCATTTAATTCCACTGAAGTCTATTCACTTGCAATTATAAGGAGAAACATTTTCAAGATAAGAATTCGTGGAAAATTCGACTAAACATGACTACGTTTCCGGTAAATAACTACCTAGTCATAAAATAATGTGCAAAAATTTGTTTTATTATCAAAAATTTCTTGATATTTTAAGGTTTAACTTTTAAAATGTATTATCAAGTAACAATAAGATGAATTACTAAGTCTTAATTTTAGCAAGTTTAACAAAATTAGATTATTTCATTTAAATTTAAGGGAAATCTGGTGAAATCTTTATCTTATTTATTCAGTAAAGGTTTTTTATATTTTTCTTTTAATCTATTAAATAATCATTTAAATTAAATAATACAAATAAATGCGGTTAGACTAGTTAAATTCAATTACTCACTGTTCGACTGTTGCGCGGATTGCGGGATGTGCCACTTGGCCAGGCTGTGCATTCCGCCGCCGCCTAACTGCGGGGAGGTCTGCGGTGGGCCGGCATTAAAGCCAGCCTGGCTCCCATGAAACCCCAACGACTGTGGAAGAGGAAATGGTTAGAGCTCCATTTTTGCCATCATAAAATCTCATTTTGAGGACTTACATTCTGCATGGCGCTTACATTCTGCATGGGATTCGACATCATCTGGGGTCGCTGCAGTGCACCCGGCGAAGGGATCTGTCCGCCGCCACCGCCCGCCGCTCCGGCCATGGCCGCCACTGCCGCCGCCTGCTGGGCGTGGTTGGCCATGCGCTGATATTGCGACTGGAAGCGCGCGTTGCTGTTCATGAAGTTGGCGTCCCGCGGCCCGCCTCCTGGACCACCGCCCTGGGAGAAACCCTGCTGGCCGGGCATGAAATGCGGACGCATCTGGGGTCCCATCGACTGGTGGGCCGGCGCCGGTGCTCCTTGCGGCCCGCCCGGATAGCTGGGCGGTCCGTTGAATGCCATGTGGGCGTTGGGGCTTTGCGCCGCCTGGTTGTTCAGCAGGCCCCGCAGGCTGATGTCTGTGAAAATGCGCGAGCGGAAAATTAATTTTCCACTTTGCCCACTACCTTGGACGACTCCGCCTTTCGGCACTTACCCATATTTTGCGGATGCGTGGAGGAGCTCACATGCGGCTGGCCGTGTCGCTGCATGCCCACTGGCGGCATTCCCCCGAAGCGAACTGCAACATAGACGAAAACCCATTAAAAAGCTGTGTAGCAGCACAACGTCAAGCAGGAGGTAGCGTCTTTCTGGGAAAGCTGGCCTGCTCCTCCATACACCTGATATATTACTAAATCATAGAAATAACATAGAAAAGAGAAGCTCGACTTCGGCGAACGAAACTTTAAACACCCTAAAGAACTGATTGTTTTTAAATACGGCAGCAGTTTTAGTCGGTTCATAATTCTGTTACAAAGAACAGAGAACGCTATAGTTATAGCTAAAGGGAGTGCGAGGGAGATGGAGCTATGCAGTTCTCAAAGCTACTGGCTCATTTTTTGCTCATAACTTTTTAATGGATTGTCCAATTTTGAAATTTTTCTTTACATTTCGAAAGGTATTACTCCTTCATAAAGAACACGGCTAATATCATATTATATAATCTATTGTTTCAGTCGAATTCTTAGATTTCGATCAAATCTAAAAAGTTCATATTCTTCAAACCAGTTTTCACTTGCTGCCTTTGTAAACTATAATTTACACCTTGCAAAACCAACTTTACATACAACATTATTCATGAAACTATGCTGCATGGTTATATGGTTCTCCATCTCTTGAAAAAAGTTAAAAATAATAAATACAAAATGAAAATCTTTCATACCCTTACCTGACCCATCGCCCGGAAAGGAGCGACTCATGGACAGATTGTTGAACTGCTGTTGGGCAGCATTGCTATAGAGCGGCGGTCCGTTCTGCGGTCCAAAGTTGACGGGCGGTCCGTTTGGTGAGAGGCCGGCTGGCATTCCGGGCGGAAGTCCGGGACGCAGAGGTGGGGCCATGTTCGGGCTGGGCGGCTGGCGCGGTGGATGCTGCGGCTGTGGTGTTCCGTTGGGCGACTGCGTCGGCGGATACGGCTTGCCATCCACTATGATGATGCCCAGCTGTGAGATGACCTTTTGCAGATCAGAGACCTGGTTGAGCTGAACCTGAATGCGCACCGGGATCTCCGGATTGGGAATATCCGCCCGCTGGCACTTGAGCTTCTGCAGGTGACGCACCAGCGACTTTTTGCTTGAGAGAATGGCAAAGTCGCTGCCCTTCTCCAGGGCATTCTGCATGAAGTCGATGCAGTGATCCGTATTGTCGGACAGCAATTGCAGCGTCTCCTTCTTCTCCACCAGCACCTTGAGTTTGCTGTCGCACACCTCGTTTAAACGCATGATTAGCTGCTTGCCACGGGTGTTCACCGTATTGGTTATCTTCACCGCCATGGCTGTGATCTCCTTGATCAGGTCCTTCTTCTTGTCGTGGATCAGCTGCTGGCGGTCATCGATCACCTTGGTGGCCGAGGAGAGAAGGAACCGCTTGTAGTTGATCTCGGAGACCAGTGTGGACAGCGCCTGGCGCGATTCCGTGGCAATCTCGTGGGCAAACTTGTACTTGTGATCCCGATGATCGCTGAGCTGGCAATCGCGGCAGGTGAGCTTGTCGCAGGTCTCGCAAAAGAGCGATAGCTTCTCCTGTGTATGCAACTGGCACATGTGCAGCTTGTCCACCCCGGCAGCTCCGGCCAGCTGCTCGTTGTTGGCCTCGTCCTTGGGCTTGATCGTGTGGTCCTTGGTGATCTTCAGCCGCTGATGGGCCTGCACACAGCTGTCACAAATGTACTCCGAGCAGTCAACGCACCACGAGGTGGCCACCGCCCCATCGGAGCAGCTGCTGCATTGGATGCTCGCCGCGGCGGAGCTCTTTTGACCTTCGCCGGTCAGGCCCAGAAGGCCAACCCCATCACCACTATCACCAGCGGTACATTGCTCAATCAGGAACTGGTTGTCCACGATGAACTCTTGCTGCGAGGCATTGTCGCACACCGGACAATGGATCAGTGGCGGGAGAGAGCGGTCCAGCTCCGAGAACTTGGTACTCACGCACTGGGCACAAGCCACGTGGAGACATTCGAGCAGCTTGGGCCGATCATTGGATCCTAGGAGCTGGGCGCAGTAGACGCACTTGAACAGGGTGAACTTGGCCGATGCCGATGAGTTTGACTCCGACTGCAAGGAAAGATTAAAGGGAAAGCAATCGTTAGTAAGCTGGATTTTTGTTTAATATCATATTAATATTAATAACTTTATAGGGGATACATAAATTCTCAAAAACCTAACTAAATGACCGTTTTCATAATAGTATAATCTTCTTCTAAAAACATACAACACAACAATTTTCAAGAACCTATTCTTAATAATATCTTCAAATAGGGTAATCCAGATAAGGTTATCAGGATAATTTATTTAACAGACTTATCAAGCTATAAAAAAAGGTCTGGATCATATAAGGACAGCACTTTCACTGCGGTTATTCAAGTGACCCTATCTTATCTTATCTTTCACTAACCAGATAAGGCAGACGATTTATGATCGTAATACCCCAAATATAACCTTCTAAAGTATGGGACATTTATGTAAATATATGATTGATTGTGCGATATTGTGGTTTTTGAGTATAATTTCTTAGTTTCTTGAGAATTTTAGGGATCCAGCATGAGGCTTATTGAAACTTGATTTAAAACGAGTGACTTTCTTTAATCAGCTTGCACACGCTGGGCGATTAAAGCAATATTAAGAGATTAGATTTAATTTCGTCTTATCTGCATAGAAAGGCTTATCTGCACTTGAACTTTGTGACCGGAAATTACATTTACTCAGCACAAGTGGCCAAGATCATCTCTCAACGTCGCAGCCTCGAAACTTCTTTACAATTAATAGCCGCAGCTTTTGAGAGGGGCTGAAAAATAAATAGTGCCCGATGCTGGGGAGCTGAAAACTGGGATTCCAAACCAGAGCCAACTCCATGGCCGTCTCCTCCACTGCCTGGCGTCCCCAACTCTGTCTCCGAATGTCGCTGGGCGAAGATTGATTAGTTTTATCTTCAGTTGGAGCACATAAATCCAATTGATTGATTATGTTTGTGCTCGATAAAGATTGTTGCATTGGTGTGCGAGTGTTTTACATGCAGCCCCACCGAGTACAAAGTACACTGTATATATATGGTATACATACATATACCAACGGAAGCACCATGGACATTGATGAATGCGCCACGACAGGCCGAAGGAGGAACCGAAATCCGGACTCGAGTCCGGACATTGCAATGCCGGCAACGGGGGAGGTGGGGATTTTGGGAGACTGGGTGTATCTGCAGCGCACATTATTTTCGCACACGGATCCCAGGGCAAGAGCCGATCCGGCGATCCATCTTCCGTCCGAAAGAAAGTTTCGCCTCAGTTTTCTCCAGAGCCCCTCTGCCAACTCATCTCGCCACTTTCGAAATGCCTCGGCGGGCGCTCATAAATCATGCAAGAAACATCCATTTCATGGCTAGCTACAGTTGCGGTTAGCTTTTTAAGTTATCAAGTTATGATATCGTATCATTAATATTAACAAAATAAAAACATAAAAAACTCCTTATCAAAAATAACTACGATTACATAAAAATTTAGGCACATAAAAACCGTATTTAAAATTATAAAACTTTGCGACTGTTGAATTTAATTTTAATTTGTTTATTTTCAGTTGCTTATATTGTACTTTGAATGAAGGAACAAGCACAGCCAGGTTGGCCGAGCGGTCTAAGGCGCCAGATTTAAGCTCTGGTTCTCGTGAGAGAGCGTGGGTTCGAACCCCACACCTGGCAGATGAAGTTGTTAAAATTTTTTTTTCTTAATTACTAGGAAATTCTTTTATGGCTAAAAAATAAATGTCTCAGATGAGCAATACAAAATTGTGGTTTCTTAATAGTCACAAAATCTTAATTGCTTTACATTTCATGGATAAAATATTTTTTAGCTAAATAAATGAATTTTTAAAATATTTCTTGAAAAAATAAATCTTTATATTTAACACTCTTGATAGTATAATAAATGACTTTGCTTTTACTTATGGAACTCCCACGTCTATTATTTTGGCATACATTGTAAATGGGCGAGCAGTGAAGCGGCGCGTAGGGCGTGTCGTTGTGGAGGCGGCTGGGTGCTCGGAAGGCTGCGTCCCACTTGAGAGCCATTCATCATGGGCTCTTCCCCATCTCCGCAAGCTTCTCCCCACGGTTCGGGCTCGCTTCGGACTTGGATCGGTTATGTTCGGGTGGTATTCGGCGGTTCGGATCGGTGCCGCGCAACCCACTTAGAGTTGCCCAAGACCCGCGGCACTGGCCCAGAGAGCAGGCCATTATAAATGTGGCGAAAAACCAGCTGCTACCCCCATGTTTCCATCGCATCGCAATGACTTGACGCAACTGGAAGCGGGTAGCAAACTCGTTTTCTCGTTCCGCACCTACAATGTGATGCATATGATATGTATTTATATACCATTAAAAAACTTGTGAGTATATATATCTATGTCCGTAGCATCCCATCCGAATAAATGGCCGGGCAGCTTGTGGCAAGAATTTAAAGAATGCTTTTCTGCAAGTAATCGGCATTAATAGATTTTTCAAGCGTCCGAGTCACTCAAATGGAAAATTAAGCTGACCCAAGGCTAAACTAAACATCCTGTTTCCTAAAACTGGAGCTTTAAGGTTAGGAAATTTAGGGATTCACAAGTAGATATATGTAACTTAACATTTGTGGTTTCAAAATGTCTTGGATTTGTTTTTTTTAAGCATTGTAAAGCAGTTTAGTCCATGCTTTAGGATGTAGGAAAAATGTAAACAAAGCCATATTTTGTCACATCTTAAACCCATTAAGATTTTTGGCATTTTTCCTCCATTATACGATAGCCTGCAATCACGTAGACCATTAGTTTTGCCACGCACAGCGAAAAACAGCACGCTCACACGAAACTCAACTCAAATAGAGGGAAAAAGTCGAAGGCAAAAATAGCTCTAAATCAATTTCAATTAGAAATTGTTGAAAGGATGGCCCAGCAACAGAAACTACAACAAAAATGGAAACTAGACTCTCACATACAAAAGCATCTGCATGAAGCTCTAGAAATGGGAATTGATGGAATGGCGACATGACAACGAATGAATGAGTGCATTTATGATTGATGTAATTTTGATGAAAGTAAATGGTAAAAAAAAAGTTTTTCCCCGCTTCAGAAAACTCCCAATTGGCTTGGCAACGGAATTTAAAAGGCTTTGGCGAAATTTAATTTGAAATTTATTTTCGAAAAAGTTTCAGTCTCGTTAGTCACACAGAAAACTTTGTTGCTGAAATTAAATGAAAGAAGTTCCACAACTGTATTTCGCCCCCTGCTCGCCATCCGCCCTCTCACTCGCACACATCGCCCCGTCCCGCTTGCACACTCTCTCCCCTTTCTCTTTTTTCAGCTTTTCTTTTTTCCACAGGTTCGACGCTGTCACAAGACCAGAATCGGTTAAAAGTCCACAGACCGACAACTTTCAGACACATTTCACATTCGAAATCCATTTTCTGGGGCCGCCATAATTCCATTAAATTGTATACGGCACTCCTCCCCAGAACGAATTCCCCAGTGTCAAGAGCCAGAGATCGTCAGATATGCCGAAATTTCTCCCCAGAGACACAACCCTCCTCTGAGAGCCGTCTGTGCAATTTGAATATTTAATATTTAAAACAGATGTAACGAAAGAAATCTAAATTTTAAAATTTTAGTTCTAAAAGGCGTGACTAGGGAACAGCAAGGGGTCAAAAGTCTATCGGAAAATGTAATTGGCACTTTTATAAATGGGAAAATCGTTTAGATGAAGATAAGCAGGGCTGCTAAATCGTGTTAGTTAGAAACTGAAAACATTTAATTCTACATTAAATCGGTACTGATTTAAAACAGGTTGATAGCAAAAATCCAATTAATTGTTTTTGTGTAGACACGTTTTTTACATTATCTATCCACATGTCGAATTAAATTGTGATTTAATTATGGCATCTTTCGTCATATAAATACCCAATTAAAACTATCATGGTCACAGCCTTAAAAAAATGTCCATGAATTAATGAAATAAAATCAAGAATTTATATATTATTAATTACCATAATAGATTCTATCCGATCTGTCTATCCGTATGAAATTTTGGCTGTCGGGAACTATAAAAGGTACAAAAAGGCATGCACTGAGAGGAAATGTGGTATTCAAAGAGTGTCCAACAAAATATTTTTTCTGAATCCGTCACTTGCTTGAACTAACATATTTCCCTTGTTCGTTTTTCAACTATTTATAGTACAATTTACCTCTCCCTTAAAACGACACTACCAATTATAACCAATTATTATAAAGATGGTATCAAATAGCTGAGTGCTCTTAACCATGAATCACACTCCCTAAGTGAAATGTGATAGGAACAGTGGCACTGATTCGAAACTTACTGTATCCTATCCTTAAGCTCCGGCTGCATTGTTTAAAATTAATTATTACCTATTCGTCACACAATGGTCGCCGATATCTTGTACGATGCAGGCTGCACATTAGAATCGATTCCTTTGTCCTACTAATTAGGTGGACTGCAGTCTAGTCGACTTGGTCAAGGGAAAGGAAGAGATAGACAATAAGCCAAAATAATTAATTTTATCTAAAGCATCCGGTCTGCCTACCAATATTGTATGCAATGGAGGTCCTCAGACTAGTGAACCATTAAATCCTTTTAAGGTGATTTCTTTTAAATAAACTACTCAAATGAGGAAAAGATAATTTCCCAATTATAATTTGACTACTTTGCCTACCAGAAATATGAGCATTTAAGTTTTAGAAAGACAATCACAAGGTGTAATAATATTTTGTAAGCAATTCTATCAATATCAACTTTACTTGCTGGATTTCAATTCATAGACGTTTATAACAAGAGAGTAATCCATATGCACAATGCTTCCCCCGAATGGCTTCCATTTTGTCCTCCGTTGTCCTTCGTTCCTTCAATCACGTCTCCATTTGTGGTCATGGCCCGATAAAAGGTATTCCTTGTCACTCAAATTTCAGGTGGGCTTAAAATTTAATTAAGCTTTATTTAAATGCAATTTGGGGAAAGTTGCGAGATGCCTCTGTGGGTGGTTGAGGCTGTTCGACCGGCAGTTGCAGCATTCGAGTTGCACTTTTGGGGAGTCTCCCACCCCCCACCACCCACGACCCATTAGCCACCACCCACATCTACAGCCACATCCAGATCCCGCTGGCCAGGCCATAAATCAGTGCAATATGAGACGTGCATCATGGGAGGTCTGTCGTCCTGCTGGTTGCCTGGCGATTGCAGATAGAGATGAAGCCCCATGCTGCTGGTCCTTTCTGGGTTTCTTCGGATTTCAGACGGCTGGATGCCGGTTGATGATGGCCGGCCAACGTTTGTTTATTGTTGCTCCTACATCAATTTCGATTATTTTGCAAATTTACAACACAAAACGGCAGGCATCAGATGGCACACGCATATGTGTGCGTAGATGTCCTTTGAACTTTCGGACAGCAGGAAAATCCTTTGATACAACAAAAGCTGAAAATTAATTACGTTTAGGATTTCAGCTCGAACAATGGACCAATCTTCAATCCATCATTCAGTCTGTCCATACAAAAGTGACAAAGAAATCCCTGCTTTAGTTTGATAAAGCCACAAAAAGTACCTTTAAAGGGAATATATGGAAGAAGACATATCTACACTGGATTTAAATTTATAATTTACGCAAATGTAAATTAATTGCATGTAGTTCGATACGCTTTCCATTCAAGGTTCATTCGCCACAGTTCCCCGTTTTGGGCACGGCGGATCCATTCGATATGCTCCGTCGTTATGGTCGCCGGTTCATTAAATCTGATCAAAGTAATCAAATTGGAAATGCTCCCCAGATATGTACAGGCGAGTGAATAATTTCCGAGATTCTTTGGGGCTGAAAAAGTGCAAGACATGGATTTTCAATATGGTGCCAGACCATAATATTTATAGCCTCCAGATATGATAACGATAATTAATGGCGGCCAAGGTTCAGTACACACAAAAAAATGTAATTGGTAAAATTGACCTAGTACAGATAGTTACGTAACTATATAGAAATAGTTACGTGTATTTTGTTTTTGCTTTGGGTGTGTGTCTTTGCTAATTGTGTGTATTTGTTGTTGTGAAAGTAACTATTTATTTGGTAGAATTGAACATTCTTGTGGTTGGGGACTGTTTGACAATTATATTGGTTAATTTTACCTAGTTTTTTTTGTGTGTAGATCAGGGACAAGTGGGCATCGAATCGATTGAATCATCCATCTGGTATTTCCAAAACGAATGGAGTGGCTCTATAAATTTTTCAGCGCCAAACTAAGTGTGCAATCGTGTTTATAAAAAATCTATAAAGCACTCAAACGAACTTCTTTGCCGGAAAGTGGGACTCAGGTGACAGACTGAAAGGCACATCAAAGTACATCAACCTCATGATACTTTTCTCCTTCATCCATCCATCCCCCATTAAATGCCTCGAAACGATGAAGACGAAACTTGCTCTTGAAATATTTATGAGACTTAGCAATAAACTAAAATTTCAAAGACACAACGCTCTCCAAAATGGCCGCCATAAATTGGTAAGTAAGGTTGAGGGGAGCGCAATGAAGACGGAGGCCGATAGAGCCGTATAAAATATATTATACTCCCCATAATAAAAGCGAAAAACTTGATTGTACCTGGAGGAGCACAGTGAACCAAGTGAACCCAGAGGAAGTCAGGGGCGTTGGGGGGCGTGTCGGGCCAAAAGTTGTTGCGATTTATGCGACGCCATCGGGAACATCGGGAACAGCAAGCAAGTTGCAGGGTCGGAAAAGGTGCAGCAGCTGATAAATATTAATGGCGGGGCCACCGCCAGATGTACATACATTTAAACGAAACCCAATTCGTGAGTACAACATAAATAAATAAAATTTGTAAATATCCAATACGCATTAAAAACATTCCAATCCGAATACGAATTTCAAATCGAGGCGGACCCTTCAAATCGGATTCGTATCTATTACCAATGGGAAAGGGAGGAAAAGGCGAGCAGGAGCAGCGCCATTTTGGGCCATTGGCCATTCGGTTTAATCGCGGACATATCCGGCCAACGTCGCTGCAATTTCCGCCCAGCAGATGGAGGATGAGGGAGCAGGGGCGGCAGCAGCAGGGTGGAATGAACCACCCGAAACCCACCTAATGGACAGACCCTAATGACCTGACATTACATTTCATAACGCAATTTAAGCGACCAAAAAAATATGTACATATACAATATAAATTGCTACAAAAATGGTCTCATAAAAAGCATGATTCCGGATTAACGCAGATAGATACACACACACACCCGCGGAAAAATCCGACAGACCCCAAGTTTTGTTTCTAGATATACGCCGTAGTATTTCCCGAGTTCCCAGTATATCTCAAGATAATTTCAAGTGCTTGAGTCATTTTTTCAAGGAATTCTCAAGAAAGCAGTACTGAAATGTTTTTTGTTGGAAAATTTGGAAAGCTATCTATATTTTAAGGTCTGCCCATAAACGGTGCTGTTTATGACGGAACCCATTAAATATTATACTTTTGTATCCTTCGGTTGCTTTGCCCGAATGTCTCAGTCTCAAGCCACATCGCTTCAGTCGTAAAGATTTAATTGTATGGAAATCGTAAATGGCACGACAGAACGAACAGAAAAGTTTTGCTTTATTTTATGAGAAAATCGATGGAACCCATTAAAAGCAGTGGCAACTGCCAAACTGCAGGTCCTAACCAAAGGAAGCCGTCGACTGGGCGCTTATGTAAATAAAATTGCCTTTCACAGAAATGTCATCATTTGACAGACCCTTTTGTTGGAACATTAGGAAATCCATAATGGGGCACTGATAAGTGGAAGTTCCTACCCAGAATGACACACCGAACGAGCAGTAATAAAGTGATTCATTGAGATTACACTGACAGCCAAGGGTTGAGTGTGGGTTGAATGGTGGGTTGATCGATTAGATCCTTTATCGAGATACCTCTCTGATCAAAGGGAACTTAATGGCGGTTCAATGTTCTACGACTTGGCTTCAAGGCCAGCACATAATCATTGCCTGCTTAATATCTAATGAGCTGTACTCCATTTGTATGGAAAATTTGCAATTTGTAGTCTATTTACACAGCTGCTTGTTGGCCCAATAATGAAATGTTTATTTTAAAAACAAGAAACAGATTAAATATAAACAAAAAATACCAGGACACACGAGCACAATGGAAGAAAGGCGGATGAGCAAACATATCATTATGAGACATCGATAGTCGGATGTTTTTGGATCAAGCAGACTATTATTATACGTTACTCGTAGAGTAACTATTGTATGAGTGATCGAAAAATTGGTAAATAATTAATGTTTGGTTTTTATTTGGAAAGTGTATTTTTTTTTGTGTATTTTTGGGGGGGGGTTTTGGTTTTGTGGTGGGGGGTGTTTTTTTTTTTTTTTTTTTTTTTTTTTTTCTTTTTTTTTTTTTTTTATGGGTGGTTTCCCTTCCGTTGCGCTTTATTTTTTTATTTCTTAATTTTCTTTTTTTTTTTTTTCTCTTTAGTGGGTTTGGTTCTTTTTCCAAGTCTTACTTGAGGTTAGGTTTGGGTTAGGTAGAGTTTGGGCTATAGAATTTAACCTTGTAAAAGTTTTTGTTTGGAGAAACTCAACTGTTTACAGTCGGGAAGGTATAATAATTGTTATTCCCAAACATGTTGCGAGCATAAATCCAAAATTGAAAATCTCTCGCCGGGAAACAAGAGACCAAAGACGTGGAGCCAACCGAAACGAAACCAGGAAACCGCAAACTAATGAACGGACTGAGCTGTCGGTTGGTCCACTCCACGGATTTTGGACCCCAGGGCTGCTGCAGACGACGCTTGACGGTTGAGGGTTGGGGTTGGATTGGGTTGGGTTGGTGGCCATGGCAGGGGCGTCAGGGCGTTGTGGTTGCGTTGGTCCGACGAGCCGGTGGCCCTCGGTCTCTGGAGCTTACCAAAGCCGTCACAGCCGCCGTTGCTGCTGCTGCTGCTGCTGCGGTTTGCGGTTCTTTTTGTGCCCGATGCAATTGTTCCTGCTCCCGGAGGCCATGGCATCTGCAGACACGTATACACCATATATATATACACGACGTAAATACATATATAGATTGGATGTACGAGTGTTTTCCAAAATGGCGACTCCCCGCAGAGATGTAGATACACAAACCGGTAAGACTTCCCAGCCAGCAGGGGGCCCGAAAATCGTGACGACGGCAGTTGCAGGAATAGCAATAACACATATAACCGATATGGTACTAGGGCGTAGGCGTATCTGGGGGCGTGACAGCAAGGCGGCAGCTGAACGAGCTGACGTAGCACTTGGAAATCTGCTTACATCTGCTGGCTGCTGTTGCCGTAGGATAGCAGGAAATCAGACTTTCTCGTTTCTCAGGACTTATGAAGCTTATAAAACTTTGCCAGACACAAATCTCCCGTATGCGTCTGCTTTGCTCCTTCTCCACTGACAGAAAAACGCTCCACTTTAAAGTAACGTCAATTTGGTTTCCTTTTGCCATTGCCGCTCGACTGCACAGTTTTTGTTGTTGTACGTTATAATCCTCTTTTTGTGATCGGATTATGTCCTGTGTAGCACCTAATCCCCGCACAGGAGTGCGACCAGCGTACACATGTTGCCAACCCGAACCAACACCCACACCACTCCCAGTCCCAGTCCCATTCTCATTCCATCTATCCATCCATCCGTACTGATCCCGCAGTCGCAGTCAACTTTAATTACGCACTGGACGTCAATGGATGGATTAGGGCGGCCTTACGCCCACTGACTGCCCGGGAAAAGCAATTAAAATGTGTATCTCCTGGATTTACAGGAGAAGTTCCCTAAATGGAACCCCCTTTCTAGACTATTACGTTATGAAAGTTTTTAGTAAAATTATAACTACCTTCTGGAAATAATTTTCTCAACTTTGAGTACTTAAATAATTTGACCAATTTATAAGCAATTTTCTAAATTGTAATCATGAAGACTAACAGATGGCACTATAATAATGACAAACAGGTTTTAATATTGGGAACAAAACAGGTGTAGGCGAAATCGGTCCGAACTCTTGCTAAGTAAAATCGCATACGTGTCCGTAAAGAAAACTTTTAGCACGGGTACCATTTATTGATTTAGAATTAGGAGAATAAACAATGAGGTTTGTATTTGATACCTTGGGGTACAAATTCGAGATTATTTGTTTTTAATCATCTGTTTTTAATACCTCTTAAAACCAAAAACACAAGGATAGTACCTAATTGTCATGCAATTCGAGTCCCTAAAGGGAAGCTTGACTGTAGGTGCCATAATAGACAGACATTTAAAAAAAATAAACGACGGAAACGGTCCGAGGATGACAGGTGAAGGTTGATTAACCGGTGGCTGCGTTAGAGGCAGGTAGCCCGTGAAAAGTGAAAAGAGAAGCATTTTCCAAGATTTTTCCGGACCGATTGCAGGGTAATCAAGTTAATTAGAAACTTTACTTTTTTCCGTGCACCTAACGACTTTTATTTCGGAGGGGTTTTGGGGCTCCCTGGCACCGACGTCTGGCCATCGGCACTTTGCCTTCTCCTCGTTTTGCTTTGCTTGCATATTCTCATCAAATTAGAGTTAATTGTACATCATTAAAGGCGAATTCTAAGAATTCGTTTCGTCGGTTTTGTCGGTATCTTACAAAATGGCGTCGTACGATTTTGGGTTTCCATTTATTACGGTGTCAAGCAATTTAATTGCCACCTGTCGCATGCCCCATGCAACACACAAGGTACATACTAACGAACGTATTAAATATGGCCTCGTCGGGGGTTGGAAAAGTGCATTGAGGTGCAACGTTTTTGGAGGATGACATATGGATACTCGCCAACGGGCAGCTGTCACTTTTAATGACATAAACCCGCCATTTTGACAGGAGCGAAAGATTAATAGGTTTCTCTTTTCGGTTAAGCTTCAGTGATTTTGAATGGTTTACCGTTTCGCGAAGCTCTCAAAATCTCCAACAAAAGCAAACCCCAGGAATAATGGCTTTTGAAACAAAAAACCTTTAAAAGTGCTTTCAATATATGGACCCCTCATTATGAGCTTTTAAGTATTTGGAACCTATTTGGATAAGGCAAAAAACATGTGTTTAATTAAATTACTAGTTATTATACGATAATAAATTAGTTCTTAACTATGGTTGTATATATGGAAAAATATTAAAAATTATAAAAGGTCGCTGAGATATTTAACCAGGGCTAAAGCTTTTATTTCGCGATTCTCTTTGTTGAGCGATTTTCTGTTTTTTTTTAGCCCATAAAGTAACATTTTTATTAGCTTTTCAATGTATTCATGAATTATAATAATAATTATTTGAATAATATAGTTTGTTAGAACTTGCATACAATAAAACCAATTATTTGATGAATAATAAGTTATGTATATATTGTTTTAATAAAAATTAACTTACAAATCTAATGAAAGGATCACTTAAATTAGAGTTTTTTTCACATGCGTTTCTATTGGTGATATTGATGTTGATAATGATATTTGTCCTTAATATTTCTTCGTTAGTTTGACCCTGAGGTTACCTGACGTTTTTCAGTGAAATTAGCTTATTTCACAGCTATTTATTTTATTTACAGAGATGCAATAAAAACATCTTCCCTGAACAGATGTTCCACATGTTCTACATATAGGTAATATTATAAATACTTTAAAGATTTAGTTAAGTACACAGTAAAAAGTTATGTTGTGTTAGGCAAGTATCTATAAAATTATCAAAGTACCTATTCCTATAAAATCTTAAGTTCTAGATTCGTTGAAATCCCCATCATCTGCCATTCTGAACTCCACACCTTGCCTTGAAATAGTACATTCCACTTAATAGGTTAGACAAACATTTTGCCCACATCAGAAATGGACGTTGAGTGATCTGGAGGGGATTCAGCTAGAGGGCTAAGGTCGGGACTGGTCAATGGCGATCTGGGGGACTGGGACTGGGCCTGGGACCCGGAGTCTGGGGGTCTTAAGTGCCCCCACCGACCGCAGTAAACACAATCGTTTGCATGATTGACAGACGGATTGAATGAGTGCATGTCATTCCCAGTCCCTGTTTGAGTTCGAGAGAGAGTGGCCACTCCAAAAGGCACCACTCAAGGCAAACATTTATTTGCACGGCCAGCAGGAGAAGAAAAGGTCGAGTCTTGAATACAGTCAGACTTCCGTAAGTAAAAGCATCACATGCCGCATAGAAAGTTTAATATAGAGCGACTTTTAATTAAATGAAAACGTGTTTTGGATTTACTTAACTCATAAGAGATAAAAAGTAAGCAATTAGTACACTCTAAAGTAGTCTTCATGTTTGATAAACATTTTTTAGAGTAACTCTCATTATAATAAGAATTGGCTATTTTCAAATTATAGGGACAGTTGATGTTTGATTATAATAAGGTATACAAATTACTTTAAAATTGCACAATTTTAGTTACTAATAAGCTTGTTATTTTGGGTTGTCTATACAGTAAACGTTAAATACATTAAATCTATTAAAAATTTTGAAATAATAAAATCATTTGAGCTCTGTTAAATTCTTCTGTCTGCTGATACAAACGTGACACAAAACCACGATATACGAACATGCTTTTTGGGCACAGTTAGTTAGGTTCTACTGTGGCTCAAAGAGCAGCTCAAGCACGACGGAGAGCAAACAGAAAAGCACACAAACACACTCTCGCTCTTCTGGAGAGTGGCAGCTGCAGCTGATCTTCAGTTCCAATGGAAGACAGGAAAGATCATCTGCAGGCAGCGTGCTGTTCCGCTCGCACCCACAGGGGAAAACGAAGACCATCGGCACGAGACTTTAACTCAAAGCAACACTGCAAAAATTTTTGGTCCAGCTTATAGGTGTTTACTATTTTATAAAATGTTGATTTGTGAATTAAATTTCGCTTCTTCGTAATATATAAAATTTAAATATAATATAATATATAAAATTAAAATTAAAAACAAGTTTTAAAAGTATATTGCGTACCAATTTACCAAACACAAATACAAATTTTAATTACAATTTTGATGTTTCCAAAATAATTACAATTTTGATGTTTCCAAAATAATTTCAAATTTTGGAAAGTTTAACGGCATTATAGGCACCTGCATCTATTATAAATATTTTTATTAATGCTAATATTATTATAATTTTATTTCAAATAACTATTATAGTTAAATAAATATCGGTGTAAATAAATACTATACATCATATCAAATCTTTACGTGTTTTAATTCATATCTCATTTAAGAAAACAAAAAGATATCACGATCACATGCTTATTTTCTCTCCGTGTAAAATCTGGGACTGGGCCGCGAAAGTGAAACACACTTACATTTGCCTGCTGTTTGTTTGTCTGCCCGCTTTGTTGTGTGAGTGCTCGCGTTTGTTTGCTTTGGCCTGGGAAAAAGATAACAAATGCTTTTTGCACGAGACTCGAAACAGTTGATAAGAAGCGCACAGCACACAACACGAGCGCATCAAAATCAAACCAAAACAATAATTTACACTGAACAGACAAACAGGGGGATATACAATGTGATTAGCCGTCTTATTCTTATCAGCGGCAGAAAGCACGTGTGATTAGGTGGCATTGGCTAACCTCAATTGGGCGGCGATTACAGGTAAGCTATGGACTAAGTACCCACCCTTTTCTCGGCACTGTCGCAGGGATTACTGAGGCTCAGGGAGGAGGAGCTCAGGGACGAGGTGGTGGGAGCTCCGCTGGCCGTGCTGGGCGTGCTCATCTGGGGCAGGACATCGGGGGGCACGGCGTCCAGTTGCTCCTGCTTGATGCCGGCAATCAGCGGCAAAAAGTCGTTCTTTAGCTGCTCCAAATCCATATCCATATCGGCAATATCCTACGATTTTAACGCGTGGGCGGCGTTTCTTTTTTGGGTGTTTTTAAATGTGGGCGTGCTAATTATAGCCACTGATTTTGGTTGACTGAACGACCGAATGTTTAGGCAACAGCTGTGCTTCCTTAGAACAGCATTATTATGTTGTGGTTTATATTGTTTTGGAATTTAGTAATTGATTTTGTTAATCCATTCCAATGCTCACACACACACGCACACTGGGGCGCGCGCAGACCCTCACACACGCAAGGGGCGCAGGGAAAAGCAAAATATACGATTTTCACAAACGATTTTTCGCTGATTTATTGATAAAAGTCTTTTTGTTTTTGGATGCTAATGCATTTTCATTTCACCTTCGACTTCTCGGCTTGCAAAAATATATATGTATGAACATATAGTGCCCTCTCTCTCGCGCAGAGCGACATCCACAACTTTCGTTTTACTTTACATATACACGCTCGCTCGAATTTCGCTATTTTCCCGTCTGCCCGACACTTTTTTAACCGATTTGTGCGGCATTTCGCCCGCACGCGGCTGCAAATGGTTTATTCGCGTAGCGAGTGCGCGTTTAAGGCGCTTTAATTCCCGTAATTAGCTGCGAAAACACACGGTCTCACGGCGTTTGCTCTCGTTGGACGCTTCTTCTGTACAAAAAATGTTCAGCCATTTTGGATTCAATTAATTCATGTCGGCGTTGCCAGTGCGTCGGCATTCCGCGGGCCGTTACACACGGCCGTGGCGACGTAAGCGCCGGAGGTCACACTAAACGGGAGGAGTGGCAGGGCTACAGTTATATTTGTGCTGTTTTCTGAGGTATTCCAATCAGTTTTGGTTCAATTTGACTAGCTGCTAGTTATTTACTATTTTAGAGCACTTACTTACCATGGTACTTTGAATTTAACACACATTTTGTAACACTTTTGAACTTACGTAGTTACGTAGTCTGTTCTGTTAAACCATTACGTGTTACGCTGTTAACTTTTTGGCGCCTAAGCTGCGGTCACATTGGCGAATAGAATTAATTAATTAAAGCTTGAATTAAACTAAATAGTAAATTATATTTATTTATAAGAAATAATTGTTGAATCACTTGCAATTTAAGAATTTAAAAAGAAAACAATCAAAGGGACAATCACCGTTTATTCAAAGAACAGCTGAGCAGTAACAGGGCAAAGAAGAAGCATCAACACACGTGTGGGAATTCCTCCACTTTGAATTCCGAATTGTTTATTTAATGTTTTTAAGCCGGCTAATTAACAACTACACCAAGGCAGGTTAATTAATAGTGTTCTAGCCTTCAATCCAAAAGCTAACAAGTGTTTGTAACCCCAATAGTTCGCCTGAAAGCCCTCAGTAATCCCTGGAACCGCCACAAATCCTTTGCTGCCGCCATGTCAGAGGCTCTGGACAAATTGGAGTTGGAGAAGGAAGCCAGAAAGGAGGCCAAAAAGTCGGACGACGAGGCCGTGAAGGAGACCAACCGGATCAAGCGAACGCTGAAGCGCAAAAAGTGGGTCGACTGGAAGGAGCAGGACGAGAAGGATGCGGCCAGCGGTGTGAAGCGGGCGCCATTCGATCCTGCCGAGCGGATCAAGCGCAAGAAGAGCGCCATTCTACTCAGTTACTGCGGCGCCAACTATTACGGAATGCAGCGCAATCCCGGCATGCAGACCATCGAGGAGGAGCTCTTCAAGGCCATGCTCAAGCACAAGTGGATCACGGAGGACAGCTTTGAGCAGGTGCAGATCGCCTGCTTCCAGAGGGCCGCCCGCACCGACAAGGGCGTCTCCGCCGCCCGCCAAGTGTGCTCCGTCAAGCTGCGTGAGTTTGGGGATCTATCCTATGGAGAATCTATTGTGTTTTCCATTTTTATATATTACAGTATGTGTAGGTAGGAATTTCTTACAAAAGATCTCTAAAATATCAATTTTTTTCAATAGTTTTCTGGATGATGATATCAAATGATAGAACACAGGATTTAAAGTTGTTTAAATAGAACCTAGTATTTAATATATTTAAAACCCTAACTAACATTAATCAATCTTTATTCTTAGCCGAGGAGCTGGACCTGGAGGCCTTCAATGCCGATTTGCCCGAACAGATCCGTCTTTTTGGCGTAGAGCGCGTGACCAAGGGCTTCAATGCCAAGGATCAGTGCAATGCTCGGACCTACACGTACACACTTCCCACCATGTCCTTTGCATCCTGCGAGGAAAAGGTCGAGGACTTGCACGACACGTTTCGCATTTCCCCAGAACTACTGGAGAAAGTCAAAGAAACCCTTAAACTCTATGAGGGCACGAAGAACTTTCACAATTTCACCAGCAAGAAGTAAACGAATCACGATTATAATGTGAAATTTTATCCAACTAACATTCGACTTACTGTCCGTTTAGGAGCTTTCTCGATCCCTCGTCCAAGCGCTTCATCATGTCCTTCACGAGCAGCGAGCCATTCCAGAGCCCCCAGGGCATAGAGTTCGTCACCCTGAAGGTGAAGGGTCAGAGCTTCATGCTGCATCAGATCCGCAAGATGGTCGGTCTGGCCATTGCCATTGTGAGGGGCAACACGACGACGACGAGCTTGGAGCGGGCACTAACGGAGGAGCGCCTGGACCTGCCGATGGCCCCGGGACTGGGCCTCGTCCTGGACACGGTGCACTACGAGCGATACAACGATCGCTATGGCAAGGACGGCATCCACAATCCGCTGACGTGGGAGGCGCAGCAGGCGCAAGTGCAGGATTTCATTGAGCGGGAAATCTTCAGCCAAATCTACAAAACGGAGGCCGAGCAGCGAAACATGCTCGACTGGATAGGAACCTTGCATTACCACTCGTACGACACGCGTAAGGATGACGCACCTCCAGCTCCCACGGATGGCAAAAAGAGTAAGGGGGATGACGACAATGATGAATGATCATTAAGAGTAGATTGATTTTTGGGAATGCAAAAAGATTTTAAAGCTCATCTAATAAATTGTACTTATATAGTAGTTGAATTGTTTAATCATCATTAATCAGATTAAATTAACGACTTTCTTCTTGCTTTCCACAATAATCAACACATACTAATAAGTTCCAAAATTAGCTAATAAGTCAACATGCAAAAGCGGTTTGTATAATTAGCGTTCGAAAGTATAAAGGCATTTTATATGGTTGTTGTTAACCTAAAAGCGGCCGCCCTTCTTCTTTTTGTGGCCACCTTTGCGGTGCTGCTGCCTTGGTCCGGGGGTCGTCTCCTGGATAACGGGCGTGACGGGGGAGTTCTTGGTCAGATTGACGCGGTTGGACATGTCGCTGCAAGGGCAAATTCAAATTAGTAACAAAATCTATATAATTTCAGCATCGAATGAGCTTACTATTGATCGGCTGCTCCCGAGGACATGCCCTGGGATCCTTTGATGACATCCTTGCCTCGCGCTCCGCCTCGCTTCTTCCGGAAGCCAGTGCGCTCGTACTTGGGCAGCCAACGCTCCGGATCGGGTGCCACTTCGGCGTTGTAGTTCTTGGGCAGCTTGCCCTTTCGCTTCCGGTTGTGGTTCTTCTTCTTCTCTATGGGCGTACTTGGCGATGGTTCGATCTTGGCATTGGCCGACTTCTTGGCCGCCTTGGCTGACATCACCCAGTTGGCCGCCTCCAGGGCATCGATTTCGGAAGCCGTGGTCAGCGTCTCCAGCTTGGGCAGCTTCCTGCTGAGCTCGAGCGCCCGCTTGGGCTGGAACTGGGCGTAGGCGATGACCAGCTGGGCCAAAACCTTGGTGTCGTTGGGATTCAACTTGAGCAGCTCCTCCAGAGAGCTAGCGGCCGTTTCGGAGGCGCCGCCGCGCAAATGGAACTCGGCAGCCTGACGCCACATGTCCGAGAGATCGCCACTGCTCACGTTGTTCTTCTTGTACCAATCTACAGCGGATTTGAGCAGCGCCGAAGCCGCCGACTTGTTGTCTGTGCCCAGGTAAAGGGACACCAGAGCGGAAACAACGCCAGGCTTGTACTTGGCCTCGCCCAAAGACAGCAGTGTTTCGATGGCATCCCTGCGATTGCCCTACGGGAAAAACGAAAGGATTGTATCTTGAAATTACCTAATATATGTTATATTTTACCTGAAGCAATTGCAGTTGAATGACGGCAAACTTGCTAACGAATTCATGCGACTTATGAACTGCGGCGAACTTCTGGAGCTGGTCGATGGCCTCCTTGTGCTTGCGATCCTTGGCCAGTTGGCTGCAGCGGATGAGCAGCGCCTCGAACTCCACCTGCGGGTAGCTCTGGGCCAGCTTCTGACTGAGCTGTTGCACCTGGTCGCCGGCGTTGGTGTACAAGGCCAGCAGACAGTTGTTGACAGCGATGACCTGCTTCTGCCGCGACGTGAGCTTCGGTTCACAGGCGTCGGCCAGGGCAGCACGTATCTTCTTCTTGGAGTCGAAGACATTCTGATCCTTGTTGATCACCACCGAGTTGTTGCTGGCCACGGCCACCAGGGCCGCGTCCTTGGGCTTGTGGCGCAGGCAGTCGGCGTAGATGACGCCCGCCTCCTTGATCTTGCCCTGCAGCTGCAGGACGTAGGCCAGCTGAACGCGGATGACGTCCACCTCTTCGATGATCTCCTCCTCGGAGGCGCCCTCCTCCTCGAGGAACTCACGGCACAGCTTTTCGCTGGTGCGCAACTTGCGTTCGGCCTCGGCATACTTCTGCCGATTGGCCTGGATGCAGGCACTGTTGAAGTACTGCTCATAGGTGTCCTCCGGCACCTCGGGCACCTCCTTGGCCTGGTCCACGGCCAGATTGGCGGCCACTGCGCTCAGGTTGGTGCGCCTCTCATCCTCGTACTCGTCGCTGGTGTTTTTGATGATGTCGCGGTAGGCCTCCAAGCAATCATCGTAGCGCTCCAAGCGGTACAGCACCTGGGTGCGCAGCTCCTTCAGATTGTCCGGCAGGGTCTGCAGGCCCGCATCATCGATGGTCTTAAGCGCCTGCTGCTGCTTGTTCAGGCGGTACTCGCAGTAGGCCTTCTCGAAGACCAGCGAGGACAGGCGGTTCTTCTCGATGAACTTGTAGGCCTCCTCGAACTTGGACAGCTGCACCAGGCACACGACCTTGCAGTGCAGGGCCGTGGGATCGTCGGGAGCAACGCCCAGGACTGGAAGTAAACATTAAGTAAGTAAACTGGTGGGTTTCTCCTCAGTAAGCCCCAAAACATACTGCGATTCACTGCCTTGACTGCCTTGTCGAACTCGCGGTTATTGCCGAACTTGTGCACATCGGCGTAGGCCGCCTTGATCAGCGCCTCCTTGGGATTGGCGTCCTTGGACATCCTGGTTGCTTAGCCGGTTAGTCAAGTGTTAAAATATCCTCAATTGTCGGAGTTCAACTTTCGCCTTTGGGTTAACATGCAACTTTTGACAGTTGTAGACACATCAGCAAGGCAGTGCTGCCAGATCGATGGTCAGGTCAGGGTTGCAAATTATTAAAACATTTATTTGTGCTTTATACTTAAGCTACTTAATTATTTAAATTAATTAAACAAAATGACTACAATTCAGAAATATATTTTTTTAATTTTCCCAGGGTATTTAACACACTTTTCTGAACCGCTGGTATTTCGGCGTCTGGTCACTCCATCACTCGCTGGCGACGCCTTTGCGCGATACTTTTGATCCATCTGCCGGATTATTGGATTGTTCGATTGGATTATTGGAAAATGTCCGCCGAAGTGGATTTCGTCAACAAGAAGGAGGTGCACCTCCGCAACCTGAAGCAGTCCGGGCACGTGGGATTCGACAGCCTGCCGGACCAATTGGTCAACAAGAGTGTCCAGAACGGATTCGTCTTCAACGTCATGTGTATAGGTGTGTACCCTGCAAGCATTTTCTATCGCGGAAGTCACTATTTAGTGACGTCTGGAAGATGAAAACGATCGTCCGCGATATCGCATTCGGATCGCCGAAGTCACCCCCGTCGGGAAGAAGTGTTCCACTACGGCGACACTTCCAGAAGTCACTTCTGAGTGACTTCCAGAAGTGTCCCGGAAGTCACTTCTAGAAGTGACTGTGGCGACGCTTCTAGAAGTGCCGCCGTAGTGGAACATTTCTTCCCGACGGGGGTGACTTCGGCGATCCGAATGCGATATCGCGGAAGTCACTTCTGGAAGTGACTTCGGCGACACTTCTGGAAGTCACTCAGAAGTGACTTCTGGAAGTGCCGCCGTAATGGAACATTTCTTCCCGAAGGGGGTAACTTCGGCGATCCGAATGCGATATCGCGGAAGTCACTTCTGGAAGTTACTCAGAAGACAATTGTAGAAGATACCTAGAAGACTCTTTCCCAATTACAAAATGGTTAAAAGGAAAATATGTTTTTTGTACTCATTTTTCATTTTTATTCTTTCAACACATTTGTTGAAATATATAATTAGAAAAGCATTGCGGCATGTGAATACTGTCCATAAGCTTGTAGGAAATGGTGTTGTATTATTTAATTTAATTCCAGTTCCGTGGTCTATGAAAATTTCTAAAACAACAAAAAAATAATAAATATTATGTCATAAAAATCGGAGAAAGTACTTACCTTATATAATCAAATAAGTGGCGTATAGTTAAGTTTTCGGGTTGCCCAGAGTTTCCTTTAAACATCGTTTTCTTTAACCACTTTTATTTTTTATGTAAATAAATATTGAAGTTTTTAATTTTCAACCGTAAGCGGTATGTAATATTTAAAAAATAGCAGGTTCACTCCGCATTTCATCACAAACACAGAAATTCAGAATAAAACGCACTGATTACAAAGAAATCTCGAAACGAACTGACGCTTGAATTCGAAATACAAAGTGCGTAGGTCAAAGAGAAAAAAGGGTAGTTTTCAGGTATAAAGAGAGAGCCAAGAGCGGACTGTACTTCTTCACGATCGCAACCCTTTTTAGGTAGTCCAATGTGTTCTATCGTCCTTCTATCGTCCAGAAGTGCCTTAGAAGTTACTTCACCACGATCGCGACCCTTTTTGTTTTTGTAAAATGTGTTCTATCGTATTTCTATCGCCTAGAAGTGTCTTAGAAGTTACTTCTCCACGATCGTGACCCTTTTTGTTTTTGTAAAATGTGTTCTGTCGTATTTCTATCCTCCAGAAGTGACTAAGAAGTGACTTCTTCGCGATAGATGTATATTTTGTTTTTGTAAAATGTGTGCTGTCGTCTTTCTATCTTCCAGAAGTTACTAAGAAGTGACTTCTGGACGATAGGCGATAGAAATATCGCGTCTTTGCTTGCAGGGT